>JAOTQM010000260.1:125000-471229 GCA_026939265.1 Oreonectes daqikongensis | reverse complement strand
TCATTTAGCTTGATGTATTCCTGCTCCTGCAACTTTAATGTGATTTCTGGGAGAATCCAGATGGTGAGTTCACGGATGGGTGCAAGTCCATGACAATAGAGGTGCCAACAGCCCTGGCTACACACACACACACATAAACGCACACACACACACGAACGCACACACACGAACGCACACACTTCTCCATTACTGACAGCAGCACGGGCCGTGTGGGAAATCAGCTCGAGAGACTCTTTCAAATCTCCTTCTTTCCTAATTGACTTCAATATATAACCATCATTCATAACTACAATCATGTTGACTTGTTGAATGTTAATCGAAAATGATTTGATGATTAGCTGCTGGTATTGTATATCTCAAAGCATTGTTCATTAAAAACAGCAAACTGTCAGCCATTGTATTTTAATAACAAAAGAAGTGACATCAGTGACAGCCCAAAACAAATCTTGTCAATACATTACAGTATATACTGTAATACTGTTTTTAGTATGAAGGCAGTACAACAAATAAAAGTAGTTTTTAACCCAAGATTGAGGTAAATAAACCTAGAAACACACATGAGCTGAAATGATCCTGCATTATTTTACAGTGTACCATGACAAATACAAATGCTGCAGAAATGAGAATTTGGTGACGAAGTTTGTTTATCATTAAGAATATCACACATTTTCTTTGACATCTTTGTTTTGGTCTGATTGTAGTGTGAAAGCTGACCTCAACACATTCTCCACAGATTCTGTCCGTCTCCAACACATCTGATTATTCAACAGCAATTTCACACTTCACGCTGTAAATGTCACAGAAAAACACACTGACACAATCTCACGGAGGTGTCAGACAGTATGTACAGTAAAGAATAAACACATGATGGACAGATGTTCTTCTCCTGATGTCACCACAAAGCCAACAAACAGTCAACTGTGTAGAGCTGAACAATATTAAAAAATACAAAGTGCTTTAAGACCATCTGTCCGGATGTGTGTAAATGCTCATCATTTCAATAACCACAGCTATGATATCCCCAAACGGCTCTTTGAAATGAAACTGTGTGTATCTTCTGTGTTCTGCTGGTGTTAATAACGCAGTGTTCATTTCAGGAGACAAACAGTGTTATAGTTTTTAAACAATCTGTAATGAAGCTCAATGACATCATACAGCATTTAGCACATGCTTACACAACATTACAGCACGTTTATAATTTGACACGCGTGTGAACATGAAATAGCATGTCCATCACAACAATGACATATTTTATTAAACTGATTTTTTGACTATCATTAGAAATCACAGATGAGATCTCTAATATCTCAATTATTTCTCCTAGGCATTAGTGAGATTAGAAACTTTTCTTAAGTCTCATTTGCATCTCTTCAGAAAAAGAGTCGGAAAGAGTTTGAGTAGAGATGTCAACAATGTCTCAAACTGAGCTCAGATTTGTCTCGTCAAGTCAATATTATTGAAGATCTCAATATGAATTTAAACATTTCTCATTAAATTGACTCTAATCCAGATTATTTCACCTTTACAATCTACATGTTTCAACAATTACACTTTCATTTGATTCTCTTTGTATTTCTCCTGAACAATATGTTGATCTTAGTTGATACTTAAATATAACACAATCAATACCTGGACATCAAATCTCCTGAGCTATAAAAGAGAAACCTGTGAGCAATAACATTCTCCTCTGTGTGGATGTGAGTGGGTGTTCGAGCTGAGATAAGTTATATCTCTTAAATACCAGCCAATAAATGTATTTGGTGTTAAATCTTTAAGTATTGAGCAGCTGGCGTCTGTGGTGGCCTTTAGGCAGGTGAGAAGCGGGTTATCTAAATGCTAAAGTGTGTCTGTGGGACCAGGCCGGGTTATTTTTATGTATCCTGATGCCGTGTTGAACGGGCCGCTTTCCAGAGTTCATCGGCTCCTGGCAAGCGCTCGCTCCACCTCATCAGAGAAGGTTTCATCAAGCATTCATTCAGCATCGTGTGCCACCAAATACACCAAATCATCATTAACTAATGAAGTAACCCAAATAAGATCACCTGAAACGAAATCGAGAGCTTTAAAGCTGCTCACAGGGTTAGTGCCGTGACGTTTGTAAAGCAAAGCCCATCTCTCTGCCAGTCTTAAAATAAAACACATCACATATGCTTTTAGCTGAGAGACGGCACAGAATCACACCGGTGAATCAATAATGCAGGACGGACTGAGAACCATCCTAGAAATCATAAGAGAACATACAGTTTCTGAAATAAGCATTACAGCCGTTTTCATAATGAAACTACACATCGCATGAAGCAATACAGCTACACAAACCCAGTCAAATAATCACATTTATCACAACCCACCACCCAGATAAAGAATATTGTTTATCCTTTTGTCATTATTTACTCATCTCGTGTTTTTCTAGCCCCTGATGGATTTCTGTGATCTTCAGAACAAGTACACAGATAGTTTTTTAAAGTGATGTGTTTTGTGTTTTCTGGCTACACTTGGAGTAAATTGTGACCTACTTCTCAAGCTTGAAAAGCACACAGATATGTGTTAAAACATCTCCCCGCGACTCATGCTGTATAAGCGTCATAAAGGCATAGTTAAAAAGAAAATTAAATTATAATCCATTATTTGAGGATGTTTTTGACATGTGCATGTTAAAAATAGTGCAAGACAACTGGTCAAGTCTTGGTCAAGCGTGTTACCATAACAACTAGGACACGTCATCAATCGTGAAAATATTAGCATTATTAGATGAACTAGTCCTATAACAACCATCTACATGTTCAAGCACATAGCAACACCCTGGCAACCATCCATGAAGTGCCAGATGCAGCAGATCACGACTGAACTGAAGCAAATGAGGGTGAAAATATTCATACAGAATAAAACAACATCAGAGAAACAGACAAAAGAGTCAATACAGCATCAGTGTTCAGAGACGGTCAGAGATGAACAATATGAAGACATGAAATGACATAACTGACTGACGCATGCAGATCTCAGTTTAATATTCGTGATAATGAAAGTGTCTGTATTAGAAATGAGGTGAAACGCTCTGATTCATTATCAAGTTAAGCTAAGGATTCTAATAAGCATGAAAGCAAAAACCACACACACAACTATTTCATTTGACTTCTCTGCAATCCAGTCTGACGTTCTGCTTAGTTCACAGAGTTTGCTGCAATGCATTCTGGGATTGCCATTTTGAGAAAAGTGAAGTCAGCAGAATGTCGCCGCGTGCAGCTCATGTATTGGACACATGCATACTGTATGATGTGTGTAATGTGGGACAGAGTTTCTTCTCATAAGAATAAAGAATACATTAAGGATTTATGATATATCTAGGCCATATTTTACTGTTGGCAATGTGAACACCCCAGCAGAATGTCACACGAAGATGAAGATCTCTGATATCAATATTCAGACGCAAGCTTGCGCGATTGTTGTGCTTATTGCGAAGGCAAAGTAAAGTCATTGAAACTATCAAGTACCTTTCAGCGTCTGGCGCCGTTTCAAAAGCGAATCAATGTGTCTTTACGTGGGATTAGAACACACATTTGCACTTAAGACTCGTGTTGTGTTGTAAATAACCGGCGTCCGTGCGAGCGAGCCGAAAGGCCACTAATATTCAGCTGTCACAGGCAAAACTAAAAGCAAATCAATATGAAAACAGAACGTCCTGGAATTGCTTTGGAGGATGAGGGCACAGAAAATATATCTAGTGTCTGGAAGAGGAGAGAAACGGTTGATTTATCCGCCCCACTCGTCTAAATAGAAACTCACTGCTGATTGACCGGCTCCAATTGAGAGCTGACCTGAGGTCAGTGAGGAAAGATTTCATCTGCCGAGCCAGAGAGGTGAATATAAGGATACTGGCATCAATCTTTTAAATGATGCACCATTACAGAAGAGCTACGAGCGTCTCTCTCATATCACACACACACACACACACACACATGTGTGTTTGTGTTTTAGATTATACACACAAACATGGTTTATGGGATATCTGTTACGAGTAATCCACTTCATGAAAACAATCTCATGAAATGTTCTTTCAGACACTTTTGCATGCAACTTTTCTTCTTTTCATTTTAGTCTGAACTCGACCCAAAAGTGTTCATACTCATTGTTGATGTTTACACTAGAGGTGCCACAATATACAGGTATTAACAAGAACCATGATATAATAATACCATAATTATTGGTGTTGTGTTGATTCTATCGTAAACTATTCAGCACCCTTTCTAAACTCTCTTTTTTTTTAAGTGTGATTCATTTGACCAAATAACAGACAAAAAAACTAAATTAAAAATGAATTTAAAAAAATGAAACTGATCATTTCTTTCTTTTAAGAATAAACAACGTGATAAATATCACAAGAATATTCTGATACTGTGACGGCACTAGTTTACACCGACAGCGGCAAAAAATTTTTAAAGATTTTATTGTTTACTCATATTTCATCACTTAACCTTAAAACTGTATCAAAAATCTATACATAGACTTAAAATCTATAAAAACTAAAACTACAACTAAACTTAAGACTAAACTACATTTAATTAAACTACAGTAAACTTCAACAAAATTTCAAACTAAACTAACACTAAACTAAAAATTAAAACTACACTAAAGTTAACTGAAGTAAATTAAAAATGTACGTAAAACTAAACACAAAAACAAGGGCAAAAAAACTTAAATTAGATGATGTAAATAGAATATTCAACTCAAATTTGATCAACACATCACATTAGTTTTGTCAGCGTTTTCTTCTACACAAGAACGACTCCACACACACGCACGCACGCACACACACTCCCGGTCAGACTCATTTCTTAAATCAAATCATCCTCTTTAGAGCGACATTTCCATCTGCAATTTATCATTGACAGACTTCATCGCACATATGTCCTAATTGAGTTGTGTTGTGTTTGTTTATTTGTTTGCCAATCTTGTGAAAGAGAGAGAGAGAGAGAGAGGGAGGCTATGAAGATGAGTATGTGATCCATCACACAGCAGATGAATTGCCTGTGGGGCTATTTCATTTATTTTCTCTCCTTCCTCTTCTTTGAAAACTGTTGGCTCAGGCTATTCTAACGTATTCATAAATCTTCTCGGATGGGCTTATAGCTTCTGCAAGAACAGAATGAAAGAGAAAAGCAACACGAGCAGAGACACAAAGCCCTTTCTTTGCTGCTTTCTTTCTTAGCTGGACTCTTGGTTTCATGACAGGGGCCGGGGGTAAACGACTCTTCAGAGCCCCGTGTCTGTCTCACAGAAAATATAACCTGAATTAAACCTTAAACGGCGACTGCTTTCAAATTCCCTTTTCTTGATTTCAGGTTATTTATTGGTCCCAAATGAAGCATCTTTACACAAATCAATATCCTGAAGTTACTGATGCTAGCAGCAGAATAATAAAGAGTAAACAACAACGAATCTCACACAATCTCCAGGTCACGTTTCACAACAACAGCAACATATAAGAAACTGAAGCTTGTTTTCAAGATGTTTTGTTTCCTTCTTTCTTTTCTTTTTCTTTAAATATAATATTATAACAGTCACACAGTTTTTTTAGTTATCATGGAAACAATATGACAAAACATAATAGACCTACATTTTGTGGGACGTGTTGAGTTACTGATGTCCCTTAAGAAAATGAACCATGTTTTAAAACCATGTTTACTTCACTTTAACTAGAATAAAAGCATGGTTCATTCATGAATCGCTCACACACGACAGTCATTTATGCTGAGATGATGCTGTTCATTTCTTACAAATCTGGGCCTCTGAAGTGATAAATATGTAAGAAATCTGTGCTTATTCTTTCATTAATGATTTATTCATTGATGCTGTTTGAGTAGCATCATGCTGTGTAGATGATGTGATTCTTTTGAAGGCCAGAAGATAAACAGATTCAGTGCTGCTTAATTACAATATGAATTATCATAATGATGATATTTAATTTCCTTCATTCGTTCACTTCATATTACACCACAGGAATCATATAGAAACATTCATTTCATTCTTTAGCTTAACCTGTTCAACACAGATCAAATGGCATTACCTAAACTTTAACATTCAAATGATTTTGTTTTGTTTAATCATTTCTGGTTTTCAGATGAGCATGAAAGTTTTGCTGGATAACAAGCTGAATATTGATGTCTCTCCAGGCGTCGTTCGAGTTGAGCACAAAAAAGTATAAATGTGAAAACAGTGATTGAGGGGAAATGGAGAAAAGAATATTAAATAATCAAAAAAATAAATGGAGAGAAATGTCAGCATGTTAGCAATTTAACCACATTGATTTTTCCTGCACACCATAAACTATAAAAACAATTCCTTGGGTCTGAAGTTATGAAACTGAAGCTTTTATTCATTAGAAACTTTTGCAGAAGAAAATCTGTGTTAACATTAAGGATTATAGAAGCATACACAGAATATATCTGAAACTATACAAACGTGATGTATATGAGACTTTAGTTTAAATGCTATGCCCGTCATGGATCTCCATAGCAACAAGTGACATTATTCACTGTCTGAAACTAATATCCCTCACTGTGGTCTCAGAACCGGACCGAGCAGCGACCCGTCTCCAGACCCACAGACCCCAGCGGATACGCTCCATGAGAGAAACACAATATTGGAATTCAGCAATAATCTCTGGGACAGGAATGATCTCTCTGCCGCCCAGGCCATACTGTCATCACTGACTGAGGCATGCTGGGATACCTCGAACAAGTGGACCGAGTGATGTGTACTACATTAACACAACACGTTCCCTACATCCAAAATCACCTCCTTCCATACTACATAGTATGCGAAAATCAGTAACAGTATGCCGGAATCATAAGCGTGCAAAAATAAAAGCAGTATATGGTCTGTTTGCATGCTACATCAGTTTCATATACAGTATGTACTGATCCCAGAGATTTCTAGCTGTGTGTTGAGATGAAATCAGATTATTTTGGATAAAGGAATAATTCCAGTGTAAAAAGCTGTTGTTGAGAACGGTTTAGTTCTGATGCACAAACATTTGGTGTATGGCGTATTTTTACATCACGTGACTTTCATGACCTTCATTAGTTTTTCTGATGTGTTAGAAAGAATGTACCTAACAAATGGTTTTTATTAGCAATAATAAAGTAAAAACAGTGAAAATAATCCCATGAGCACCTTTTCATTAAAAAAGTGTAATGATTTTTTCTTAAAATAGACACGATCACATGATGATGAATGTGTTTCTGTAATGAGAGCTGGAGGGGGTTGTGGGTTTGGCAAATGACATTCAGTCAACTATAACAGAGTTTCTGTGACATTCTCACACTTTACTTTGTGTTTCATGTTGTTATAAGGCGACTGTGTGCGTGTGTGCGTGAAGTGAATTGTGAAGCTGAAAATGTCACGTGTCCCCGGTGTAAACGTCTCGTCGTCTCATTCCGTGTAGGTTTGTGACATCGGCAGCGACGTTGCGTTCTCTTCAACCTTTACACTGGTGTAACTCACACTGTACTAATAAAACGAAGAGTCGCCGCCAGCGTTTGGTGCTGAAGGTCAGTGTGTTCTGCCTCTGATCCGCCGCCACAATTACAATCTCATCTGATGGAGACGCCGGCCGATTTCATCACACGCTGCTCCACACGACGCCAACAATCATTTACAAATCATAACATCAAGGATCATACACGAGCGATCGAGAGAGAGGGGCTTATTATCCCACGTGTGTGATGTTGATTTTATTGCGTTTAGAAATGAAACATGGAGTCATTAACATGCTCCGTCAGATAACCCCAGGCAAAGTCACTCGACTCGAGTCTCTCACTGCACCACAACTAGATGAAGAGAAACTAACATCAACATCCAGTGTAATACTTCTGTTTATGAAGAAGATAACTGAGTGATTTCTCATTGACAGATGTGTCCTTCAGTACAGCCATCAGCTTTATTAACTGCCCGTATGACTTCACTCCAGTCAGAAGATTCAAAGGCAATTTTATTAATGGCAACAACAATGCCTTCAAAGTGACCTTTCTTAATTCATGAAGAGATAAAGACGACAGAGATGCTGGATAATGATGCCGACAGGCGCCATATTCCTCCGTCACGTCTCTGTTCATTCTCAATCCGTGTCAATCACACACGATCCTCGCTGAACCCGCCGACCGGCCGAGAGCGACACGGACCCGTTCACACATTCAGACACATTTAGAAAAGCTGGACACTTTACTTGTCAAAACCTTGAAAAGTGTGGATTTACTACAAATAAATTCATCTCATAACATAAGTTATGTTTAGTACAGCATACTAACACACACATTCTCTATGCATACATTACTGCTGGGACCTGATTTATTGGTCATAAATGTACAGTAAACATAGGAGGAGTCATTATTTATTACAGTTCACTTACTGTTTGAACACCACAGGTGTATACTCTGCAGTATTCAGTGAGTATTAAAGCTTGAGTAATACTTTATTAAAGAAAACGATCAGCAGAGGACGGTGATGTAACACATTACATACAATGTATGACACTGCGATTCCGAATAAAGCAGGAGGACAAACAGAAAACGCAGAAATGAACAAACTGCAAATGTCATGAGAAAATGCTTTATAATCAGTTTCTCCAGCTGTTCTCGCTCTCGCTCTGCTTCATCTCTGCTGGGAGAAACTGAACTAAAAAGAAAAACTTCATGGCCTTGCAGTTTCATCGTGACCTTCTAGAAGTGTTTAGAGCAGGTAATTTATATTTAAACCACAGTAATAAAACAAATGCTCTGTGTGAAAAGGCCAAAAACAGTGATGTAAGACAGCATACGGACGCTCACGGACCGCACACACAACACTGTCAGAAACTGCAAGCTCTAATCTGATTGGCTGAATGCACAGGTTCACATCAGTGCACTGAAAGATGCTCTCGTCTTTACTTTGTGTATCAAATCTTAGAATGATTTCGAACAGTACAGTTCGAAGAACAGTTTACTTAGAACAGTTTATTAGCAAGCAGATGTGATATGTGTATGAGCATGATGATAGCTCAATTTTGACTTTATGAATAGAAAAGAAAGAACATTATTCCCTAACTTACTTCCAACACAATGGCATTTTCTTAACACCAATGATTAGATTATTACCAATGTCCTGTCTTCCAAGCAACAGAAAAAATACTATTAAATAATACTATATACATTTATAGATACTGTAGAATCAAATTTACTATAGTAAATACTAGAGTATGCTACCGCATTAATACAGTTTATCCATTTAGTACAGTTAAAAACCCATAATACTAGACTATATCATTTACTATGACGTATATATATATATTTACTACAGTTAATAATCCATAATACTAGACTATATCATTTACTAGGGCGCATATATATATTTACTACAGTTAATAATCCAAAATACTAGACTATATCATTTACTATGACGTATATATATATATTTACTACAGTTAATAATCCATAATACTAGACTATATCATTTACTATGACGTATATATATATATTTACTACAGTTAATAATCCATAATACTAGACTATATCATTTACTAGGGCGCATATATATATTTACTACAGTTAATAATCCATAATACTAGACTATATCATTTACTATGACGTATATATATATATATATTTACTACAGTTAATAATCCATAATACTAGACTATATCATTTACTATGACGTATATATATATATATATTTACTACAGTTAATAATCCATAATACTAGACTATATCATTTACTATGACGTATATATATATATATATTTACTACAGTTAATAATCCATAATACTAGACTATATCATTTACTATGACGTATATATATATATATTTACTACAGTTAATAATCCATAATACTAGACTATATCATTTACTATGACGTATATATATATATATATTTACTACAGTTAATAATCCATAATACTAGACTATATCATTTACTATGACGTATATATATATATTTACTACAGTTAATAATCCATAATACTAGACTATATCATTTACTATGACGTATATATATATATTTACTACAGTTAATAATCCATAATACTAGACTATATCATTTACTAGGGCGCATATATATATTTACTACAGTTAATAATCCATAATACTAGACTATATCATTTACTATGACGTATATATATATATATATTTACTACAGTTAATAATCCATAATACTAGACTATATCATTTACTATGACGTATATATATATATATTTACTACAGTTAATAATCCATAATACTAGACTATATCATTTACTATGACGTATATATATATATATATTTACTACAGTTAATAATCCATAATACTAGACTATATCATTTACTATGACGTATATATATATATATTTACTACAGTTAATAATCCATAATACTAGACTATATCATTTACTATGACGTATATATATATATATATTTACTACAGTTAATAATCCATAATACTAGACTATATCATTTACTATGACGTATATATATATATATTTACTACAGTTAATAATCCATAATACTAGACTATATCATTTACTATGACGTATATATATATATATATTTACTACAGTTAATAATCCATAATACTAGACTATATCATTTACTATGACGTATATATATATATATTTACTACAGTTAATAATCCATAATACTAGACTATATCATTTACTATGACGTATATATATATACTGTCTCTCTATATAAAACACCTGATTCAACTTATCAGCTAGTTAGTGTGTTAATTTCAGAGACTAATTGACAAGCTAACTGCCTTCAGACTGGGGGCTGATGAGTTGAATCAGGTGTTTTATATAAAGAGGGGGTGCTGAGGACCAGGGTTGAGACACACTGCTGTAAACACTATAGTAATACTACAGTTAATACTGTATAACACTATAGTACACTTCAATTTACTATAATATTTACTATAGGATATTAATTTACTACACTTAATAATCCAGAATACTACAGTAAATTGATAAATTGGTGTAAATATAGTATTTACCACAGAATACTATAAAATACTACAATTTTCTCTACAGTTTATCTACATAATTCTATAGTATACTACAGTGAATACTTTAATACACTGCAGTATTTGGAACAGTTTAATTCACTAAATCAATTTACTAACATCAATACAGAAAACTACAGCAGACTGCAATTTACTATGGTTTATTATAATCAACTATAGTACATCATACTATAGAGGTAAACAAGTCAGACTGTCTTTACATCTATCCATGTCTTGGGCAGATCAGACTTTACGGGTCTTATGGTCAAAAGTGTAGCACACATGAGTGTGTGTTCATCATCAGATGATAAGAGAGATGTTTGGTCATCTTCAGAACCTGTGAACATGCATCTTTCCATCAAAACCCATCAAGTCCATTTTTCCAAACCATCTGAAAAACAACATGCTGACAGCAAACCAGCCCATTGTGACTTTTATCTGCTGGATAATCCAGATGAACGACCAGCACTCACTGCTGCAACATGCCACGCCACCGTCCTGTGCTCATGATGGGATGTTTTATGCACCGTAATGACATTCAGCATCAAAGACTGTTACCTAGCGAGAGCTTTCAGAGAGAATATTAAACAAAATCACACGGCCAGATAAAAGATGGATACGGTTCTGGCGGCTCGGCCTTTCATTACAAACCCTCATGTGTTCTTGATACAGTATCAACACAGAAAACAGTAAACTGTTAGCTGAACCATAAGAGCAACTCGAGTAAAATGTGATCTCACCATGCAGAGCATTGAAATACCACACACTAAGAAACAAAACAGGAAATGACATCATAACACCCCAAATACAATATCTTGCACAAAAAAACCCAACTGAAGTCAAGTCTATCCTCCCCACAGTTGTGAATGACACCTGTAACCATAGCAACAGTGACTGAAGGAAGCATCCGATATGGCGACGCACATCACGAGTTTGACTATTTAATAAACAAGTTCATGTGTGAAATCATAGCTATCTATATCTCTAGACCAACACACACACACACACACAGGTGGTGACGTAAGCATGTTGAGAGAAATGCAGCAGAATTCTCAAGCAGACGGAGTCAAACATCTCTCACGGCAGCTGTGCGGCTGTTTATCTTTTCTAAAGTGTGTGTCAATACAGCAGATGTGCGACACGCACCGTCTAAATAAAATGTGTATTTGATAGACTGCAGTAATAAAGACGTAATGATGTCTTTCATATGGAAATGATGAAAGGAAACCGAAACTTTCGACACTTTTGTCAACAGCACATTTTTTGTGATTTGCCAGCTGGATTCATGATAAATGATACACACGTCTCTTTGCTGGGATATACTGTAGTCTTCATCATTACAACAATTCACTTCATTAATACAGCCATCTTTAGTGGTTAAACCTGAATAAAATGGTTTAGGACTATAAATAAATCTCTTTATTATAGTGAATCCCATGGTTAAAAAACACAATTTTTATGTATTGAACGTTAAAATTACAGCTGGTCAATGACAAATTACTATATGCAAAAAATGAACTCTTTCTTTCTTACTTTCTTTCTTTGCCTGAGAGTTTTTGATTTGTGTGCAGTGATGTTGAGGGATGTAATGACGTCTGTACCTTGCAGATGAAGTTTACTCTCTGGGCTCTGGAGCAGAACAGAACTGACCGAGTCCAGATTATCATACGTGCTGCAGCCCAGAGGACCGGTCCGGGTCTCCGTCACCTGCACGCAGACACACATCACAACACAATAAACAAACAGTTTCATGTGTATATCACAATGCAAGACTATCATATTTGGAATTACACAGCCTTGAAAAGCTTTTCAAGAGTTGATGTCCCTCCATCTTCATGACTTCAAACTGATTTGTATATGTTCTCATGAGTTATAGAAGCTTCTGTTTTCGGCAGGAGAATAATAAATATGAACGGTCATATCAATAACCTGACAAACATATTTAAAAACTGATTTTATCCTCAATTCAATGTGAACATCTACACAGAAAGACACACAGCGCTGGTACAGGTGCTTTTTTCTCTTTAATATCAGAGTTTTCTCAGACGTGTTGTTGTTTTCATCTTAAAGCAGAGCTGAAATCACAGCGGACTTTGACCTACATAAACTGCAGGAGATGCTGGAAATCTGTCCGAGTGAATCACAATAACACATACCGCACGTTTATTTGTCTGTCCCTATTAGAAACACACAGGAGAGCTCTAACACAACGTCTGAGAATAAGAAAAACACTTCACTGACAAATAAAAGTCTGTCATCATGAATATCATCTGTATGAAGGTCTGTACACGACAAACACACACAAATGAGCAACCGGATTAAGACACAGATTACCAGAGACCAAATGAAAATCCGAGCGCACATGTCTGATTAAAGCCGAGATTTTGGGATTACACATAAATGCTAAGAAAATCCCAATGACCCGATGTTCATTCCAACACCACACATGAACACAAACACATCTGCTGTAAATGACACAAACCTGCTGCACGTCTGTCAACACTAGCAAACATTCATCCATGTGTTTGTATTTTAACACAGCCATCAAAGTCACGGTTGTTGTAAGGGATCAGACGCTTGTGTGGTATTAAACAACAAACTGTGTCTGGAGGAATCA
Organism: Oreonectes daqikongensis; assembly: GCA_026939265.1. Lineage (NCBI taxonomy): Eukaryota > Metazoa > Chordata > Actinopteri > Cypriniformes > Nemacheilidae > Oreonectes > Oreonectes daqikongensis. Next base: position 457,607 of record JAOTQM010000260.1, on the reverse strand, counting down.
CTGAAGCAAAGCATCATGGGACTGTGTCCGTTTCTCATTACACTTGTCACCTGTCAGCACAATAATGAACTTCTGTTTTCAGCCTCTCAAAGTGAAGACATGTGAACCTCAGACACCTGACAGACTTGATCTTGATGTGATCACTTTAATAGGTGAACAGAAAACACAACTCTGCATGGTGTCTAGGACTCAATACTTAATAAACAGATAACAAACTTACATTATGTTGACCTATATTACCTTCTATATAAATTATGTGGAAATAAAAATGATGAATTCTAAAAGAACAGAATGTAAAAAATGAAATGATGCAGCACACGAGGACTAACAGCGATTAGAGCGGTCACAAAATCTGATTTTACATTACATTTATGCATTTGGCAGACACTTTTATCCAAAGCGACTTACATTGCATCATACTCTATATATTTGATTCTGAGTATCCCCTGCAATCCCCTGGGATTGAACCCATGACCTGGTGTTGCTATAGTGCCATGGTTTATCCACTGAGCTACAGGACAGTTTCACTATATGATTATCATGGCCAAAAGATTTCACACAATATCTATGGAAATTGAATAAAAAATGAAGCTATCAGTCAAATTAATTTTTAATTTTAGTTCGACATGAGCGTTAAATGTAAAATCACCAGCTAGTGTCAACAAGACATTCATAATGTATGTTTAATATCACGGTTATTTTGCGTATTTGTTCTGGGAACACAACTGTGACCGGCAGCTGTGATGGGATCTCGGCCAATCACGAGATGTTAAATAGACAGCTCTGATAGGCTGACTGCATCATCAACATGAATTTGCATATGGAGTTAAAGAGTAAATCAGCTGAAAGGTATTCAGATAGTAAGAAGTGATCCTGAAGTTCAACATCACACACCTTCCCCTCATATCATGAATCTGTTCTCTGTCACCCTGTCGTAAAAGTGCTTCTCTAATTTAAATGCTCATGTGAGGTCTGGAGTTTAATTCTTAAATGATACCCGACAGGAATAAAGCATCTGACGTTAAGTGTGAATTCATCTCTTCCTTCACTGCAGCTGTAAATGAAGCTGATGATCAATGTCTTCCTCTGTCACTCACATTCACTCAAACAAAACACACAACTGCTTGTCAACTGTGCTTCACTGTGTTTATAATGTTCGCGGTGTTTTGACGCTTTTACTCAACATATTGTGTTCAACTTCTCCAGATTAAAAATAGTCAAATGGGTTTGTAATTCATGGGTGATGTTAGAGATCAGAGTGCATAAGACCCTGATAAATCTAGCAGATGCATGTTCATTTGTCTGCTACACGCTCACTAACACACAGTGAAGTGTGTAGGGCACGTCCCCCGGCACAAGAGCACGAGCTGACACACGTCACCCATTTCAAACCTCTAGAGATTGATGCATGACCTGATGCTGTCACTGTGCGTGTGTGCGTGTATAGCCAGAGAGAGAGAGAGATGTGTGTGTGTTTAATGTACCAGGCTTATTGACACATATTTATGTGAGCGGCCTATATGGGACATTATATGAAGCACTAATTAGCATGTACAGGTTTCACACACACACACACACACACACACACACACACACACACACACACAGCTGCTGCTTTGTGCTAAAGGAGGATTATATAATAAATCCAGACCAATCCTCACAAATTAACAAGAACGCTTTGTATCCTGTGTGTGTGTGTGTGTGTGTGTGTGTGTGTGTGTGTGTGTCTGTGTGTGTGTGTGCGTGCGCGCGTGTGCGAGCGTGTGTGCGTGTGTGCGAGCGTGTGTGCGTGCGTGCGAGCGTGTGTGCGTGCGTGTGTGTGCGTGCGTGTGTGTGTGTGTGCGCGTGCGAGCATGTGTGTCTGTGTGTGTGTGTGTGTGTGTGTGTGTGTGTGTGTGTGTGTGTGTGTGTGTGTGTGTGTGTGTGTGCGCGTGCGTGTGTGTACTAGCGTGTGTGCGAGCGTGTGTGTGTGTGTGCGCGTGCGTGCGTGCGCGTGTGAGAGAGAGAGATACCAAATGTAATGACCTTGTGAGGACCCCATGATGAAAACGCCTCATAAATCACATGAATGCAGGATTCAGTTCCTGTCTCTTATGTGCCACACCTACGCTATGTTCCTTTTATTATATGAAGGTCACATTAAAAACCTTCATCATTTATTTATGCTTTATTGTGTGTGTGTGTGTGCATGCGTTTATATCAACACACAACATTACCATCAATACACACACACAGAAATACTGAGTCGTGCACAATGCTGTGACATTGTGTAGATGCAGGTAAACCACACACACACACACACACACAGAGTTTGTGAGGTCAATCTTGAGTACGTGTGTATTGCTGCATTGGCTCCTTCTCTCGCTCTGACTCTGACTCAGCAGCCGCTGTCAATTCTCTTTCATGTTGTCACGCATGACTTCCAGCTACCCCGAGCACCAGAAAGCCTTCAGACGCCCGTCAACTTCAGTTCCAAGAGCTCAAGAGGACAGATGGATGGTGGGAGGATAATGGAGGAGCTGTCTGTCTGTCTGTCTTACCTTGATAGCATTGCTGGAGATCTGAATCTCGTGTAGTTTGCGCATGGTGCCATCACGGTCGATGAAATATGAAGAGGCGAGCTGGTGTAGAGCCTCCACTCCTTGGGTGGCATTGACCATCTTCCGGTCCAGCTTGTTCTTGGCCATATACATGGTGAGCGCTTCCTCACCTACACACACACACACACACACACAGCGCAATATGTTCAGTTAACACAAGACTTCACATCATGTGCTGCTGTGCACACGCCAACACCGAAATATTTCTCTCTCAATGCTCGGACACTTTCAAAAAGAACAGAAATAAAATTGCTTCGCTAGATCGGCCATATTAAGCGTTGCGTTCCTCGCCATTCATTGTAACGTCTTGTTAATATTAATATGTTTGTGTGAAGAACAGAACATGAGCTCATCTTTCACTAAAGCCTTCTCTCCATCAAGCTCATGTCACTGATGTCAGTGTTCACAAACATCACTGGATATTGAGTTTATCTCCACAGATGTCTTGAAAAAATACCATTTGAGAGCTGGAGTGAAGTTATATTTAGATCTGTTCCTCACTCAAACTAAAGCTTTTATGATATTTTTATTTATCATTTTAATTTTTAAACCACTTCTGTTTTTGTAGTAAACATGAGTCATGTTTGTGTGGAAGTTTAATCTTCTTTATGAAGAAGACACTGAGATGTGACAACAATGCTGTTTCTTCACCATTTCCTGTCCTTCTTCATACAGTCGAAGTTGCTGAAGTTGCCAGAGAGCACATGCAGTCATGATTCTGAGAGTTGTGTTTCCTGCAGCCAGCACGTCACTTCTCAACATGTATCCTCAGCGTGTACGAGCTGTCATAACACTGACACTGGATCAGTATTGGTGACTCACTTCACACGCTGTCATAGAGGAAAAATTCTGCTTACATGACCCGACTTTCTCTCGCTCGCTCACAGGACTCGACGGTAAAGATTTCCGCTGGGCCGGAGTCGAGTGGGAAAAGCAGGCGTGATTGATTTTTGCAAAGTACCGCTGACCTTCTGCTAAATAACTCATTCACTCGAGCACCAGAGGAATATCTGCTCCGACGCCAGCGCTTTCTTGACATAAACAGACACCTTCTAACTTTCCTCTATAATCACCAACTCAATATTTTCATTCTAGCTCTAAGAGACTGTAGAGATACAACCTAAGACTTTATCATCATCTTCTAGCCAAGGGTTCAGACATTTTATACATGAAATCCGTTTTAATTTCCAAGATGGCAAACAGACACCACTTGTGGGAGATGTCCCTAAAACATGTCACGTGTACTCTGAAAAACGAGTTAAAGGAGCCACCATATTGGACAGGGCAAGAGTTCTTCTTTAAACATACAAGTGAACAAGAACTTTACATATTTCAGCTGATTTCAGGAATGATGAAAACTCATGCTTGTCAGGCTTTGTACGTGCACACGACACACATGACTGTCCATTAACCTGTTAAACTCATCCTCTCCGCTTTCATGTTGAGCTGTGTCTATACTGTTCAACCTCAGACAAACAAGATCAAGAAACAAAGTCGAAATGCCAGCCTGACGCTAATGTGCGTAACCTTTAAGACGCGTTAATAAATCAGATTTCCCGTTAATCAACCCATGAATCAATGTAAGAACGTCTCCAGCCAATGAAGAACAACGAACCTTCATTTGACCTTGAGTCGTGATCTGTCCGCAGTAAAGCGTCTTCTGTCCCAGGGGCTAGTATCAGAACACTATGGCAAACACATTCAGGACAATCACAGATATTATGAAGCACGCCTTCAGTTGTTCAGTATTCTTCAGCTGTATGTGATTTATTGAGCTACTCTGGCCTGGAACGGCCGGATTGCTTCTATTGATTTTTTATTCAGTTTTATGGTGGTATGGTGTAGGTGATGGAGGGCCGGTGTTTGTAGACTCTCTTTAATGCCGCTTCTGAAATGTAATGAAATTATAGTCACTGTTTCATTTTTCTTTGGTTTGCAATAAACTTTATAACGACCATTAAATGAGATAACGACTATAATGGGCCAAAACTGACCCACGTGACACAATGAAGCTGGAATATTCTTTCAAATAAATACTGGACAGATTTGCATATGTTTGCCACTTGCATATACATGTATGTAGAAAAAACATACATTATCCAGCTGTTTCTCTTTTTTTATTGTTTATTTATTGTAGAACAAAGCCATCATACATGGCTTACAATAACTATTTACAAACCAGGGTTTGCATTAAAGGAAAGGCAAAAATTGACACTCTCGGGTGTCTCTTTAAACACACATGAAATACCAACTATTTCACTTTGACTATATTTCTAGTTATTATATAAGAAAGTCTCTCAATAAATTCTGATCGTGCCTTAATTGTTCTAGGTTTAGCTTTGTTAATTCTTGCTGTTGAGCGCTATAACAGCGCAATATTTTTCAGTTTCTAACTCATTTCTAACCCAGAGTAAAGAACAGAAATAACTTAAAAAACTTAAATAAACGCCTCTAAACTGAAATATCTTCAGTACAATGTTAAGTCTATGAGTATGCTGTATGACACACACAGACACACACACGCACGCATGCAAACAGACACACACACACACAGAGACACACGCACACACACACACACACACACACACCCACAGACACACACAGACAGACAGACACACACACACACACACACACACGCACGCACGCACACAGACAGACAGACACACACAGACAGACAGACAGACACACACACACACAGACACACACACGCACGCATGCAAACAGACACACACACACACACACACACACACACACACACACACACGCACGCACACACACAGACACACACACACACACACACACACACACACACACACGCACACACACAGACAGACAGACACACACACACAGACACACACACGCACGCATGCAAACAGACACACACACACACACACAGACACACACACGCACGCACGCACACAGACACACACAGACACACACACAGACACACACACACAGACAGACAGACACACACACAGACGTGCACGTGTATCTGTGTATCTGTGTGTCTTTGCTGCGCGTCTGCTCACTCAACATCATGAAACGCTGTACAGATCAGCCCATGACCTCACGACAGCGACCCTGAACACCTCTGAGATCTACTGACACACAGACACACTGTCAATGAATCTCAACGACTCATTCAGACTGAGATTCACAGCCATAGATTATATATGACTGATTTACAATTTTGCATTGCTGCATTGCTGGAAAAAGATATAAACATATGGTATTACAATTCATGATATCTTGCTAAATAAATTTCAGTTTAATGTTTTTAAAGGTGAACTTCACAGCATAACAGGGTTGAACCGAATACTATTAATGATTTTTCTTTACATTATTACACATTAAGCAGAATCAAGTTCTCTGAAATAAAACTCAGTATCTGTATATCTCTACCAGCTGTTAGAGATATAGATTTTATAAATAAGCCACATGTACAGGACAGAGAAAACTCAAACGGAGGTAAAACCCTCTTCATGAGCCGCCTGGCGTTTGGTTTTTCTGTGTCTCTCCACATCCGCGTCATATTTCTTCTTCCTATCAGATATCTGTATGCCATAATTAGCCTCAGGTTCAACCACGAAGCCAGAAGACATATAACATTACAACCCCAAATGCAGAGCTGGCCGTGAACACCAAACAACGGCATATCAGAGCTGACAGTTGGAAAATTATAAGAAACTGAGCCCTTAAAGGACAAAAAGGGCATCAAGCTCTGTTCACTTCATTTCATCAGCATATTTTGCGTGTTTATGCTGATTTTAAGGACAGATCCCATTAAGAAAGCTTCCATTCAATGAACACCAGAGAGTCACCACCCAGAAATATAATATACACACGGGTCACAGGGAAGATAATAAAATACAATGAATCATGAAGAGTTAAGAGAGGATGAAATAAAGAGATACTGATGGATAAGAGAGTGAGTCTGACACAAGCATGAATGTAAATGAGTATATACAGTAGACTGGTGCTCACCTCCCAGCGTGGCTGAGATCAGAATATGTGTGCCGTATTTCTTGATGATGGTGTCGATGAACTGCTGTGTGGACGGCCTGCGGCCCAACATCCTCATACTGCGCTGAAACTCCGGCATGAGCGGCAGAGGATTCCGGATCAGATCCCGCCGCTCGATGGCTGTATTCCTCACCTTCCAGCGGGCGAACTCCCTACAAGACAAACACAGGACAACATCACTAAACACGACAAGAATCACACAACACATATATCATAGCACACAATCTTAAAAACTTTGCTTTAAGTTTGACAAAGTTCCATTGACAATCATGAAACCACAACAAGGACCGTTTGTTCTGTCCAGAATGCAATAAAGAGAAAAAAACCCTAAGAACATCTAAACACTGAATCAACCATCTCAATGTTATGAGTCAGAGGATGCTGGTGTGTCTCATGATTCTCCTGACAGACAATGAGCATCACCACATTTTCATCTCACAACTGTTTGGATGAGCATCTCATTTGGCAGTGAATCACATGTACTTTGCTCTTGTACTGAAGTGAGAATTGAAAAGCTTTGGCAAAGACACACAAAGTGCACTTGTTGAGGGATATTGCTAAAAAGGGGACTTCTGAATCGATGGAGGAACTGGTGACACTACTTTAACATCATCAGTTTTCATAAACGACAGCTCAGTGTGCTGAATGTGTGAATTGTCTTTATTGTACCAATTCTAGCGCCTTTAAAATTGATATCTGTCATGCAGAGAGAAGCAAGTATTGGCTGAATTCAATAAATATGACATCACTTCACATTAGCTGCTGTCTATTTATATTTATCTATTTATAATAAACAAAGGAACATTTCTCTTATCTTAGAAATGTCTTACAGAGAATTATTTTAACAGTCAGTATCACTAAAACACATCTATGAATACTACAGCTGAACTGAGACGGTGATGTGATTCTACAGCCGGTGCTCAGAATAAACACCAGAAACCTGTGACATCACTGCACCTACAGGTCATGTGATGAAGACAACATGAAACTAAACCTGTAAGAGTATTGATCTGCTTCTCCTACATGTGTACATAAAGTCAATGAACACAGATGTATCTGCTAATGTTCTCTTCATGGACAAACAACATTTTCATTAGTCTTCATCAGCTACACAAAACACAAGACGACACTCTCATGTGGGTAAAAACCTGTCGTCTTTCTTCAGTGGAACACAACAGAAGATATTTTAAGAAATTAAAAAGCACACACAGTTCCAGAGAATATCACGATATGCTGCAGCATTAAGATTTGTATTCATGGAAATGACTAAAGTCATCAAACCTGTTTATTAGATTAGATTAGATATAGTGTACTTTGAGAAATGTGTCAGTGGTTTTGTGTTCATACAGTGGAAGTCAATGGAGTTCATTGTTGATTGATTATCAATAAAATATCTTCTGTTGTGTTCTGAAGAAGAAAGAAACTCATACAGGTTTGACATGACATGATGATGAATACTGTAAATGAAAAATATTTCTTCTTTTATTTTGATTCATTTTTAAAGACACAGTAAGGAAAATATTCATATGTACTCCTGCTACTTTAAATAAACGATCAATTGTTACTAATAATGTTGATCAGAGCAGAAATGAAACGGGCTGGTGGCATGTTATTAAAAGGTTAGTGGGAAGTTTGGGCCTGCAGTTATTCCTCATCTGGAAGATAAATCAGTTCTGCACAAACAGATGCACCACCGCCGGCGGTTTCTGGTGCCTGAGGGTCAGTACTGCAATAAAAACATCACCAGGCAGGCAGCTGGGAGCTCCGGGCAGCCACGTACAATTAAATCGACCTGCGTGAGACGGACCCTCGCTGGGCCGCGGGTGCCGGAACAATACTGGACCGACATCCTCTGATTTACACACACAGATCAGCACGTTTGTCCTGAGAATAAAACTATAAGCAGACCTCTGGAAAACCCCATGATAATTCAGCTATACAGTACACAAGTGTGAAAGTCAAGTGTTGAAGCGTTTGGAAATGATTCAAAGAGCCCATAATTACTGCTCTTCAAGGAAATGCCAACAAATATATGCAAATTGCATTGTGTCTACTTCTGCATCAACAAATCTGAAGGTAAAGTAGGCCAGATAATGAGGCATATTAAAACTCCACATGAAACCACTGGAGGAGCAAACACGCACACATGAGAACAAAATAAGACGAGGAAACTACAGACAGAGAACAGAGAACACGTCTGTACAGTTTACACCTGTAATGACCAATCAGGAGCAAGAAAACCAGAATGCACAATATTTGTTTATTACAGGAACAAAAATATTTTTTTGTGTGTCTTCAAATGGATTTGTTTGGTCTGTTACTGTTGATCACTTAGGCTTAGTCCACACTAGTGCGTTTATATTTGAAAATGGAGTTTTCGTTTTCAAAACACGAATCCGTCCACACTAACGTTTTCAATCGTTTTCCAAACGCTGCTCATCCACACTGAAACGTATGAAAACGCTTACATCCAGGTACTGCGCATGTGTAAAATGTAAGACACGTCAACCATTTCTGTCATGCGTTTATTTAGTTTGTTCAGCATTATTATGTCACGGCAATGTGGAGCAAAGACACAGAGTTTTTTATGTACGAATAAATAGGTGATGTTGCAGCGGATAAAGCTGTAAAAGCGTAAGTGAAACTTAACTCGCGCCAAACAATAACTGCGACATTTCTCACATCTGTGTGTAGTTTGTTGTGTATGTGTAGAGTTGCTGTGCAAAAATAAAATTTTTAGAAGAGTTAAAATAGTTTTGAACAAAGTATGTATGTGACTTTTTGCAGTTTGTGTGAGTGTGTGTGTTTGGTGGTATTGTGTGTAGTCATAGTTTCAAAAATTGTGTGTAAGCAATCAAAAAAAACTGTAATGTGTCAAATCATCTGCTAACTGAAAACAGTTAAAGCTATATTTCTTGACACAATTAATATTAATAAATGTTAATATTGACTCATGCATTAGAATCTTGCACATTGCCGAGTTTCAATAATACACTGTTTTACAATGGTTACAGGAGTTTAAGGAACTCCTCACCATAGTAAAACCATGGTAACGTATTGCTTTTTTTTTACAGTTATGAGATTAGTGAGCACGTTTGGTTTTAAAATGTCCATTTTCAAGTGTTGCTGCTTAAATGTGGTATTACCATGATATTGTAATTAAAGTACCACAGTATTATAATACAGTAGCATCACTGAACCATACCTGCCACAGCTCTCAACACAGGCAACATTTTCTTTACTATTATTAAATACTTAATATTAAAATAAAGCTCATATTATACCATTATATCAGGCAATACTTTATAATCATGTGTTCTGTTGATGGTCAATATAATAATATTCTGTGATGTTTCCAGTGGGTCATTTCACAAACACCACCACCACTGAGACATCACTACATGTGAAAAACAGCTCTGGATATTTCAGCGATTTTCTCCTTCACTCCTGAAATCATGAGTATGATGCAGTGATTTCTCTGTGAAAGGCTCAGCCGCGGGCCCTCAAATTGACCTATTACTTACTTCAATTCTCCAGGAGCCCATCAGCACGGCTCAATCTCTCCGCTGCCGAGACTGTTGTTCTGCGGGCCGGCGGGTCAGAACGCAGGTTCTGTCTCACAGAGCTCAAGTCTCTGGACTCGATCCACGCTAAATTCATTCAGAAGAAACTAACTGGAGTGTAGCTATTGTGTCTTTCCTCTGTGATATTGTACAGGACGACTAACAACCAACAGTCAGCAATGATCAGTGTGACATAAAAAAATCACATATTCTGAAAATATCTCTTTTCTGGCTGTTACCACAGAGCCATATGGTGGAGCCGTATGTATTTGTAGTCATATGCTCAGATTAGCAGAACTTGTGATATGATTCACTGCATTATTCCTCAGATTTAATGACCTCTCTCAACATCTCCTGTGATGAAAAATAACCCAATAACCCACAGCACCGGCGCCAGATCACACAACTAAACACACTGTGTGCGTGCGTACAGTACAAAGAGTTAATAGCTGAGACATCATCTCAGTCATTTACTTACATCAAACACAGCAAATATAAACATATTAATGTTCTACCAAAATGAGGCACTAAAATAATTGAAAGGAGACAAATGAAAATGATAAGCCCTAACCATAAAAAAACAAAAACTAACAAAACTAATTCAGAATTCAGAAAAATAGTAACCAGTTTACTATCGAAATGTTTATATGTTAAGCACTAAATTTATTTAACTTTAAAAACACCTGTATTTCAACAAATCACATGCTTTGAAATTCTTCATCAGTTTTTTTTAATAAATGGGATATTTTAAAATATTTAAAATATGTTTGTGTATAGAATTCTGCCTATGTTTGCACTGTAGACACAACAAAACTCCAGATAACAGTCGAACATTGTTGTCTTTCACATGAGCAAAGAACGCAAACCCATGTTGATTTGTTTGTTTGCGGTTGTGTAAATATCTGAGCAGAAATCACAGTGAGTGCGAGTACAGACGTCCTGTCACGAGTCAATTCCCCCGTGTGCTCTTCCAGAGAGAACAGTAGAATCTGTCCTAAACATTTACAGCGAGAGGCGTCTGTTTTCACAGAAATCAAACGCAATCGCTCCACATGCACACTTTATCTGAATCTCATTCTGGGCTCATTCACCTAATGAAACCATCAGAATATTTACAGTTATATTCTGGATACACCCAAACACTGCCAAAGACAACATCCATTTAATCTGATAGCAAAATAAGTTTATCTCGTGAAACCACATCATTTATTATCCAACATAATCCTACTGGAAAACATGATGTTTATGTATTCATTTCTCTCATATGAATCGTACAAAAATGTTCAATTAATATAAAAAAGCAAGCATGAAGGTATACAGCCTAATAAACCATAAAACTATTTGTAAGGAAACACATAAACACGAGTTCAAATTGCATTTTTGTTGTATTCTTCAAGAAGCTTTAAAAATGTCACAAGTTTACCAAACTTCAACAAATTTGCTCTATGACCTTGAAATGTCCTTAAACAAGCTGAAAGAGAAACATGACCACAGTTATGCTAATGCTAATGCTAATGCTAATGCAGCTAGCTGGAATCAGTGAGAATGTTTCTGTTTCTTCATTCTAGTGACATGAAGCTCATATCTACATACTATACATGAAAACACTCACATTGTAGTGTAGAGAACATTTCTTGGCTTGGACACACAAATCACTAGAAATGGTGCTCGGTTTCATTGGTTTGTGGCTGTATTTTTTCTCTTAATGAGGTGTCGTGTTTCATGTTTTTATTGCGACAGATATTTCGGGAAACTCGGCAGCGGTGCGAACAAATAACGTGGAGGATTGAGAAAGTTTGATAGCTGCTGTAGGTTCGCTGGGAAAAAGCCACACTTGACCTTTCCACGGATCACAAAGGATGAGTTGTGGAGAGAGATCCTGCAGGCATCTAATCACGATCTGTCGCTGATAAAGTGCACAACACACCTATTTATACTCCACCTGAACCACAAAGCAATTTCACAGGGAAATTCATTTCTCTGGAAAAAATGGGTGACATTAAAAGAGGGCATGTTCAGATAATCCAGCGTGTGGAATGGCTTTTCTCAATGACTTCTCCTGACAGAGCCATGTTTCAGTCCATAAAGGACCGAAAGAAGCTATTTTTCTTCGCCGGTCTGTTAACAGCCTCCTGGAACATCATTTATGTCTGTTTCCACTGAACGAATGTGCTCATGAATCCATGCAGATTTCACAGCGGTGACTCATTAGTCGAATATTGTTTAAAGTGACAAAAAAATGATGTTCAACTGTTGATGGATTACAATTAAACAAAACATCTCGATTGAAAGAATTCAGGACAAACAGAGAAGCCAATTATTCTTGAAAGACGTTTGTAACAAGCAGGTTTGAAAAACCTTAAATATGCATCCCTGTGGATTTTCAAGTAAAGTTAGATGCACTGCATAAATATTAATGTTATAACTCAAAACTCCTCAATCCACATTTATTGAAACTAAGCAACAGAAACAGCTCTGTCAAAACTTTAATGACAACACGAGGTCATTTCCATACAGTCAAACACAGTTAACACTTAACGTCCATGTCCAAACGCTCAACAAAATGATCTATATGCTCATATGGGTTGAAGGATATTTTGAATCACAGACTATAGTGTCAATATGAACAAAACATAATGAAAATAAAAACAGCATCAGACACGACAGTCCATACAGAAAACACGAGAAATGTTCTTCTCACAGTAAATATCTCGGCTATTTGTGACAGAGCACCTCAAATAAAAACCGTAATGACTTACATACCGTAGCCACCAATCTGAACATTTTGTCAAATATAAACAAGCACTTACTTTATTATTTGACATCATTTAGTGTTAACGATCATTTTGATTCACTTGTAAATGTTCTGATGGTTGTATTTTGTTTTAATGTCTGTGGAGTGTTTAAAAAACTGAACGAGGAGATGATCTTATACCACATGCAGATTTATTTCATGCACTAACATCCAAAGATTTACATGCATTTGGCAGAAGGTTTCATCCAAAGCTGTTTGGGCTGCATGAAGGTAAACATAACATGTGATAACAAGATACACAAATGCTTTAAGTATATCAAATATATGCAACATACACGTTTCAAATTGATTATCTTACATACATATCTTATCTTACACTCAATCCTCGTGATATGCGATATTTGGATCATTTCGTTCGATCAAATTCTGCAGCCATGAAAGCGATGTACAGTACGCGTGTTCCCTGCGAATGAAACAAATGAACTAGAGGAACACTTTTCATGTTGAGCCGCTCACCCAGCAATCAACATGAGAGAAAGAGCAGACACACACACACACACACACACACACAGCAACATTTTCCCTGCTTGACTCCATTCATGGTTCTCCTGTCACTTCTTAAACTTCCTCTGGAAGCAGAGACTTAAAATGCAGCAGCACAGTGCAGCGTTTCATAATCATCAGTCTGGTCAAAATCAAGCCATAAATCACTCTGGCACAAATACAGGCCAACTGCACGATCCACGGCCCTTAAACATACACTACAGCCGCTGTGAAAGCAGCTTTGAAAATCAATGCATTTATTTTTGTGACATGCTTTCTACCCTCATTTTCATCCTGCTCAAAGTGCTTAAACGCAGCCGGGACCCGGGAAAGTGCAGACAGGTGCGCAAAAGTGATTTTTTTATTGTGATTTAATGGCAAAGAAACGACACGGGCCATTTTTAAATGCCACAGAACCTGTTTCTGCTGCTTCACAGGAGAAGTGAGTATTTAAATGTGATGGAAAGGTAAGGAAATGCGTTTCAATTCATTTTTGGCCTGACGCGGGTGAAAAAGGGCCGTGTCCTACCGAAACCTGAAAAATTGCACCTCTGAGGCAATGTGGGTAGAAAGCCATCGAGGCCTGTCCGAATCCAATGTTTGTGTAACCACCCGTCTAATAAGATGCTTTCATCTGCATGATTTCTGAAGCCAGAATAAATGTGACATCCCACAATCCTGTGCATGCGGTCCTGTCAATGTAAAGTCATTAAGAATTCACTTGGTTTTGTCTCATCAAAAGAGAATTTACTTTCAATATGATTTCTGTTGTCATTTTAGCTGTTTTCTGCTGTGTTTTCCACACAGTTAGCACGAGTCGGTTGCAGTAATGTTTCGTTTCACCTCACGCAGGAGCAGAATGTGTGTCGTGTTCATGCTTACAAAAATTGACCATGTTTTTATTGTAGTAAAAGTAGTAATCATTTTGAATATGTGAAGTTAAATGCGATAGTTAAACTATGATTTCTGTCACAGTCGGCTTAATTCTTTAAACCTCACAGGAAACTGTCTGTCACGTGACAGCACGTCTGATTTCGACATCTACCAAATGCTTCACTTTGCCGTAGTTGTAAGGATTATATGTGGATGTATATATATATATATATTTTTTTTTTTTTATTAAAGTTGTTTATATATACATATATATATCCATTTAATACAGATGTGATGATGGCGTCATTCTGCAGGAAGCACAAGACGTTCTGAAAACACGTTAAACCAGCGGCTGGTTTGTTAAGGTAAGCACTCGTATTCAACCTCATCATGTATTAAAACATCAGAATGAGCCTGCTAATCCTTTCTTAAAATAGAAATAGAAATAATTTATAGATCATGAGACTCTTTTTAGATTCTATGGGTTGATATCTAAATACAATGATATCAATGATACGCACGTTCTACAGTAATATATGAGCTTGACATGTCAAAAACACATATAAAAGTAAAGTTCACTAGTCTATTCCGCAGCACATGAGCTGTGTTATAAAGCCAGATACTGTCTTATCTCACTGTGTGTTCAAGCTCATCCACACAAACACATTTGCTAATGCACCTCATCTATTCTGGACACAATTACACCAAATAACCCTTCGTAGAGGAGAGAAGAAAAACAGATGGAAAAGCCACAATAAAGTTAACTAATCGGACTGTTTCTCAGTCCCATGTTTTAATAGAAAGTTAAGTTCTGCACAGAAGAACCTTGAATAAAGTGTCAAATGTATTTATCTCTGTTTGAAACATGTAACTGCAGGTTACTTCATGTACTTATCTTTACAAATACCATCAAACTGACGTCAATAGCCAATCTAAGGCTTTTTTGTGTTCTTAATTTTTTATTACAACTTTAACCTTTTATTGTGCCAAGAATGAAGGATAAAAGGATAAAATCACACCTTTCCTCGACAGGGCGTTTGACTTGATTTATGTTTTTTGCAGAAACAGAGCGGGACGTGATTCATATTTAGCATTTAGACCTTAAACGACACTCGAAAGGCAAACGCAACTAGTTTCCTGTTGTGTGAATAATGTTAAAAGCTACTTTAATTCTAAAGAGCCAGCGATCCACAGCTCTTCCAGATTCAGTGATTAGAAAACAATGGTTTCTTCAGCAGCAGCCCTATCAGAGCGCGTTTCTCTCTTCATTTCTTTTCTTCTTTTCTTTTTGTTTTTTTTTGCACAAGTGCTGTGAATAAACTCCCTGGAGACTGCAGTATCAGCCCACTCAGTGGTTTAGGCAGTGCTTAACCCTGACACGTCTTCCAGCTCCATTTCTCCACTAATTGCCAGCTCTTCCTGACGGTAATTAACTAATCCCATCGTGCCGGATGATTATCTGGGGTTCGAGAGCAATGTGACATCATTTGGCTCCCTGAATCCGATGTTGTTGATTTCTCGCCGTGAGACAGCGGTGGGCTGCTGGTTGTGCGTGAAATGAAATATTCCCACCAGATAAAAGTGAATTCTGCCGTTTAAGAATGAATATTTCCGAGCGATTTGCTCACATGTTGTTTTATGTAATGTTGAGATGATGTTAACCGGATGTGAGATTGAGGGCGAGTGAGTAGTGTGATGCACATTGATTAGGGCTCTTCTCATGCTCACTGCGGGTAAGACAGACACAAAGTCTCTGTGATTACATCTCACCTTGACTGTGACCTTTCAGTCTTGCTGTCTAGCCCGTCCATGCGAACCATTACACATTCTCCTCACAGCCGCCTGTATCTGCTGCATCTGAATCAAGCACCTTTGCTCCATCTAATTACTGCAGGATCATCCACACACACAAAACATTCGTCTCAGACTTAAAGGAAAGCCTGAGCTACGCCACGTCTCTCACGTACACACTGAATATATGAGCCGCTCGGCCCGTCACGTGAAGCCATTGTGTCCCTGTAACAGATCGATATCTGGACGTTTTCATTTAGCCCGGCAGAATAACGAAACTGAGTATTGAACATCTAGGCCAGGAGAACGACTTAAGAGAATAAAATGAACCGCAGGAAACAATATAAAGCTGGTATTTTAAAACAAATACATTACAAATAGCTTACAAATATAAAAAAAACCTGAAGTGTTTATACATCTGAGATGGTACAGATTGAACACAAACAGTTTATATTAAAATGTTGTCATGTTATCTTCTTATATGAAAGTCAACGTGTTAAAGCTCCAAAAATCACAAACATCCATGATTAACATCATCCAAATGACTTCAGGGTATTAATAAATGTCTTCTGAAGAGAAACCATATGTTTGTGAGGGGAAAATATATATATTTTGAGTTGATTCAGTGAATTGAAACGAAAACATTTAAATATGGCAACACATCAGACACTTAAAATCTCATTGGTTTTAAAATGATATTTCTTAGCTGTAAAAATGAAGTGGTTACACATCTGGTATGATTTTTAAAACAATAAAAGAAGTGTGTGCGAATATTTAACCCTTGTATGGTGTTGATGTTGAACAGCATCGCTTAGTTGATCTGAACATTATTCATGAATCTTATTTATAGAAAAACATTTAGTGGAAACAGAATTCTATGATACAGTATGTGTGAAAAAAAAACGTGTTCATTTTAATGGCAAATATTTGTCCTTTTGAAAACAGAACCCACAGACCTGAACACCACACAAGGGTTAAATATAAAAATACAAAAATAAGAAACTCGGTTAATGTGACAGAAATGGATTTGTGAGCAAAATAAATGTACACAATAATAAAACAAATGAAATTAAAAAACATCAATTGAACTGAATTGAAACCTCGGGACAAATAAGCCCAAAAATGCCAAGAGGGAATTAATCAATTAAATCTGTTTGTATCGGTTCATTATAAGTGTGTGTGTGTGTGTGTGTGTGTGTGTGTGTGTGTGTGTGTGTGTGTGTGTGTGTGTGTGTGTGTGTGTGTGTGTGTGTGCGTGTGCGTTTGTGCGTGTGATTTTATATGCCGGTGGGAATGTAAACCTGAATGTAAACCCTACTCATGGGGACTCGTGTGGGCACAAAAGCGTATAAATCATACAGGATGATAATTTCTGAGAAACTAAAAATGCAAAACATCTTCTATGAGCTTTACGGTTAGGGGTAGAAAATAAAATATACAGTTTGCACAGTATAAAAAACATTAAGAGAGCTTTATAGGTTCATTCTTTAAGTCAATCTTCAACACTTGTAAGCTGTAAATCTTCAGAGAGAAATTTATTCTTGTAATGTTTTATTTATGTTGGCTAATTCAGCTAAGATAAATAAAGTTTATTGAAGATACAAATGAGCATGAAGAGTTTGACAAACTGCTGTAAACTTCACTTGTGGATGCAGAAATGTTGCTGACGATCGTAAGCGAATCACTTTAAATCCACAGGGTCGATCATGAACACAGGGTCATGTTATTATATGCTGCTTTCATACAGGAAGTCAAGTGGCATTCTGCACCTCACGCACCAGTTTAATTCTGGAAGCAGTTATTACAGCCCAGCGTGAGACATCAGTAAAGAGGTCTTCATTCACACGCCTCCTCTCACAGGCCTCCTCTCTCAGGCCTCCTCTCTCAGGCCTCCTCTAACACGCCTCCTCTCTCAGGCCTCCACTCACAGGCCTCCACTCACAGGCCTCCTCTCACAGGCCTCCTCTCTCAGGCCTCCTCTCTCAGGCCTCCTCTCACAGGCCTCCTCTCTCAGGCCTCCTCTCTCAGGCCTCCTCTAACACGCCTCCTCTCTCAGGCCTCCTCTCACAGGCCTCCTCTAACACGCCTCCTCTCTCAGGCCTCCTCTCTCAGGCCTCCTCTCTCAGGCCTCCTCTAACACGCCTCCTCTCTCAGGCCTCCACTCACAGGCCTCCACTCCCAGGCCTCCTCTCACAGGCCTCCTCTCTCAGGCCTCCTCTAACACGCCTCCTCTCTCAGGCCTCCTCTAACACGCCTCCTCTCTCAGGCCTCCACTCACAGGCCTCCACTCCCAGGCCTCCTCTCACAGGCCTCCTCTCTCAGGCCTCCTCTAACACGCCTCCTCTCACAGGCCTCCTCTCTCAGGCCTCCTCTCTCAGGCCTCCTCTAACACGCCTCCTCTCTCAGGCCTCCTCTCACAGGCCTCCTCTCTCAGGCCTCCACTCACAGGCCTCCACTCACAGGCCTCCTCTCACAGGCCTCCTCTCACACTCCTCCTTCTCCTGGCCCTAGCTATCACTTTAAATAGTAAATGCTCAGCTGGGGCTCATTGACTCGAGGAGGTGAACACATCAGTGTGCTTGTGATTCGTGAGGAATGTTCATACAGACAATAATACGGTACAGGTGTTCTACACATACAAATACACTTACTGTATAGAGGTTAAAAGAAGAAAAAGAGTGATGGCTAGCTCTTCTAAAAGCTTTTCTCATGTGTCATATATTCTGCTTTTTAACTCTTCACACTTGATATTTGTGTTAGTCAAAGCGAGTTTTTCTCACACCTGATCAACACACAGATTGCCACTCTCATAAATATTTTAATTTTGCATAAAAATTGTCATTTTTGCTTTGATTACATTAGACGCTTGCAGACTTTAAAGTGCGTTAATAGACAGATTTGCATTTATATTGGATTTCTCATCCACAGGCTGTATAGCAGCGATGGACGAACAATGAGAACTGAAGCGTCGCCGGACGCCCTCCAAATGCCTTTCTAAAGCAACAGGTGATCTGAAGAACATATACAAACTGTCCAGCTTTTATTTCACCTTAAAATCAAAAGAACAAGTGATGAATTTCTTTTTTGTTTGAAGAAATGAAAGCTTTTTTTAGGATCATGGTTTGTTTGCATTGTGGCATTGTTTTATCTCACTTAAACACATTTTGTCATGACCATAATGCAATCTGATTGTTTGGTGTTATACTTTCAGCACAGTTACGTTTGCCCTAAACGCTTCATTTTCTAAACGGAGGGACAGTGGAAATGATTTTGTGTGTCATGTCAGAGAGCTCAGAGGAGATTAACTTTAATTCTTTAACATGTTTTTATGTGAAGAGTACATCCCGCACATGTAGTGTTGAGAGTAATTCCTGGAAGTGAAGAGGATTAAAAGTGACAGAATATTTGATTTAGCTGATTGAAATCTCAGTTATAAGTGCGTCTCAAATCTTGAAGCGTGTGCTTTCTTCAGGTCAGCGTGGTCTGGTTAGAAATCGACAGCAGCCGCTTGAGTTTGTATGATTATGAAGCTGGAAGTAGTTCATAAATCTGTCACATCCCTTCTGATGTCCGGCTTGTGACATTTACAGAGAAAACATGGATATTAGTTCTGCTGAAATCTTTTATTAGGCTAACGTCTGCTCATGTCTTGTGTTTGGTGGTAGTTCCAGCATTGGCCACTGGGGGCAGTTGCTGATATTGTGTGAGGTTAGTCTGGTTTGCGCCAGAATCTCGATACGCCTGCAATGCAGCGAAACTTAGTCAAATTTAAACGCAGTGAGCTCAGTGGCGGCTCAACCTCCAGCATGTAATGGTTCTCATGGGGCAAGTTTAGCACAAGTGAGCAGTCAACAGTGGTGTGTCAAAACAGATTAGTGAACTAAAGCCATTTAATTATTCTCTGCTAAAGCGCCTTTGGGCCAGTAATTGTAGATACGCGATTCTTCATCTTCCTCAAAGTGATTGTGACCTTTCTGGCTAAGCTGAACGTTATAACAGCAGCCCCCCGGCTCACGGAATGAGGCGGTCCGCTCCGCTCGGGTCATTAGAGACGTGCAGATTTGCTTGTTGCTGACCGGGCGGCTATTGTCCGGCATTAAGATAGCGTTTAATCTGAATCTGTAGAGACGCTCTCATTCTCTACACAACACGTCTGGTGTTCTAAAGTCCCGCTTGTATGCAAACCTCTGGTCAACAACAGCTTCACAGAACTTAGAACATGTACTTCACCCAAAAAGTGAAAACGTCATTTTGGTTGTTTCAAACTCGATGACTTTCTCTCCACCACAGAACACAGAGTGCAGAAGGTAACAGACTCGGTCACCCTCCACTTTCATAGCATAACAATGAATGTGAATGAGGACTTACAATAGAAAAATAACCATGGTTTTATTATCAATTGTATTACTGTAGTAAAATTTGGTGTTACCGGTTTTGTGTTAACTTTAAATAAAATCTAAAAACTATGGTTAATCTAGTTATTCTAGGTTGATTTCTGGATGAAGTGTTCCTTTAAGATATTTAAGTTGAAGATTAGGAGTCAGACATTTGTGCTTACAAAATAATAAAAAAAATCTATTCTTGAATCAAAATGTATTGACTTGATAAGCAAAATGGCCTTAGATGTTAAGTCTTGTTTTCTGAAACATTGACCAAAATTAAGTGAGTTTATGCTTAAAACAAGAAGAAATGATTAAGGTAAGAATATCCAATTGGCAGATTGTTTATGTTGTTTTAAACATAAAATTACTTAATTTTAATCATTTGTTACATTTTTGCTCATGCCATAGTTAATCTATCCTGATTTAAGAATGTTTAGATATTTGAAGTGAAATAAAAAAAAATGAAGTAAGAAGTTCATTTTCTGCAGTAAATGACTGATCTAAAGGGATAATTTAGCCAAAAATAAAATTCTGTCATCATTTATTATGATCTTCATGTGTTTGTAAATCTGTATGCGAGTCTTTCTTCAGTGGAACACAACAGAAGATATCTTGAGAAATGTCTCAGTGGTTTTGTGTTCATACAATGGAAGTCAATGGAGTTCAGTGTTGTTTGATTATCAACATTCTTCAAAATATCTTCTGTTGTGTTCTGAAGAAGAAAGAATTTTATTTTTGTCTAAACTTCTTTTTAATAACACGCTCTGATCAGATTATTTTCTTAGAAATGATCAGTATTTGATAACTGAGCCAAGATCTGTAGGCCTATAATAATGATTTTTATATTAGCTTGTCAGTCGTGTCAGAGTGTAGTAATCAGATTTGGCATGAAATTGCATGTTTACATCACATCGACGTCCATAAATACAGTACAGAGAAGAATCTGCGGCTGCTGGAGCGAGTGCGCACGTGTGTTAAAAGTTTACAACCTTATGAGCATCAATGACCATAGATCATTGAAAAAGACAAAGCCTCTGAGGAATATCACCTGCTGTCAAAATAAAGAACAAAACAAGAAAAGAAGACTCTATTAAAACACATGAATCAACATGAGCGTACAGACCACATCTCTGTTATCTTGACATTTCCTTTCATGTTTCATATCACAGATACAGTATAGGTATACTCTTCATTTAAATCAACTAGATTAGCTGCACAATATTTGGCTGAATACCTGTCAGTTGTGAAAAAGTCATTTTTATACAATAAAAAGGTTTAGATAAAAAACAATAGAACATCTGGTAAACCGTTTAGTTCTAACATGTTATTTAATGTGACCATATAAGAAAAAGAAGAAGAAAGTTAATTTGAATGAAATGAAGCTGTGGGACTTGTAGTTCAGAAAAGTCTTTAGTCATTCAATCCAATAATGGAGCACTAACACATTAAAAGTCAGCCGTTTTTAGAAGCCATTAATCCAGCAGATAAATGATCATTCAGCTGTAATTCTTTTCATGTTTCTCCAACACAACTGAACTCATGCCAACAGAGAATCAGAATCAGTTTCTATCCTCATGACTGAATTCACAACAGCTCTCGGTTCTACACGACTACAGGACACTCACATGATGAATACAGTACATGTGGACGTGATGATGATGTCGAGATTTTACACGTGTATATAGGCCACATTAACATGCATTTACATTGGCTGTGTTATTCTTTCTGTAGCTTCAATGTAGTGTAAGGTCAGATTGAGATATTTGTCATGATGTAACGTGTTCTGGCTCATTCTATGAGATGACGTGATTCAACACAGAAGAGGATGTGACAGACGGACTAACTCAAGCCTCCACACATCATGAACTCCAGCTGTAAACAGACAAAAATGAGAGTTTTGTTGAGATTACTGACAGGTGATGGATGAGACTTCCCGGCTCCCGTGACAGCCCCGCAGATGTCAGACAGATGTGACTGCAGATTTTCCCATTACATTTTTAATGAGAAGTGCACTGAATTCCACTCAGTATTGATGCGGGATTTAATTGTCTTGTCACGAGCAAGGTGATATCTTGCATTGACGGCTAAATTTGATGCTTCCTTCTGTTGCAGAACACGTGGAGACGCCATCCTGTGACATGATAAACGTCATGTCAAACTTTCTTCTTCAGAAAACACAACAGAAGATATTTTGAAGAATGTTTATAATCAAACAACACTGAACTCCATTGTATGAAGACAAAACCACTGACACATTTCTCAAAATATCTTCTCGCTGAAGAAAGACTCACACACACACACATTTACAAACACATGAAGTTTTGTTTTTGTGTGCGATCTATGACTTTAAGCCGTTTTTAACAGATAAGCTGGGCACACAAGTCACCAGGCGGCTCAAATACACAGTCAAAGAACAACTTGGCAACTTTAGTATGAGACAGACGCAAAAACCCCAGCATGCTCAGTCTGTCGAGTCCACAAAGAGTCAAACGCAGTGGGAATACGGAGCTACATCACACACCGCAAGAGAAACATACTCCAACAAACAATATAGACACAAAAACATAAAACACCGAGCAGGACGGACGAAGAGGAGAGAGACGAAAGAAAACAAATACAGGCGACAGCAGACGCATGCAAACAAAAGCAAGGGAAATAAAAGCGAGGAGTTCAAAACTCAGATGAAGTGTGTCTGTCAAATCTGAGGAGATTTGCTGTGCAAAGAGACTTGAGAATATAGAGACTAATATAGAGAATGATGTTCTGACACATCACACATATCCTCCAGCCTCACGCACACGGTCTCGACTCTTCAGACACCTTAAAGCCGTCTCTTGACAACAGTGTCAGAAACGCCGGCAGATTCACTGACAATCACAGTAAACGTGAGGACGAGAGCGGGTCTGGAGAACAGACGCTCATTCTCATCGCCGGATCTGTTAAAGTAGACGACGCGGGCGAGCGGGGATGCTGTGTAAGCACTCGACGGCACCCAATGAAAAGCAGACGTCAGATTTTCTCCAAAACCTCAGCAAGTCTTCAGCGGTACAGATGGTTTTCTCAGCAGGAATGTTCGTACCAACACGGACAGAATGCTTTGCTTTCACATTTCTCTCATATGCGGATTTCATTTCATTTGAGTATTTCTTCAGATTTGTAACAAACTCTGTGGATGATGGAAACCTCAGTACAGTCCACATGAGCAGCTTCCTTCTTAGTCAGCGTCTGAATGCTCAGCACATCACTCCAGTGTTTGAAGTATTCAATCAATATACATTTCACTTGTGGCAATGCATTCTGGGATAGCCATATATACTATGCTACACTATAGTATCTACGACAGTGAACATTTCTAGATGCTATAGTGTTTGTGAGCTATACACTTTTTCACTCAAGTTGAGCAGGTGTGTCTTTAGAGCCTGGTGTTGTTTACTATAGCTTATACAGTTAATAATACAGTGATATACTACTGTCTTTTAATATAGTACTATAAAAAGTATATTAAAGTGTGAAAAATACATGGTACTTACTATGGTAAAAGTCTAGAAGTGTATTACTATATTAAATAGTAGTATGCTATACTGTTTAGTGTGTCACTATAGTATACTATAGTATTAGTAATATAAGTACTGTATACGTAGTAATGTTATATTGTAGAGCATAGTACAGCTAACTACAATTTACTATAGTAAATATGAAAGTATGATTGCTGTCTTTTCTTCTTGACCGAACGCAGGTGTATGTTATCAGGAGAGAGCATGAAGATTAGAGCATGCTTCAGCGAATCACACAGCACAGGAAACAGGAAATAGAATGAGGAGAGAGAGAGAGAGAGAGAGAGAGAGAGATGTGTCTCAGCTATGAATGTGTAAGCAGTGGGTCAGAGCAAACTGAACGGTCAGTGTTTGGGTTATAGTGCTGAAATTACACTCATAAAAGTGTCTGTAAATGAAGATGTGATGATTATGTTTCTCATTATTCATGTTTAATAGGAACCCGTCCAGCTGAACTACAGATGAAGATTTCATCACATACAGAAACAGCTCAAGATCAGCACACACACACACACGCACAAACACTATACCGGCGATGATCAACAAAGCCGTGCGTACTGCAGACATCTACACTTGTACTGTAGCTCTTGAAACCTTGAAAGAGAATGACTTTAATATTATAATAATAATCTTCATTTGTGCCCTAATGCATTGTGGGATTGATGTCTCGCATCACAAGGACAGGTGCAGTAATTGTGATGTATACCTACAGTGTATCTGTAAAGGCTGAAAATGGCATCCACACAGCACTTTAAAGTTTACATAGAAACACAAGCGAGCTGCTGATTGTATGATAAGAGAAATACAGAAGCGCACAACGCACACACGCACGCACGCAAACGCAAGCACGCATACACACAAACAAACACGCACGCACGCACACACACTCACGCACACACACACACACACACACAGAGAACGGGGGTGATTTATGTGACTGTCTGGGATGCTGACAGGTAAGTTTTCATGCCAACTGAAAGAATATATATATTTTTTCACTGTTTCACACATTAACATATATCAC
The DNA here is from genome assembly GCA_026939265.1 of Oreonectes daqikongensis. Lineage (NCBI taxonomy): Eukaryota > Metazoa > Chordata > Actinopteri > Cypriniformes > Nemacheilidae > Oreonectes > Oreonectes daqikongensis. Next base: position 432,499 of record JAOTQM010000260.1, on the reverse strand, counting down.
AGATATCCCTCTCTATACCTTCATCGTGTTCAAAATCTCATTTTCACTGCATGTAGCCCCTTTAAAACATGTTAATGTTGTGTGCAAAATTGTGTAGCCTAGTTGTAAATATGTCGATTTCTGATTCCGATGTGAGGTTTAACTGAAGCCTTCTTCATTTCACAGGAGACAGAATGTGACCTGAGGCGATGCATGAATGAACTCAAGTAACACACGGTTGAAGCAGAAGTGTGTGCGTGTGTTTGAAGATCTTCAGAGCATTACAGTCTCTTTAATGCATCGCACATATAAAGAACTATTGTAAGTGTCCTCTATGCTCCAGCTTTTTATCCCGTTATCCTGAAAGAGCATTTTTAAGTCAGCATTCTGACGGTCGTGACAGGGGGCTTATAAATGTCATATGCTGTGCCTGGACCCTAAGAACTGGGTTTTACGTGTAAGAACACAATATTGTGGTACAGGTCCAAACGGAGAATCCCAGTCTTGTAGAATAGAAAGTCATTCGTACTGTACAGCGTGTGAAAAGCTCTCATGTTCGACATTACTCGCTCACATCCACAAACACAAGGCAATGACGCTTTGACTTCATACATTTCTCTTCATACATTCTTTGGCACATGATCTATACGATGAATGTTAAACTCCTGCAGTCACAAACACACATCTCTGCTTTAGTCCTCTCACACGCATGCACGACAAATTTGGGCAGAAACATTTAAACAAGATATGAAGCAACACGGATCTGAGCTATTCCTAATGTTTTCCGAATCTTGTGAAGGATTGATGTATTAAACAACAGAAGCTCAGCTGACTCACCTGTAGATTTTATATCGGGTGGTGAATCCTTGGCGAAATCTCTCCATGAAGGAGAGGTAGCCCTTGGAGTGATGGAAGGGGCCGCGGTCCGAGATAAGCCAGTCAAACTGTCGGCTAACATGCTGCTCGTTGGCCGAGGGCTCCTGTCGGTTGGACTGAACTGTTATATGTTCCCATATAAACAGGCAGTAAGTGACTACAATGAGTCTGCAGTTCATGCTTCACGGTCGGCCGCGCGCTGCTCATTCTCGCTCCATTCTGTGGAGACCTGCGGAAAGAGAGAGAGAGAGAAACACGGGGAATTAAAGATCCGCGGCGTCGGGTTAACTCGTCCTCTAACACGACCCGCTGCCCTTTTCACGCCGTCACTTTATTCAGGCTAATTGGTAGCGTGATAAGTTCAGACAGGGCCGAGCGTCGGCTTTATGACGTGTTGTGACATGTTGTGACATGGAGACGGCCGGTGGAGCTGCCAGATCATTAACACCACGCGTGCGTTCGCACCCAGATTCATGCCATCTGCAGTCAGAGGAAATATGCTCATGTCTGTACACATGAAGATTGATTTACGACTAGAAACACTGCGGTGTGCATGCACGTATACGGTGAATACATTCAACATGTCAGGTCAGTTTAGCACAAACACATACACATGTGCATGACGTCACAGTTATCACCGACACTAAAAAACTTTCCAAAACACATGAAAATGTTGCTCTGTGCATGCTAGGTGAAAATCTCATCGCTTCGTTTTCAAGCCATTAAAAAAATGGGATCTTAACACCGGCCGCCTTGCTTTGAGTCATTTCTATATGATGTGAGATTTGACTCTCTCTCTCTCTCTCTCTCTCTCTCTCTCTCACTCTCTCTCTCTCTCTCTCTCTCTCACTCTCTCTCTCACTCTCTCTCTCTCTCTGCTCTGATAAGAGAGCCATTTCCAGCTGTAATTATGTTAAAGAACGTTTCCCTTCAGCACTCGAGAGCCGAACGCCGGGCTATTAAATTAACACAACCATGACAAAATTCATCCAACACACTGTGAGAATCATGACACTGACGGACAAATTTAACACGCAACACTGATAGAGTTACAATACTACAAACTGAACTACATCATCCCTAACATCTCTGCATGTTTTAATGTGTAAAGCACATATTCCTTATATGTAAGGCAATTTTGGGTCATTTGCCAAATTATTTTATACAAAGGAATTTGTTTGGAAATCATTCATTATGTTCTCAATGAAATTATAATCTCTGTGTGTCAGAACTGATCTTGGTAAAACCTCTTTTAAATATCCCGCCACCTCAGATTGGAATCTTCTCCAGAAGATGAAGTTACAAAATGTGTCTTATAATTATTTTAAATTCTTATTTTGCAATCTAGAGAGCAACGTAACAGTGTGTAATTGTTTATAACTAGTTATATGTTGGTTTTATAATGTATGTTGTTTATTTGTATATGCAAATTTGTCTGCCTGTATTGGCCAGGACACTCCTGGAAAAGAGATTTTAATCTCTTTTAACTCTTCCTGGTTAAATAAAGGTACAATAATAATAATAATAATAATAATAATAGAGTAAAGCATGCAGAAAGAGATCTGAGCTTCATCTCAACACACAGACGTTGACTTCATGATGGTGTTTTTGTGTTTTGGAAATGTAAATCTGACCTCATGTGATTTTGACTAAAACAAATGTTATGAATGATAGCGATGTGAACGTCACGGCTGTATAAGTTCATCATTAACATTCTGCACACACACGCACACACACACACACACACACACACACACACACACACACACATCACTCATCATTAGACGTCATGTTTGTGTACATGAGATGTGCTATTACTGAAATACATGTATTTCATCTTTATGTTTGAGCTTTAAACACAATGCACTTGTCAGCAGTAACATCTCATGTGAGAATGTGATGGATTATTTATTCTCTCTATAGACATAGGATGTCACAAATGTCCATTTGAAAGACAGACAAACCAATGATATTACTGCTAAAGTCAACTGTGAGTAACCATTGTTTGTTTATTGTGTGATAGATTCTGGTAAAACAACAGGCATCTATTAAAGTTCATTTGATCTGATGAAAGTTTATCGTCATTAAAAACTGTGTCAGGATGTAAAAATGATCGTGTGATAGAAACACATCTGAAAACCTCCATCATAACGTGTGTCTCAATAAATAACCTCGATAGCTCTGTTGAAAATCTTTCTGGGGCGAAATGTGAATTTCCAGAATTTTCCTCACATTAAGCTACAGAGACAAAGATAGAAGCATACAGTGTGTTTCTTTATATGTCAGGTGTGTTGTTATATAGCATTATGAACCATTCTGATCTTAAAGCAGCTCATGATGCTTCAGCGTTATTCAACCAGAACACTCATACATATATATCGAAGCTTTTATATGAACCACTTTGCAAGATGTAAACACTCCTTTATGAAATAGTAGTCAATGCACCAAAAAAAAGGTTAATTTTCGTAATGTTGTTCTAATTTTGTCAATACTTAAAGTGGCAGTGTCTTTTTATTGCTCATTTCAAGCAATGATCTTCAATCAGTTTGTTTTCTGTGTATTGTATATTCAGAAGATTGTTTAGATTTTAGCAGAAGCTACACACACGCGCGCGTGCGTGCACATCAAAGAAGAATCGATCTTAGCATCTTAAAAGTGACCCTGCAGTCTAATATTGATATTTCTTGTGGCAGCAGAGACTCTCTAAAGGCACGGAGCCAAATCTAGCATCACAGCAAACATATAAGAATTCATCTGTGCACATTCATACAGCAGAGACTTAAAGTGACATCATGAGCTGAGGGAACTCTATAGACGTCCAACAAAATATTGTCATTTACAGTCTGATTTATGTTTTTTATGCAATATGAGCACATAAAGAGCCACATTGTCTGCTGGGGCGGCACGCTCATCATTAATTCATCCTCTCACTTTAACTAATGGAACTATTCCCGGCTCGTCTGGAGAACTGTGCATTACGGAAAACGTCAATGGAAAAATCACTCCTCTCCTGATTTATTCTTAAAGTTAAAATGGAAAAATGACAAAGTTTGGTTTTTTTGATCACCTGATGGCACCACATGAACCTGCAGACGGATGCAGTTACCCAATCAGATTGTGTGATGTCACTGTGCAGGTTGTGTGTGTTTATTGGTTTAAATGAATAAACACTGAATATCCACATGGAGTGAGATGAGTTCAGCGCTTCATATTAAACACTCATGCTATTATCTTCACTTGTTCTTCTGTCATCTCACTCTCAGACAGACACACGCTGTCTCGCTGTTTCTCTCCATCGCCTCAAAGACCCAAATATTGTCAATGTGGATTCATTATCAAGATCATGCAAATGCACTTACAACAAACTGGCGAAATGCTTTTCTCTAAAACAATCGATGAGTGGAGCTCTGGGGTGATCTCAGATGTCTTGAAACAGCAATAAGTAGAAATTGTTTTATTTGCAACCCCTACATGCACAAAATAATATAGATGTTATACTGATTTATCTACTGACATTTTGAAAATGACATTTTTAAAGGATCAATGTTAAAACATAATAACTAAATATATGAATGGTGTCTAGAATTTCATGCAAATGTAATCAATCCCAGAATATCTGAGAGCGTAAGAGAATAAAATAAAATAATGTGAGTTTATAATGAAAGTGATGAGATTTTCTCATCTACAGAACATTGAGTGATGACATGAGCACAGCATTTCTCTCTCACACACACACACACACACACACACACACACGAGAGCGTTTGTTTTTGTATACTAGTGGGGACATTCCATAGACTTCCATTGATTTTATATCAGGCTTATGATATATTCTATCCCCTAACCCTACACCTATAATCACACAAACATGTGCAACACATTAGATTTAAAGAAAAACACTTTTTGAACGAATTATGAGCCTTTTTATTTAGTGAGGATCAGCGAAATGTCCCCACAAGTGAGTTGTAATGATAATTCACATCTTTGCATTAAAAATGACATAAATGAGCAAATGACACTTAATGACAGTCGTCATAAACATGCATAAAACCTCCTTCATATTCATGACATGAAGGTGTTATGTTAGTCTTATGAACACCCCTTCAAGTGTATTAATAATATGGTACATTTCTAACATATGTAAAGTCCCTTTGAAATGTAATGTCGCCTACTAGTGTCCTGTTTCATTCCAATTCAAATCTCGTTCCATGTGTTCTTCAAACAAACATAATGAACATCCCTGTAACATATTCAATTAATGATATGACCATTAAAATAAACCAGACGTTTCTCCCTAAAGAGTGTTCAGTGTTGTCCTGCGGTGTTGATGTGATGTTGTAAATGGATTCATTCAGTCTCGGAGCTTTCTGTCCTCACAGCTTTATTCAGGAATCTCATTTTTAATGCCGGTCTCGTGTGGACTCGATCAATCCCTGATTCTCCTCATAGACGCCGGGCCGCACACTTTCTTCCTGACACTTCACAGGCACTGACGCTTGTCCCCTATTTGTATTCCGGGTCCCCGGAGCCGCTGGATTGAACCGAGAGAGATTTTGCTTTGTGAGGACTGATCGAACAGTTTCCGCCTACAAACTCCACTGAGAGGAAGTCTGAGCGCCGGGTTTGTTCTCAAATCCTCATCCACTCAAAGACGACCACATACTGTCTCTCAGTACATGCACTGCCGTATGTGTGCTGTTCAAATCCCAGCGGCTGAACCTCTCTACACCTCACATCAACACTTCATATAGACCCTCAATCATCAAACACACAAGAAAACCATGCTTTCCCTGTTTATCTGTAGAACGTACAGTACAGACAAACACATGTTCATGTTTTATTTTAGCAGCGTACAGCGTTCAATATATGTTATGCTTTACAATATCTGAATGTATTTTTTTGCATTCTTACAAATGTGCAGCACACAGCCGGTTTTCGTTTTAGCCAGAATGACATTTCAAACACATGTTAATTCATATTTATTTTTGATGGACATGCTGAACCAAACAACGATTCGTAATGACGTGATGCCTCAACAGTAAAACATAATAATGATTAATAGCGCTAGTGTTCAAAACCTAAAAATGATGGTGTTTACCTTAGTATGTTTATTACACATCAACACATTTTACAATAACATTTCGTGACTTCATGCATTAGCTAACATGAACTAACAATGATTCTACAGCATTTATTCATCCAAGTTTCTGCATTCACTAATACATTTCAAATCATGTCTGTTGACGTTAGTTAATGCACAATACACTAACATTTATTAACTACCAAACATGAATAAATGCTCATGTTAGCTAATGCATTTACGCATGTCAACCAATGAGACCGAATGATTGTAAAATGTTACCGACATCAATTTTTGTTCATTGTTGGTTAGTTTATAGATACACTATTGTTAGTTTATCTTAGGTAATGTTCCAGCAGTGTGAAAGTGATGGGTTTGTGTACCAGACAACACACATACTGATCATACGTATAAACTGCATTTCGTTGCCTTGTACTTGTACATGTGTAATGACAATAAAGTTGAATCTAATCTAATCTAATCTAATACTGAATACACCTGCACATTTATAGATGTATTCTGCGTACATGTACAATTGGTGTTCATTTTTTTCCATGTCAGACAATGAATACAGTACATAGTGTATAGGATTTTATTACTCTATTATTTATAGTATGCATTGGTACAGATACAGTCACCCAAAAACTGAGGTTTTTTATAGCTGCACAAACAGCAGTGCATAGAAAATCTCTTAGAGTCAGCAGTATACAGATAAGAAACAAAATAAGTCATAAGAAAATGTAAAAGAGAAAAAACTGTCAGGGACAATAACAGTCAAATGTAAACATCTAACAAGACACAACCTAATACACATCTTTAATATGAGTTTTTATATCACTCATTCTGAGATGATGAATGGTGTGAGATATAAAAGCTTTCTTTATGACAGATACATACTGTATGAAGAGTTTATAGACATAAAATAAGCACAGCATGACAGAGATAAAGAATGAAACCTTGTGATCTTACGAATGATCAAATGACTGTACTTGACATGAATCTGTCATAAAGATGTGATTGGTGTGTTATGATATTGAATGAATCTGAAATTCTTTACGGCATATCAGAATCTCGTTCTCCTGAGGGTCACAGCGTCCTGTGTTCTTGTGTTTATATGACTTGATATTTGTATTCACGTCGAGCGCTGCAGGAAGAGGAAAAGATGCTGTAGTGCAATTTGTCCTGTAAAGATTAAGAGGCCTCACAATTACCAACACGCTCCGGGCTCGGCACACCTCCACGCTAACACTCGGCCAATTACGAGCCGGCGCGCAAACAGCCTAACTCGCTTTGCAGTGGATTTCATTTGCGGCGCTTTACACATGAGCTCTGAGCGGCTGACCTTCAGAAATCTGAGCTCAGCAAGTCTCTTCAGGATAATTAAATGGCCGTTCCTGCCTCAACCCAATCAGCAGAGCCCCAGATCAATGCACCATTCTCAAAACAAACTAATTCACTAATGGTCTGACTTATTGTTCCAATTTACCTGGCCGGAGAATTACGCTCCCGGAGAAAAAAAGCCACGCAGAGGATCGATGAAGAAGCGAGGTAGAGACGGAGCTCTCCCGAGCGGACGGGGCGTTCTGCGGAGCGCGACGGGCGCTGTCGGGATGCCAAGTAATTAACGCGGCTCGAGCGATGGCTCAGACCGACAGCTCGGCCGTTCAAGGTGTCCAGGAGTTTGTTCCAGATAAATTAGCCATGCTAGGCTTGCAGCGAATTCAATTAAACAAAAGATCATTTGTCCTTAATCACCCTTTATATCCACTCCATTCTCTTTCTTTTTACACTTGTGTAGCATTTTAAATCAACTACTATATTCACTTAACATGATTCTGAACATGACGGCTTGAGCACCACAGAATCACAATGTTTACAGAAACAGATCTCAGTTTTAGTCATCTCTGCACATTAAGTCAAGATACATGAAAGTGTTTTAGGATGCAGATATTCATCTTCATAGAGTTATTCATTCATGATTCATTTATTCTGTTAAATTATGTTTTCTTTATGGATGGTTGAATCTGCGTCTGTGTAATTGTTTTGTTTTGGAGGTTTGTCGAGAATAAATGATTGACAGGAGGATGAGCGTGCAGATCTCTTGTGTCAGATATGATTATTGTTGGGTTCCTGCGGTCATTCATGAGGTCAAACTGAGACCGAGCGCTTTACATTTCACCCGCTCAACATCACACGTCTTCACTGCACCAAACCACACGTGATGCTCAGGACTCAAAATGTTTGGTTTTAAAACATTTCTGTGTCAATCCCATGTGATCGCATCTGAGAAACTTTTCGAGAAATCGACTAGAATTTTCATGATTATTTCGGCTGACCACCCGCTGCTATTTTACACAGAAAAACTGTTAAAAGTAATAGTTCAACAGGAAGTGAGACAAGAAACCCAATAGGGTAGGAAAAATAATCTTGTTTTCATGTGAACAGCTTTAGTTACAGTATTTACCAAATGTCATAATACATCAGATGTGTTTTACGTTCTCAGATCTCAGATCTCACCCAAAACACAGCAGATTATTTACTTCAGCATTTTAAACACACACACACACACACACACACACACACACACACACACACACACACAGACATTTTCCTCCGTTCTCTTCATTATAAAGCATGAATATGTTTATTTCTGTTTCTTTCAGGCGGTGTGTGACAGATGAATGTCAGGAGATGAGAGGTGTGTGTCTGCTTACATTCATCACATCAAGTCAAGTCAGCCAATGTGTGATATTATAATGCCTTAAAATAAAATTGCCCCATAAGACTGGTTTTGTGATCCAGGGTCACCCTGAAACGATGTTAAACATGTCATATGACGTTCCGTGTGCTTCCGAGCAGGGTCATGTGACACCGGTGTGGTCATGTGACACTCACGATTGTATCTGAAGCACAAGGACTCAGTTTCTCACTGCAAATATTGGCTGGAAATTGCTCTGCTTATCTGAGTGTAAGATGGATGAGACGTTTAGCGCTGCCCTATAAAACTGCAGAAAGAGACGCGCTGTCATTTCCGCTCACGCTGTAAGACGCTGGAGTTTCACGAGATGACATTTGTTTTCCGCAGCAACGCCTGCGACTTTGCCGTGCATCACAGCGGCGGCCTAAAAATACTTCAGTACTACAGAAAATGTTTGGCCAGCACTTTTACTTCGAGACTTTATAACATTCAAGCCAATGGTTTGTTCAACCTTTCACATCGAAGCTGTCGGTGTCGTGAGCGTTTGTCATTAGCGTGCGACGTCACCGGCTGTGAACAGGGAACAGATGCAGATGTGTCGTGGGACGAGACCTCTGGAGTTTCCAACCCATCTGTGCTGTTACTGTATTATTTTCAGGCTTTTTTCATCTGACCTGATTTTCATATCGCACGCTGTTTATCCATCAATTTGCATTTTGGCCCTCGAGCTGAGACGTGTCGGCCACACTGAACGCAGATCTGTAATACACGCTCAGCCGGCTCGTTGTTCTTATTTAAGCGTGATTTTGTGAAATAGGGACAGAACGGTGGGCTTCATAAATCAGAGATCCTCCGGGACGTCCAGCAGATGGTAGATTAAACTTGTGCTCTGAGATGGCTGCCGAAAGATCTGCACCTTCGGCTGAAATATGCCACACTTAACTCGCTGACACATTTCATGAATATACATGAATAAAGCCTGAAAGTGTTCAAATACAAATCTGCATATATGAGACAGAAAACATATGCTGTCTAAACTCAACTTACATACACATTTATAAAACACAAATCAACATACATTGCAAAAAAGAAACATTACTTGCAAATATTCTTCAAACAAAATACATTTACATGAGAAGCTAAATGACTTAAGATAATCACAATATTAATGTTCTACAATATTAATAAAACTGGTTTCTAACAAAAAGTATGTTTATGTTTAAAACCAGAAACAATATCTGCCAATAGGTTCTTGTTTTTATTTGAATTAAAAACATTTTTCTTCAAGTATAAAGCCCTAAACTTAATGTCAGCAGGCTCCCAGTGAGCAAGCACACAGCTGCTAACATTGGCAAGGAATCAAAACTCCAATGTTGTATATTAATGGAGAAAAACCTTGGGAGAAACCAGTCTCGAGCGGGAGAAACCAGTTAACGCAACACTACACAACTAATTATGCTATATATTAAAGAATACATTTTTAGAACATACAAATAGAAAATAATAAAAAGACAAATAACTACAATGTTTAAGTATATATACCAGCTTGATGCGATGACGACTTGTCTGGCCGTCATCTCTCCCTTTTGAGGTTCGAGGTCTGGACTAAGCTTAAGCCATGTCTGGGAAACCATCCTACGTAAACTATCATATTGCTTCTCAAGTAAATCTGTGTCTAGATTTAATAATGTTCACATGTTTGTACCAGAAAACAAGTAAAAATACTGAGTAAGAAATGCATTTATTGCAGTGTATTTCCTGTATGTTTGTGTGAAATGTTGTGGCTGTGGTTTGGAGAGCAGTGATGTGTAAAGAGCGCTTTTGGTAATAATAATCATTTCTGCCTCAAATGAGGACAAATATGAGCCGATGTAAACTCTAAGCACCAATAACACGAGCAGAAAGGTGAAGATTCCTGGCGTCTTTGACAAGGTCAATAACAGAATGATAAAGTGCGACTGTAGAGAAGGAAGATTCACCAAATGAATGGAAGTATTTCATGCTCCGCCGGCCCACGCGAGCCAGACCCGCCGCTACTACATCGCACATGATCATCACTTACAGAGGAAATGTGTCAGACGTGGATATTCCATATCAGATATCATACAGGCCTGTAATGTATACAGATTATAAATCATGTCATGAGAGGATAGAGTCCATTATTACAGAGAAGAGTGATGAAGAGATCTGCACCTCATTACCTGTTACCTGACTTCACATCAATACCAAACCCATTTGACTTTTCTATCAGATTAAAATTGATATTCTGCAAGACTAAAATATAGGACAGGACTTCACTAGGTTGTTCTAAAAAAAGTGATACAGTAGTTGTGTTCTACGTGGCGTTTGTGTCTACTCAGAACATTTGACATCATTCATTCATGAGCTTCCATTAGGTTCCTCAGAAGACGGCTGGAAGGTTTTGCTCGCTGGTTTTTTGGAAGCGAGTTTCAATCTTCACACGCTCCCGAGAGTCTAATCATCATTTTAAAGCCCTGAAGGGAAAATCAAAGGCATGTGCTCATTTCCAGAGCCGTGCCATCATTCCTCGCGTCACAGCGATATCACTAACTCCACTCACATTAAGACACGTTCAGTGTCTGGAGGTTTACCCAGCATCCAGCGCTTCTGTATTATATAGACTGAACGGGAAAAGTGTCTGTTATTTAATAATGGTATATGTGAGTGTCACAGGAGACTGATATTCTCTAGAGTCACATTTATAAGCCTATTAGTGCCCATGTGATGCTGTTATTTGCTTTAATATACAGTCATATACAGACACCTGAGCATCCTGATGAACTGACATCCATCACCTCTACTGTCCACTAAAATATCCTTACTTCAAAAACATGAACTCACGAGTCACGCGTGTGTGCGTGCGTGCGTGTGCGAATGAGCTGAATCAGCAGGTTTGTGTTTGTCACACACAGCACAGATACACACGTCAAAGCGTGTGAGGTGTGTGAACCACACGGCATTGTTTGCCAACAGAAAGCCAAACCACAAAGATCTGAACACACTGTCACACATCATTACACATCACGCAGACATCTTCATTAAAGACGCTTTTACTGTATGACAAATACACATGAACCGTTTTTAAAAATAAACACACATTTTAGTAAAGTTCATTTATGTTTGCGTTGGTCCATACAGGTCTATATGTGAAGGGATTTTAGCCAAAAATGGAAATTCTGTCATAATTTATTCATCCTCACGTCATATCAAACCTGTGTGAGTTTCTTTCTTCTGCAAAACTTGAAGAATGTTGATAATCCAACAACACTGAACTCCATTGACTTCCATTGTATGAACACAAAACCACTGACACATTTCTCAAAATATCTTCTGTTGTGTTCCAAGAGTCAGATACAGGCCTACAAACACAGAAGAAATAATGACAGAATTTCTTTTTTTGGATGAACTATTCCTGTTCCTTTAAAGCCCAATATAGTTTTAATTCGGTTTATATTTCTAATATCCTCATAAGCACATGTGCTCTGAGCGCTATGATATATGATTCATCTGATAAAGCTGCACATGAAACATTAGGCAGAACTACGAACAAAATAATGATTGTTTTCCCAAACACTCCGCCCACCTGTCATTGATTGGTTAAATAGATCCGTCTGTCCCGCCCATTGGCTCATTGATCCAGAGGAGGCACTCAAACAAATAAATGTTTTGAAAGCAGCTCAGAGTCTCCTGAGGAATAAAATCCTCTAATGGATTACTTCTAGTTCAAAGTAGAATAAAAGAAAATATTTCACATTTCAAGTTAAGTGTAATGAGACACAATAAATTTAGTCTTAACAACATTTATAAAGTGTTAAGTGAGCGTGTCCATATCAGTCTCACATATAAGAGTCCAGTTGGTGTCTCAGGTCTTTGAATGAGACTTTGCTGTTTTATGAAGGAAAAGATGCTACAAAAAAAATCTACATTTAATGATTAACTTTTTCCATGAAGAAAAAATGAAAAACAGATTTCTGCATTTTATGTAGCATGTTTTCTTTCATTAGTTACAGCTTTCAATTGTGGGTGTTGTTCTTGTTTTAAGCAAGAGCCTCACAAAATAGTGTTAGATTCATGCTCAACACAAGAAAATCGATTTGCCAAAATTAGACCAAATAAAAGAAAATGATGATTTTGTTTCATTCTGTCTTTCGATTGTGTTGATTGTGGTCCATGACCAGCGTCTGGTGTTCTGTCTCGCTGCTTTTAGTCCTGCGATTCTTCCCCTCCGTGACCTCTTCTTTCTTCATTTCTCCAAGCATGAGGAAGGGCCAAAGGGACGGCCCGGTGCAATTTCCCTCCTCTAATAGGTACTTCCACACCCCACTTACATAGTCCTGAGAAGTGACAACATTAAAGAATGGCTGGTGTGTTGGGCCAGAAATACTCGGAGTAATTATAGTGAAATCAAGCACACGGCTGCAGCTGAACTCCTGAACGTCACGCTTTCCATCCCAGCGGCTTCAATCCAAAGCGCTTTATTTTCTCTCTCAGCCCATACTGCACTTTAGTTTAGAGAAATAGACGCACGACATTCTCTAAAACTTTGTCTCCTTGTCTGGGAACAGCAGCTGAACTACGATAGGGCTTGAGCCTTTTTATGATCATTCATTGAGTATTTAAAAGAATAGAAAAACATTAGCATTGCACTTAACCTCATGTTTCTCCCAAATCTGCATGACTTTCTTTCTTATGTGGGGTATCAGACACAATATCTGACCTGTTCTTCACTACACAATGAAGGACATTTACTGTATGAGATCAAGCTCCACACGAAGATTAAAACACCTACAGATTCTAAAAGTGTGTGTGCGTGTGCGTGTGCGTGTGCGTGTGCGTGTGCGTGTGCGTGAAGAGTCTGAAAACAAGCGCCAGTGTTTTGATCTGTTCTGCTGATAACACTTCCTCTTCCAATGACCTCTGATCTCAGAACAGCCTCTCTTAAGTCTCAATTAGAATTCTGGCTGACGTTAAATGGAAATGGAAATCTCTGTGGTCGCTCTGTCAGTCAGGAAGTAATTGTAGACAGCGAGCGGATCTGCAGGATTTTCTGAAGAGAATATTCGACGTGGTTTTAATATGCTGAGTCACGGCTCTTCTTTCTGCTATATTGAATCATCTCCAGAGCCGAGCGTTAACATTCACAAGCATCTCTCTCATTATAAGTGTTGATCAATTACTGTACACCTCTTCACTTTAAACAGAGGACATGAGAGAAGATGTTCTCCACATAAAGACTAGTTTATATCTGTTCAGGAGTGATGAAGGTCTTCCTCATTGAAAATGAAGAAATCTGAGGAAAGACCTTCATGATCTTTCTGTCTCCAGCGCGCTGGCAGAGCTTCACACCTTAGACGCTGAGGTGAGCTCAAGCCAGCTGGCAGACAGACATCCACCTCCACTCCCCCTACAGGTAGCCATTGTTTATTAATAATCCCAGCGGTTTCTGTTGGCAACGGCGAAGCAGCTGGCGGACCTCAGATGATGGCGGGCGCAGGTTTTCTCTATCGCCTGAGCGGTCGGAGGTCCACGGAGCGCCAGCGATGCCTCCGGGTAGCCTTTCATTCGGCCCTTTAATTACATAATTGTATTGAGGTTAATCGCAGCTTTTAATAATTTATGAAGATCAGAAGAAAACAGTCGGCGAGCACGCGGTCACACACGTCCCCCTCTGCGGGGCGTCACACTTCCCTCACAAGAGCTCTGTATGTAAAACTTACATTTCATTACAGATTTACAGAAAAGACGCACTTTAAACACGCTCGTCTGATCAGCGCTTATGAGTTTGCTTTATAAATATTGTGACAATCAAGGAATATCACAGGAATGAGACCTCAAATGTCCAGTCATTGTATTTTTGCTTTAAACACACCGAAGTGACTGAAAATGAAACATTCTACTGCTGGATTATAAAATATCAGCTAAATGTGAAGTTGTAACACATATGTTTACAATTCTTACAATGTATATTTCTATCTGTCTCTCTCTCTCTTAGCGTGATGGATGTCTGCTGTTTGTCACAATGTGCAAACTTTCTCAACACACATTAACATTGTTTATCTTTGTTTATTGTTCTTGCTCTGTTTATTTAGTTGGGAATGTATCATTTCACTGTACCGGTTGGCTAAGAGTTCATATCATTTTACTCATATTAATTGTGAAATTTGGTCTCCTATGAAGGATAAAAGCGTCTCCTAAATGACTAAATGTAAATGTATAGAAATTGTTTGTCGCCTGATTTGTGTAGCACAACAACAACACAACACAAACACAATAATGTTCAATTCCATCTTCTCACACCAGATATCGTCATCGTTCATTAAAGTTCTTGTAGCAAACATTAACATGATCTCCACTTCAGTACACTGAGCGCCAGTTTACTGTCATTTAAGTCAATTTCCTCCGACATTACTCACACACATATTCCTGAGACATTATTCAACCACATAAAAGTGAAGACCGGGGAAATATAGCCGAGCTACTGAAGACTTTCATAATAGTCTAATGAAAACCTCCCTATGCTCAGAGCAATCTACTTACAAATCTCAGCGGATTCTCAAATATCAACACATACGTTTCAGATAAAAATGTTGCCATAAGCTGAGACGACCACTGTGAAAATCCAGTCTTACTGTCACACGAATGATGAGCTGGATCATAAAAATGGAGATGGGCTATTAAGAAAATATAAACGGGCAATTATCAAAAACAATAAACAGCTGAGCCCCTGCAGACCACAGAGCTTTTCATTATTACCTTTTAATTGCCTTTCATTTCCAAAATCCAATATAACGGCACTTATTCTGTACCGGCCACAACATCACAATGATCTGAAATATTCTGATACAAAATTACTGCTACACAACAGAGAAAAATCTCTCTTATTGCTCACAGGTTTCTCTTTCATAGCTCAGTTGAGTTTCATTTAAGTATCAACTTTGAGAATCAATTGAGTGTAAGTGTGTTGAAACACATGAAGAGTCTGGAGGTTGTAGAGGTCAAATCATCTGGATTTCAATAAACTTGATAAGAAATGTTTGAGTTCAATTCAATTCAATTCAATTTTATTTATATAGCGCTTTTCACAATGAGTATTGTTGCAAAGCAGCTTTACAGGAGAAAGCAACAGAAAAACATAAGAAAGGTAAAAATTATTAAACCTTTAAATTAATTTGATAAAATAAAATAACTATAAAAGCAGTCTCTCGGTGAGCAAGCCAACACGGCCCTGTGGCGAGGAACCCAAACTCCAAATGATAAATATATGGAGAAAAAAACCTCAGGAGAAACCAGTCTCAGTCGGGAGGACCAGTTCTCCTCTGACGTGTTCAACAATAATATTGACTTTTGATCGCAGACGAGAGACAAATCTGAGCTCAGTTTGAGACGTTGTTGACATCTCATCTCAAACTCTTGTGACAGAGACATCTGTGACATTTCTGACTCAGAAATATCTGAGATGCAGATGAGACTTAAATCAAAAATGTGCTCTTCTTCATTTAATCTCATTGATGTGTATGTGAAATAATCGAGATATTAAATGTAGTCTAGATACATTTTTTGATTTTGGATGGCAAATATACCCATATCTCATTAAAAACTGTAAACAAAAATGAAATGAAAGTTGTGTATTTTTATGGCTTTTTGAAATCAAGAGTTTGGTCAGATGAAGCGGTTTTAATATCATTAATTCTATTTCTTCAGCTCATTTAACGCTGCAGGATTCATATTATTTCATCATTGGCACCCAGCGCTGTTTTCATCTCTTCATCCATCAGAGCCGCGGCCCGTCTTTAGTTCATGACCCTTCAGTTGAGAAACACTGCCGTACATTACAGAAGTCCATAAAGCGGATCGATCTGATGTGCATATGTTTGCTGAACTAATATCATATGACATTACAGCGTTACTACAGTACGGTAATAACCATTCAATACATCAATGATGAACCCTAATGTTTAGATGTAGAGTACAGTAATCCTGTCAGAGCGCTCGGCGTCTGTCGATAAGAGACCGCACAGCTCACATTTTACTGTCATCTCATGCAGTTTCTCTCTCTGTGGATATGCAATATTTAAAGCATAAATGTTTGATTCAGACCTTCATTCAGCGAGACAGGAAAGAAGCCGGCGCTCTACATCAATTGATCTGCCGATATATTCGTTTAGCGCTCCCCGTGTACATTTCATATTAGCATAGCAGGATTATTATCAGCGGGTTAATTTTAGCAGCCGGCTAATTTCTGTTAACACAAGGTGTTCTGAGATCACCCAAAGCCCGAGATTGACTTTTTACAGCGCTTCGCAATTATTACATCCCAGAGAGAGAAGTGCTGGTATTATCTTCTTAAAGTCTCGCATTAATAAGAACACCAGAGACACTCGCTGCTGTGATGTTATAATGACACGAGCTCCTCCGCTCTCATGCCATGAGTTATGATGATGACAACATGATAAAACATGCCATAGAAGAACCTTTTTTGTCTAAATGGTTCCAGGCTCTTTATGGAACCATTTACACAAAAAGGTTCTTCTATGGCATCATGAAGCACTTTCATTTTTAAGCGTGTACTGTATGTGTCAGATAAGTTGTTGTGTGTTTTCAATGTCATTGATTTATAATATTCATTTAGTAATTCAGATTTTTTGGCAAAACAATGGTTTTGACTTTGCAGTAAAGTCAAGTCACATGTATTCTTACACTACAGCCCATAATAGGCAGTTTATTGGCAGGTTCCAGTGTGCCAACTTAACCCATGAGACAATGGCCCACTAGAAAGGTTAATGTTTCTTTTACTTTCATCGTGGCCAACATCGGTCAAGACATGCACTTTTGTGTATCCAAAAATAAATCTGCCCTGAAAAATATTTACCAGAGTAAAAACCCCTCTCTCACTTATATTTACATAACACTGCTGCAGATCAGTTGGAAAATAAATCCATAAAATGTTCATTTTCAACAATCGGGTGGTCTCGTGACCCCGGTGCGTAAATATGATGTGGATGAGGAGTACACATGACTGATGATGAATGTAAAGTGATCGTGATGAGCTGGTCATGTCTGTGATGCTACACATCAACACAACAGACACGCAGACGCTCACAGAACATCACCTCAGAAAGCATTCTTCCTGAAAAACAGAACGCCAAGATCTCCAGCTGCACCCGTTCACATCGCAGCCAATGCGACGGCTGCCAGCATGAGACAGTCCTCATTATTCCCTCTGCCAAAGCCGCTTCGCCATTGATATTCTCATCTGACCATCCGTCGGCTGCTCACATCACTTCTCTTCTTTATGTCTCTTTGTTAGTGATGGTGAGGTGCCGGTCCTGCGTCAGACAGGTGCGCAGGTGAACGCTCGGCTGCGATGCGCACCTGTGAAGGGTTTGTGCCGAGTCGCAGCTCTTCGCCTGAAGCTTCTGTTGACATTATAAAACGCTCACAAGCGCATTTTGTGTGTGTTCATGGAGAATTAGATATTAATGTGGCTTATTTGTGTTAGCATGCACTTATTGCAAGAGTGAGCAAATCAAGATTGCATTTATTGCATTGCTGTGCATAATGCAGAAAACAGATTATTGTTATGTTAATGTACCAACAGCAAAGCGCTCCAGCAGAGACCGGAAATGGCAAAAACATCAGCTAAGAGCTTGCTGCAGGCCGATCATTAAAATTGACAGGACATCATAATTTTGCATAATGTGACCAGATGAAAAGTGCATATCGACCACATTTGATTCACTGCACCAGTAATAGGACACATCCCGGAAAAACTCTCTGGAACTCTGGGCCGTGCCCGCGCCAGTCGCTGTGCGTCCATCATAATCGCTCAATTACCAAAAGCTTCAAAGTCAAACTTGACATGGAGCGCAAAAGTGCGAGAGCTCCCCCAACAGTCCAGTATCAGAACCACATTCCCACAACTTCACCTCCAGCTTCATCTCAGTGCCCTCAGCGCTCTGCTGTTTGTGCCACAGTCACGACCAGCAAAACCTCCTCTTCACCACCACACATACACATATCATCTCAATATCAATGTGAAGCATTCATAGCATCCAGCATCAAAGCCTCAGGGAGCTTTCGGCCTGCGCCTAATCAGGATTCTCTCTCTCTCTCTCTCTCTCTCTCTCTCTCTCTCTCTCTCTCTTTGTGTGTGTGTGTGTGTGTGTGCGATGCAGTCATGTTTGTTGACTTTGCAATTGCAGCAGAAAATGTGTAGATGTGCTTATGTTTATTTTTATACTGTACACAACCATGTATGTGTCTGTGTGTTTGTGTCCTGTATTCTTTCATGACAGAGTATAGAGAAATGAAAGCAGGATTCATTCGTTCTCTTTAAACACATATGGACAGAATCTCTCATCCTTTTGTTAATTTTGTGACATCTTATCTGTGTGTTGACTCAGCAATAACACACACACACACACACACACACACAAACCTGATAAATTCGCATCCTAACTTACACACATGTGTTTTCTGCTTTAACATCTGAAGAGACTGAACACACACACTGCAGTCATCCGCGTCTTTACTCAGATGTTGAGCATCTGCAGTCCACATCCGCATCTCTGTGTCTAAATCCACGCACGAGACACACACACACACACACACACACAGACACACACAGATGTCCATCAGAACCTCCCGCTTCAGGACCGATCCGCATCCGACTCACCTGAAACGGATCCTCCCGTGTGTCGGGAACGCGACGCTCCGAGCTGCGTTAAAGTTGTGCTGAAGCTCCGGGTCCGGCGACGCGCATCATGATGCTCGATCTCGATCTGGTTCTGGTTGTGTCTCTGGTTCGGTTTCTCAGTCCCTCTCATACTCAAGAGGGAGAAATCCGGCGGTTCGCATGTGAGAATCACTCGACAGTAAAATAACGAAGCGAGGAGGAAATATCCGAGAGAGAGAAAGAGAGAGAGAGAGAGAGAGAGAGAGAGAGAGGGAAGAGAGAATAGAGTCCGTCTGGTGCTGAGGAGAGAAGAGAGGAGGAGGCGCCGAGCATCACTGAAGGGGAGTGTAGAGGAGCTGATGAAAGGGGAGGGGCTGTTTGGACGAGAGAGAGAGAGAGAGAGAGAGAGAGAGAGAAGCTGATTTCATTTTTTATAGCTAATATTATTTGACACGGTTATGTTTGTACATTTGTATTATAATTATTTCGCAATATTTTTATAATTGCTGTTAAAAATAATTTTATGTTTTTTTTGTTTCTATGTAATGTGACAAAGTGAGTCTGTTTAATTTTATTTACTCTATGTATTAATTAACTAAATAATTTATTTTATTACATTTTTGTAAAATCTGATTTATTAAAATAATTTAATAATAATTTAAATGAGTATGTGTTTGTATGTAATGAAAGAGCTCTCTTATCATTTATGCTTTGGCAATACAAATATACCATTTAAAGTACACTTACATTGAAATTATGAATCTTTATTCAGCATGTGCATATGCCACAATAACATCCAACCACAAATCAGATGATGCAAGAAAAGCAACAACATTATTGATATTTCTTGAACATGTTTTTTTCAGACTTTTATTATTTAGATGTTCCACATAAAATGCACCACACGTGGCCAACAAGCATACAGCATAAAGTACAGAATGCGGTTAAACTCAGTTCTATTCGTCTATAAACTGCAGGATTTTCTTTGAATCTCTTACATGAGTAAACATCCCAAATCAGCAAGATTCTCATGATCTACACTGCAAGCGAACATCACTTCTGAATATGATTTATGATGTGTTTTCACTGCTAATTTTCACCCTCGACCTCATCTGTCTTTACATATGTTTGGGCATCACATCAGAAATGAGTGCAGACATCACTGACTGAAGTCAAGCATTTATAACCCGACACATGCTGCATGTGCACTGCAGAACGTCTGTTAAAAACACGCTGCTAATGACACTTCACCACAGGTCTGACATACACGTCATCTCCAATCCATCCTCATTTCTAATCATCTCAATCTGTCATCATGAGTTTACAGACACAGCACATCAATCTGACCGCAGATCAGACCCTGCTGGACCATCTCTGGGTTCTTCAAGCCTGTGTGTGTATATAGACACACTGAACAACGCCAATTCAAGAACACACGATGAGTCTATAGTGAACAGTGTTGTCTGACGGATCATTCGGATTGGGGGCGGGGCTTTACAGGCAGAACCAATCAGATAACAGTGTGTCAGTGTGTGAACCAATCAGCATTGATGTAGTGATTTTGACACAGCAGCAGAAGTCATTCATCATGTGTTCAGCTGATTTCTCCACATGTGAGTGTGATTAGAGCTCCGTGTGATCATTTGTGTGTCATTGTTTAGATTAAAAGACAGAGAGACACCACCACAACATCTTCATAATGACAACAATGATTTCTTATAAGAGCTGAACTTTGTCAGTGTAACTTCATTCATGTTTTTGACTTAAAATAACAACACACAAGTGTGCTTTTATTTATTGGTTGGGATTATTGTTTTCATGTTAACAAAATTGTTTTGTGAGACATTTACATTTAGTCATTTAGCAGACGTTTTTATCCAAAGCAACTTACGTATGAGGTAAACAATAGAAACCCTTAGAACAACACAAGAACAACAATACATAAGTGCAATAAAACTGCCTCGATATACGAAGATAATATCTAGTTTTTAGCATAGAAAAAGAAATAGAAGTCTGTATTGATGGGTCAGGTGTTGTGTTTTCAGCTGATTCTTAAAGATGGCTAGAGAATGTGCTGATGTTGTCGTAACAGGCAGATCATTCCACAGACGTGAAGTTACATGAGACCACAAGACATTGTTTCTTGGCAGAGCGCAAGGATCTGGAGGGTTCATAAGTCTGTATTAGAGACATTGTTTTGTCTATTGTTGTTGTTATGTCTAAAGTAAACCAGAAATAACTAAATAAGATGCAGTTTATTGGGATGTTGACATCTTGTGGAGCACATTTTTCAGTTATGTCACAAATAATATTTAACAGAAAATATTGTAGTCGGGTCGGGTTATGTTCTCTGATATTTCATTCATGTCAACAGACATCTTCAATAAACTAAACCTCTGAAAACCAGTAAGGGTCACCAACATGAACCAGTCTAGATGATTTTTTGGAAGGTTAAAGCAGTTGTGTTTGATGTGTGTTGACAGGACAGTTTTACTGTACTGATGGATGACTTGAGTAATAAAACACATGAAGAGAGATGAAGCTTCTATATGAACACATGTGTGTTTACAGGGAAACGGCCTCATCTGTGTGATAGTTTACTGTGAGGATTGTTTACAGCTTGACTCTCCATTGATTCTGCTTAAGGCATCTACACACAGAACATCACATGTTCATATGTTTCAAATCAGCTGTAGTGTAAATTCTTTTCACTTGTCACAGATGTTTGTGTATGTTAGATATTATTTTCACCATCTACAAATCTAATAAATGCATGTAAACTGTGGGTGAAAGTGTGTCACTGTAAATGCTCAGTGTTGTTTCTGTGTATTAACTAGGTGTGAATAATATATTGTGGCACCACAAAACATCACAATAGTTTAATATGTATAGAGCTGCAGCAATATTTTATATGCATCAACATACGTGATGATTTATTATTGTGTTTATGTTTAATTTTGTGTTTTTAACTGCTTTAAGAAGTGCTCTCTCAATAATATTCATTATTTAAATGTAGACGCGCAGCAAACGCGCTCAAATAGGGAGCGATCTTATTCTAGACGCCAGCGCACCGCAGGTCATGTGACACCAAACATGCGTCACCTTTTTTAGAACAGCATAGAAAAAAATCTAAATGTGTTTCTGATGTGAGACTTTTATTTTGACATATGTGCGTGAAAGCTGTTGACAGATGCAGTTTAAGTAACGTTAGTGCCTGAGAAAATTCTCTCTCCTCACGAATCATTATGTTGTGCGGCGGTGCACGCTGTATAGCACTTTATTAAAGCGCAAAAAAAGAAAAGTAAAGTAACTATAAATCACATAAAGTGGTACTTCATGTGTTAGCTGGGAAGGATTTGCATGAAGAGGATGATATTTATTCTATTCAGGAGCAGTTTCCAGGTTTCAATAACAGTTCATGTTAGTATTGTATTCATTTTGCGTCTTGTATTGCTTCTTTCCCACTCGTTTTCCTTCACAACTCCTTGCTGTTCGGTTAACCACGTACATCTCTCACAACATTCAAACAACATCTTAAAACACATCTCTTCTGTGAATACTTGACAAGTAAATTAAAAGAATGTTTCATGTTTACATCCAATAAAGACAAACTTCTCTCATACTTGAGGCTTCTTTTAATAAATGCATGAGAATTTAAAAACTCATGCACGTGAGTCAACCCCGGTGTTCCCTCTTCCGGGTTCCCTGCTACTATAAAAACATACAACAATCATTCCTACTGTCACATAGAATACTAACCCTCTCTCTATTTCTATCAATACTGTAGGTAGTGTTCTGGCTTATGTGGACACTAGTATCTTGGGGTTATTGCCCCTGTATGACATATCGCTTTATTGCTTCATAATCTCTCTGTAAGTGACTTTGAATAAAAGCGTCTGCTAAATGACTAAATGTAAATGTAATTTAGGGTAACTTTACATAAACTAAATTTACACTTTGTGTCAAGTAATAGTCATTAGTCAGTATTTTTTGTTAGCCTATTATTAGTCACTATTTTTTGTATGTATGTATTTGGAAAAAGATGGGTCGCAACTTGATGATCATGGGAAAATGTGGATCCCATAGCCAAACCAGTGCTCAGTGCCAGGGTTTAGCTTTCTTAATTCCTTTCTTGACTTCTTTTATTTTGAAATTTGTTAATGTTTTGGAAATAAATTTGTACAATATCATGAATCCAATTTTGTGCACTGAATCAAATCATGAGCTGAGTTTTTTTTGTTTTGTTTCGTTTTTTGGGGAAATTGTTCGTGAACTATATGAGTCTGAGATCCTTTAGGTGATGTGGATTCAGAACCATGAGTTCCTGCTTCAGGCAATGTTCATTCACTTAATGACTCTCATTCATGAAACACAAGCTGAACGAATTTCTGTGCAAATCGTTCGGAAAACCATTCTCATGTAAATGCCAGCATTCAATTCAACGTGACAATTCGCGTAAGAATGGTTTCACGAACGATTTGCACAGAAATTCGTTCAGCTTGTGTTTCATGAATGAGGTCCTTTGGACTGATATTATCTTCATTCTGTGCTGGTGTTGTTGTTAAATAAACTGAATTTCATTTCGTTCTATCGACCATTACATGGTGTAGTTTGCAGTTATGAGCTTTCAACATTGATCAAGATTTCAGAAAACTGAATCTGTTTCTGATTCATGGAGATGTTCTGTTATGATGTGAAATATACTCCATTTCAACTGCTGTGTGTTTAATACATTTAAGAGAACAAATGCTATTTTTCTATTTTCCTTTTCGTCTCTGATTTTTGTTCTGTTTTTTCTTCTTTTAATCCATTGTTTATTGTTGATCAAATCTCTGCTTGTGCTAATAAACTATTAGTCTGAATAAAATCCTACATACAATGATTCATACAGATAATTACAGATCAAATCTTATAGAAGATTTACAATAATACCATGCATTCTGTAATATAATAAATAATGTCATGTAAAGTAATACGTTTTATCATTCTATGTATGCAAATTTTGGAAGAAAAAAAAAACATACAAAAGTTAGGACTGTTAGTTTCAATATATAAGATAATATAAGAAAACACTTCCCTTGAACAATATTCCTTAATAAATTGGTATACACATAAGTATATTAAAGAAAAACTTTTTAAAAGCCAGTTTTCAGTTTTATTTGTCACATACAGTACACAGCCATATACAATATGAAATGCTTTGTAGCTTTGACTTCTTGCAGCATGCAAAAAGCGATATATTTTAAAATAGAAAACTAGTAAGACAGTAAAATTACATGCATTACAATAAACATGATAAAATGAGGAGAAAATATGTGGTAGTATATGCGTATGAATATAAAACAGTGCACATAATCGATATGACAGATACAGGAGTGCTTTCAGCAACAATGTGAAGGGTAATATTTCACCCAGTTAAAGTGTAGAGATGTGTCTTCATCACTTCACAGAGGAGATTTGCATTGGATGAACTGAAAACCCCGCATGTAACACGTGCTGGAGGTCTTTTCAATGTATATATTTGCATAAATGTTGTGCTTTGAACCGAGATGTGCAGAATTCAAGAAGTGATTCTTGTTTCAATTCATGAGGTGGAAGCTGAATTGACTTGAAAAACATTCAACACAATCACACAACAGAGGAACAACAAGCATTAACAACAAAACAGATAATACTGTACTGTATTTAAAAACATGCAGAATATGACAGGACGTATAGAGCTGATAGAAAGTCAAAGTATAGCCAAAGTATTCCTCGTGTGATGATGCCAGACATCAGATTTCTACACCTTATTTTTATTCTCTGACCTGAAGACATTTTCATTGATAGATGGGGTTCTGAATTCACGTCTGAGGTAAAGTGCTCACAGAAGTGCTATTGAGCTCAGATTTAACAGCGCTGAACTTATTAAAAATGTATCTGGTAATACTCCACAGGATTAAAATGCTGGATCAGATTGAGCTCTCAATACAAGAGGCATTTTGCAGTCGTGGAGTTTCAATCTTGTGTCACAGATTAGTATTTACTGTCAGGATATTACAGCGCTTACGTGATGGCTGCTCTTAACGTCCGGACGGCAGATTTCTTTTAAATATCCCACATTAAAAGACATATGATTTTCAGTCATGTTATCCCCGTCAAAACACGTCTAATCCACCGGTTTCTCCTCGTGATGGAAAGATCTACACGTCTGAGTCATGACGTGACTCTGAAGTTCAGCTCCAGATCATCATGTCTCTTTGGGTAAATCACTGAACATCTTACCCCGACAACAGCCCCGTGAAGCTTTTAACAGTGTTAGTCTGGAGAAGATGAGCTGACGGAGCCTTGAGATTCACACCTACTGTAAGATTCACACAACATATGTCTGCTTGAGAGAGAAGAACAAACATGAAACTGATCTGTGTTTCAGAATCTAAACATTGCGCTGCACATAACTTAAAGAATATCACAACTGCAAGTGCAAACTGCTTATTTACACCAACAACCAGACAAAAAAAGAGTAAGAATACTCACCATCAGCGTTCACCATATACCAAAATGTGTTTCGTCATATCCCTGCGCATGAGTGAGACGTAAGATGCTTCGGCATTGTGTATAACAACGTCTGGATTGAATCATTTAAGTATTTAGTAACATTAAAGCATTATTCTCACTAATAATTTAAATATTAAAAGTATTTATTAATGTTAAAACTTAATTTCCGGGTTGAGATGGGAAATATCATAAATCTGGAGTCTGGAACAGAGCATTAGTCCATCAGAGTTTTGAATTGATCCACTTTGGAGAGTGTTTTCAAAAAGCTCAGTTGTTGTTTCACTGTTACATTATGTATACATTACGTATTATTGTGGACGAGGTTTCTTTGAGCTAAATAAACTGCGCTTGGCTTTGTTCAACTTGCCTTCATTGGATTAATTTCATGACAGTTGTTGCTATAAAGAAGTAATAAAGAATTAAGTTCATCAGCGGAGAAAGACACTTCAGAACCTGATGTATTTCCCATATAAAGTGTACACTACAGTTTTGTGTAAATCAATATATACTCTACTTCAACAATACTATATCATCTATTAACTCATAATAATTCTTGAAATAATTGCACTGCCTGATGATGCTGGACTGGTTTTGGGTGTTTGCTTTGAGTTTTTGATGGTCTGGTCTTGTTACTGTAATGAGAATGAGTTACAGTAGTCAGTGGATTTCTGAGGTGATGGTGGTGTTTATTAATGGCTGATCACCCGAAGCATCGCTGTGACAGGAGAAGCGTGTTTTCTTCACGAGCTGTCAGATTATCAGGAAGAGAGTATTTAAGAGTAAACACAGGCCTGTTTGTGTATGATTGACACCTTGTTAAACTGGCATACCTGAACCTGGCATCTCTCTCTCTCTCACACACACACAGCTGTCGAGCGGCGGAGCGTTCGAGGTGTAATTGCTCTGATAAATCGTGATTAAACACTGCAGATGTGCTGTGTGATCATACTGTCACATCATCTTATCCTGAGGACTAAAAGAGACTTGAGTTTAATCCACGCTGGAAATGCATCCCCGCTCGAGGGACAGACAGACGAGAAAACATATTAAAGTCGAACATTTTCATAACCGCTCTTGTGCTGTTTTCATACGGGAAATAAACATTGTGGCCTTATTTCATTTATTACACTGAAACAAAATGCTTGGGTTTTGTCTATCATCATCTAATGCAGAATGCAGACAAGGTTGTTATTCAGAAGGTCACAGTCTTTTTCTATTTGCATTCTGAAAATAAGAGCACAAAGTGGAGCCTCGGCGAGAGAGGAAACAGCGTTATAATGACGCCAATACAATCGTCTATTATCAAGCCCTTGTCCTGTTGAATAATTCACAGAATTCCTCTGAGGACGTTCAACATACACAACATTATTCAATGTTTTTAACACTCGAGGGTGCAAACTGATGTCTCTTGACAGTATATGTTTAGGTAAACACGAGCTTTACGTTATAGTAATATTACTGTAGGCCTTGAGTTATGCACAATACACTGTAAATGATAAGATTTATAAATAATGATGTTATTGCCAGGGCAAGTGTCTCTATTTCTGTTGGTGTTTTATTGCAATACACTTACCAACAACTCCACAATCCTGGAACTATGAACACAAAAAATCCAAAGTGAATCTTTCAGTCTCTGATGGGATGAAAGGGAAGTGATGGAAGAGAGTTTTACAACACTAATCTAATGCCAAAGGTTTAATGCGTTAACATGTCGACCAATAGCGATCGAGCATTTAGCAGATTTGTTAGCATTTCCGGTTTGGGTAACACGTCTAACCCGTGCGGACGGAATGTGATTTCAGTCTAGTTTCATGGCGAGTGAGAAGCGCGACACACAGCTGTAAACGGTGGCACACGGCCGGAGCCGTTTGATAAGGACATTTGCTTAATCGACTCGCCTGTCAAAGCAAATATTCTTCCTCACTCCCCGCTCGCTCTCTCTCTCTCTCTCTCTCATTTCTCTCTCTGTGCGCTGAAATGCTCTTCCCTCAAAGCCAATTTGCAGACTTGGGTTAAGTAAACACCTGTTTCCAGCGAATGTCCCCGGAGGCCTCACCAGACAATTTACACCACTAACAAGCACAGAAATCCACCTGAGAGCCACACACAAGAACTCTTCCCATTTATTCCTGCTTCACAATGAAGAGCTCCACAGTCTCCTACACCAACTCAGCGGTTAGTGACGTTCACTCTGAGTTTAAGGAGGTGTGTGTTTGTGTGTGTGTGTGTGTGTGTGTGTGTGTGTGTGTGTGTGTGTGTGTGTGTGTGTGTGTGTGTGTGTGTGTGTGTGTGTGTGTCTCACTGAGAGCCTACTGACACCCACAATCACCCTGACTATAGAAACTATTTCATCTATATAAGTTTCATCTTATTTGAACTTTTTAACCTACAAAATCCATAAACCTGACAAAACAATCAAGTGTAATGACCCTCACCATGAAGAATTGATGTTGTGTGGATGTAGATGAGCTCATCCTTCTGTGTGTATTTGGTCCTGATCTGATTCTCTTCTCTTCAGAACTAAAGAGCCAACAGAGACTTTTATGTTCTCAGTGTAGACTTTCATTCACACTTCAGTGCTTTCAATGAATTTCACAATCTGCTTTTATGGAGGAGTTTTACATTTGTTGACTTCAGACTATTAAAACAGAACAAGATACTTATTCAGTCCTGTGTGTTTTACATCTGTTTTTCTGTAGCTCAGTTTGTACAATATGATTTCTGAGTTAGATTCTCAGTACACATGAATAAAAGCACTGAGAGTTTGTGTTTGTCTGGACAAACACAAACATGATCAAGTTGAATGAGAAGACGATACACAAAACAACTCTCAGTAGTAACCCAACACATTTCACATGAGTACAGACTAGAGTAAAGTGTTTGCACACTCAGACACCTTCAGTACTTCACTACTAAGACAGAAGCGCTCTACACTTCATAGACAGCAGTACACAAACAGTGCTTTTCACATGAGAGACACTCAATATCAGAATATCTCTCATTTATATTCACAACAGTGTCTTTATCATCTTTACTCAAACTATAATGCCATCCGTTCACAATCCAGACAACTTCTGTTGTGATGTTGTGATAACGTTTGCGTGTCAGCGTGTGGCTGCTGGTGTCTGTGTGAATGATGATATTGATGACATCAGTGGTCAAACATGAGCTTCAGGTAACTTATCGACTGCATCTTACATCCAGATACTGAGTCACCTTGAGCTGATCCGGAATCTCCAGCTGAAGAGAAAAAACTGAGAGAAATAATGTTCATGTTGTAGGTATATAATATATCGGATGAGTACTTATGTGCTACAGTCTATACCTTTAATGTTAAGGATGCCGTCTTGCATCCTTAATGCAGCTGATCAGTCTCACAGGACGTCAGCACATCTGCGATGAATCACTGTGATGTGTGTTTGACATGAAATATTGAAAGCGTTATTGATGGCACATCTCGCTTTCATTAGTCTTACATTTAAATGATTAATAATCTCCTTCACACAGCCCCTCAAGGACACATCACATCCAATAATACACACTCATTATATCTTATTTTTTTACGTTTAATCAAATGCTCAGTTTAATTAACAATCGTCTAAAGGGAAACCAGACCTATTGATCTGTTTACCGCCGTACATTTTTCTCTTGAATATTGAGCCGAGCCTTCATCTGATGGGTTTCATAAGTGGATTGTCTGAACATTAACCGGAGACTCCAGCATCCTCACATCACCACACAAACTAAAAGTAGAAACACGTGACGCACAGGTGTTTGTGCGTCACGTACCTTACAACACCTTTCCACAAACGAACACGCTGACTAACACTGTTGTCAAACCCAAGTGAGCGCACTACTGTAGATAGTGTATGAACATTATAAACGTTCTCACGTGTGTGTGTGTGTCTTTCACAGATCTGACAATCCCAGAATGCACTGCAGTTATATGATAATATGACAAAAATATACATTTCAATATTCAGATAAAACACAGAGGAAAGTTGAATCTAATGAAACATTAAGGGGTTTCTACTCTCGATTTTTAAATGTTGTGTCATTTTTTTACTGTGGGGAAAATGTATTATTCTCAGTATTATTATTAATGTCAATTATACACTGGACATTGCATCGTATTTTACAGTGTATATTTCCTGTGTGTGTGTGAACTGATGTGACGGGATGTTTGGGGTTCAAGGTTCAGCGGCCGATGCTTCGCTCACAGTGTGATTTATGGCTCCTGCTCTGTTACATGGCATTCGCTCTTTCTGAGTGCTTCACAGCCCATGAGGACTCATGAAATAAATCAAAAACCCATAAGAGAAGCTGAACATTACTATCAGACACAGACCCAGAGGAAAAAGTGTCCAGTCAGTATCTGCCGCCGTGAATTCAGTCCATTGAAACTGTCGTGTGTAAATGTATTGTTATAGATTTTTAAAGGCATTTTGTGTGTGTGTGTGTGTGTGTGTGTGTGTGTTTGCAGCGGGCTGGAAAGAAAACATTCATCATGGTTTCGTTTGCAGGCTGCTTTGAATAATGCAGGGTGTATGTGGAGCGGCGGTGCATCTGTTTGTGGAGCACATCTCCAGCTGCAGGGATTCAGTTCTGCGTGTTTCTGCATTAATCACTACATCTCTATAGGTAGAAACACAACAGATCTGTTTCGTGCTCAACACAAATGAGTGTCTGGTGATTTAATACTCATGTCTGAAAACATTTACTGTGTACGCTGCTGGATAACAACACATACGGCAGGTAAACCCGCAGTGAATATTTATTACATTACATGTTCATGTAGAGTTAATGATATAATAAAAACACATTTCATTATCTCTCGTACTTAAATAAGAAGTTTTCCTAGCGGAGCATTTAAAGCCGAAGTATACCACCTACATTAAAAACCGCTGAATGGATTATAACAGAGCGCACGGCTCTTTTGAGAGAAACTTAAAACTAACATGTTGTGGGCGAACACAGCGTTTTTGTACCCTTGAAGGGGTTTTCAGATCGAGATATTGACATTGTTTTTCATTGCTCCCTTCACAGAGAGTGTTTAAACACCCACAACAGCTCTACTCTTAGCACAGTTCCTCTTTATGGTGAGGAAAGCATAGGGATGATCACATCTGATTATATATCAAAATAAGTCGCTCAGAGATGCTGAAACATGTGACATACAGTATAATGACATGTTTAGACACACCAACACGAGAATGTGTCCCGTGTCAACACGAACATAAGTCAAACTCCATCATGAAAGAGATTTCTGTGGACTTTTCACTGCATGAGTCATTCATCCCTCCAGCAGAGAGCGCTGTCATCTGAACTCCTGCTACATGAGGTCACTTCCTGTTTGTTATGCATTCAAAGCATGCTTTCCAGTGAGGATGAATGAAGTCGTGAAACCCATCCTGCTATCATCCTTCATTCTCTCTCTCTCTCTCTCTCTCTCTCTCTCTCTCTCTCTCTCTCTCTCTCTCTTACAGATCTGTTCTTCTTCTCTGATCTTCTGTTTATTCCTTCACACAAAGCAGAAGAGAATTATTTTCTGGCATGTTTCTCAGCGTTGAGTGACGGCTCAATTATAAAGCACTTTCAAAGAGAAAACACTCTTACTAACACACAAATCTAATAATTCTTTTCTCTTCAAGGTTTTTTCACTTTGGCGCATGGATCTGCCATTTGAATGTTGCAGCACAAGAAAACGGAAAATCTTTTATTCAGTGGTAAGGAGGATGCTAAAGGCCTCACCGGTGACGCTCGTAAGAGAGACAATAAAACAGGAAGAATGTGTTTTTGCACTTTTGTACTTTAGCGTTTCATATCTCTATTTGCTACCTCAAATTCAGGAACAGGATAAAAAGGCCGTTTAAGTTCTTTCATTTGCACCTGTAGATGTAATTGGTTGTTTGGTGGTAGTGACATCATCTTAAAGAGACATCACCATACTTTACATCAGCTTTAATTAAACAACCCTGATCAATAATGTGTTTTTATTCATCTCTCTCTCTCTCTCTCTCTCTCTCTCTCTCTCTCTCTCTCTCTCTCTCTCTCTCTCTCTCTCTCTCTCTCTCTCTCTCTCTCTCTCTCTCTCTCTCTCTCTCTCTCTCTCTCTCTCACTCTGTTGTGTAGCCGTAAATATCTGCACTTCACTTGATTTAAAGAGCACTATCTAGGGGCCACTCTGATTGTTTTATTCTTGCTTACTTTGAGAGAAAGAGTGCATTTGTTTTTTTCTTGTTTTCCCCTGTTTATTGTTTTTTCACACTTCAGTGGTTTTTCTTTTTTTTTAGTTGTGAATGCTGTAACGTCTCATTTAGAGAGCAGAAGAATTTAGAGAGCTTTATTTATTGCCTGTAAAAAATATTAATATGGTGTTTGTCTGACAGATTCTCTACAAGCACAAATCTATTTCAGCAGCCGCTTGAAATCGAATGCAAATCAAAATGAGTTGTTTTACTAACCCTTCCAAACACTACTGATGCATTTTCTGTGTTAAAACCACTTCACATTCTCATTTTAATGTCCCGTGGGGCCGGTGACTCTGTCTTTCTACAGAGAGATTTGAACAAATCCAAGCACAGAAACAAAGCACAATTTTTCATTAAGGGGCAAAATTTGGGCTATTTTATTATCACCTTTACTTTAAATGTAATCAATGAGTTCAGCAAATAAGAATAATGATGCATTATAAATAGTAATATATTAACAACATTCCTACATTTACATTTACATTTATTCATTTGGCAGACGCTTTTATCCAAAGCGACTTACAATTGAGGAAAACAGCAAGCGATTCGTCTAAGTAAGCAATATTCACGAGAGGTGCTAGTAATACAAGGTTTCAAATACAACGTCAAGATAGTATAAGCAAGTATATAGAGAACATTAGAAAAGGAAAAATAGAGGTAGAAATATTTTTTTTTAATTTTTTTATTATGAGACAGTTAAGTGCTCATGGAAGAGGTGGGTCTTCAGCTGTTTTTTGAATTGTGAAATTGATCCAGCAGTCCTGATGGAAACAGGAAGATCATTCCACCAGCCGGGAACGGTGAAAGAAAATGTCCTTGAGATGGATCTCATGCCTCTCTGTGAAGGAACAATGAGGCGCCGCTCGTTTTCAGACCGCAGACTTCTGGAGGGGATGTAGGTCTGTAAGAGAGAGTTGAGGTAGATGGGTGCTGTGTTAGTGGCTGTTCTGTAAGCAAGCACCAGTGCCTTGAACTTAATGCGTGCCGCTACTGGGAGCCAGTGTAGAGAGATGAGCAGAGGTGTGACATGTGCTCTCTTGGGCTCATTGAAGGAAACAAAATTCCTGTTTCCTACGATCTCATTCATATGTTTTGTTATGATTTGACTTTTTCCCTGTGACATTAGGTTTATTGTTGCTCAACTCCTAAAATATCTACTTCTTTTGATATCAGGTTTAAAATATATAAATGTACATATACACGCATGCTCTGTGTATTGAAAGTTGTGCTGAGTGACACAAAAAAATGGGGAAATGCATGTCCATGAACACGGATCAATAGATATTCCAAGCGACTCACATTGCATTATATTTTTATTCAGTTGTTTTTGAGTATGTGCAAAACTGCAATCCCTGGAATCAAAACCAGTACACGCAAGTGCTGTTTCTACTTGTTGTAATACTCAAACAAGGAAAAGATACTTTATTCATTTTCAATTTTTGTTTTATATTTCATCATAATCGTTACAGTTGTAAGACATTTTGTTCATCAAGCACATTAACGCTTTAACTCGAATATTTGTGCGATGTTTGGAACTTGTTTATTCGTGAAATGTTTGGAACTTGTTTATTCGTGAAATGTTTGGAACTTGTTTATTCGTGAAATGTTTGGAACTTGTTTATTCGTGAAATGTTTGGAACTTGTTTATTCGTGAAATGTTTGGAACTTGTTTATTCGTGAAATGTTTGGAACTTGTTTATTCGTGAAATGTTTGGAACTTGTTTATTCGTGCGGAAGACACGCACTGGGTCACAGCTCGAGGTTGCCTGTGTTTGTGTGGTAGGCTCCAGATCGGTTTGTGGGGGCTAAAGACCGCTGGTTCTTGTCTCTGACAGATCTGAAAGAGATTTCCTTTGATCCCGCTTTTTAAGGTTAAAGGTTCAATTTCTAAATCGTGAAAGTTCCTTTCTTTGGCCAGATTACGTTTCTCCATGTCGCAAAATCTCGAGGCGAGGCGTCTGCACTCTTAATTTATAGGGGAATGATATGTAAATTACAATCGATTTATGTTCGTAAGATGATTTGTGCACACAGATCTGCGTTCATCTCATGAACATCTCATCTCACCGTCCTTCATCCATTACAGCACATGTACTGTAGATCAGACTCGTCCTGTTGGGCTTTGAGCTCTAACATGGTCTGGTGTTTTCACCTGCCTCACGGTCACGTTAATAATTTTATGAGTATTGACCATGTTTCATGATTCACAGAATGAGGTATTGCTCTACAGCGTGAAGCGTGCTCTGTTTACGCTCGGGCAGAAGAAGCTTTTCCCAGCTCATTTTTCAAGTGAAATTGATACTCAGAAATTCGTGGAGCTCTAGCCTGGAGATTTTTCCGTCTGAAACGTGCGAGCGGTAATATGAAATAATGCCTGACGTGCCTTTGAGGAAATGTTTGAAAGGAAAATATGACTTAAGGAGAAAGACTCCATTCCTTCCTTCCTTTGAGCAGAAACACAACATTTGTTCGAATGAAAGTCCAGCACACCTGTTGGCCAAGTAAATAAAACATTTACACACGCGTGTACCTGAAACACATTACATATGATGTGTGTAACACCACTGTTAGATTCAGAGTCATTCTCACCAAATGCTCATGTGATTATGCTATGGCCAATTTTTAGGATAAGGTTGGATAACCATATGAAGACACAATGTACACACTAGAGTCAATCTTACATCACACAACATTGTGTTTACGGTTTTCATTTTTATGATCTGAGCCGAGAGAAAATAATCAAATACACATTGTAATTGCGATGTCTGCGTCTCTCTTAGAAGTTTTCCGTTATTGAGACGTGATGTTTGACGCGAGGTTGCTTTGATAGCGCTAAAGTTGACACAATTACCAGCTCTTGTTATTTCGTTTTTCATGGCAACAGAATGACATGATATTCATGCTCATTTGACTGCCGTTTGCCTTTTTTAATGAAACACCGGCTCAGTGGACTTTCATCATTATTAAACGTTCGATGATAAAGTAAAAGAAAACGCATTGAAATGAAGCGAACGTTCCCATTCAGAAGCCCTCAAACCAAACAACATTAGCAAACATTATATGCATGAGAATCCTCTGAGCCGTGGCCATGACATAAAAAGCCTCTCAGAATAACTTTTAGCTCCATTCATTTAGTCTCTGAGTTGAAGAGAGAGCCGCGGGCAGCATCTCTGGGACGAGGCGATGCTGTGTTTCTCTATAGCGTTAAAGCCCAGCATCGCCTGTGGTCATGTGTTTTAACTCTCACCTCTGACTGGATGAAATGAACAAGCGTGACATCTATATGAGACTATTGAAGCAAAGCAGATCTGCATACTTGTGTTGAAATACGTTTGCTTCGGGTTTTTCAGGCTCCGGTGAACATGTCAAGCTGATAAAAGTTGCTAGATGAACAATTGTCATGCACTTAAGATATCCGCTTGTGTCAGCCAAACACTGAACATCACAGTGAGTCACCACAGTATTTATCTGTTTGAGCACAAGAGAACATGTTCATGAAGTCTTGCCTAAATGTAAACCAGTCTTATCATCTAAAAGCTGAATAAATAAGCTTTCTATTGATGTATGGTTTGTTGGGACAATATTTGGCCGAGATTCAACTATTTAAAGCTCAGGAATCTGAAAATGCAAAAAAAATCTAAATATTGAGAAAATTGCTTTTAAAGTTGTCCAAATGAAGTCCTTAGCATAGCATATTACTCACAAAAATAAAGTTTTATATATATTTACGGTAGGAAATGTACAAAATCTCTTCATGGAACATGATCTTTACTTCATATCCTAATGATTTTTGGCATAAAAGAAAAATGGCTAATTTTGACCCATACAATGTATTTTTGGCTTTTACTACAAATGTTCTTGTGCTACTCAAGACTGGTTTTGTGATCCAGGGTCATTATATTTAGTTGAAATGAAATAAGATTACAAGACAGAAAAGTAAAGTAAAATTAGGAGAATATAAAGTCATAACATTTTGTGTCATAATTATGAGAATGAAATTATTAAGAAATTGTGATTTGTTGTGTGCGTGTTAACACAACACTGACTCAGGTACAATTTTCTCTGGTTACAGGTCAAAGTTTGATGAAATATTTCTCATATCAGCTCTTTCATGTCTGATTGAACATTTACAATATTTGACAGTGAGCAAGACTTTATGTATAGGATCAATATTATCATGATGGGTGCTGATGCTGTTTCTGATTCTCATCTGAAGTTCTGCTGACCTTGTCCATCTTTTCAAGAGAAATCCAATGATTCAGAGTGAGATTAAGAGGTAAATATTGGGATCGTACAGTGTTCAGAGGAAAATAACATCTTTCTTTAGCACATAAATGTCGTTGTTTATGACCGCATCTTCAGAGTCTAGTGCTTTATTATAATCATCCTAAACTGAATTGGCTCAGCTGTGTTAAATTTAAGGAACAGACTGTCGCCACTAAAAAAGTGATTGAGTTTTTATTTTTTACATCAGTGTAAGCTTGTATTTGCAACTATTAGTTAACATGAACAATTCTTCTACAGCATTTCTTCATCTTAGTTCAATTTTATTCAGCATTTATTAAAATATTGAGTTAAAAATATACGCATGTATGTGTGCATCTATATATGCTCTTCAGTTCACTAGTGAGGACACTAACCAGGGCTCTTGTTCTGAATGACTGAAGAGATTTAGTAGTGATCTGATCTGGGTCTCAAAGTGTCTGAGACCTGAACACTTTTAATTCTAAAGAGGTTAGTAAAAAAGCATCCTCGTCAAAAAGCCCCGGGGGTGTAAAAAATGGCATCAGACGCCTCTGAATGTCTCCGTTCTGTCAAGATGACAGGAAAATCCTTCTCATGAGGGATAAATGTGTCAAAAATATAAAGGTAAAAATTATAATGTCAAAATGACATTTATCATGTGAGCATATATCTGTTAGTTCTGTGAAATCATTCAGGAGACACTCATGATGTCATCAGGTTGAGAATGTTAAACCGTTTGATGTATCTGGTCTGGTCTGGTTTCTGCCCGTCCAAAGCTGTCAGGCTGATGTAAGATTCCAGATGCTATAATAATAACTTCATATATTGTGAAGCTCCATTCCGAGCGGTTTAAATGAAACTTAAAGTGTTAGATCGGCCCGAGAGAAAAGTGACGCAGATATAAAGTATTGTTGAAGATGTTTACAACCCAAGGTTCAGTCTGAGCGCTCTCAAGAAATGAAGGTCCAATTTCGAAGTGAAATCTAAAATAAATGGAACACAAAAGGTCAGCATTGTCATGGATTCAATTATTTGAGAGAAGTTTATGGAGGCGAGTGGAGAGATGTGACCGCGTTTTTAAATTCTCCTCCACGGACACAATAAAGCGAAGCTATAGGCCGAGCTGCTGCTCTCCTCCAAAACCTGATTTTCATCCAATTTTTCTCAAGATGTGACTTGAAAGATACACCGAGAAAGTGTATTTTGTGTCGCGCGCTGCCGCATATTAAATTTTCTCCAGACCGGCGTTTCTACATTGATTTCTGTCTGAACTGAGTTAAAGCAGAACCTCTCATCTCACATCAGCAGCTTTTATATGTGTGCAGCACATTCCTATAGAAAAATCAAGCCAGCACAATCCAGACATTCTGAAAGATGTATTTACCATCTCCACTATAGCTATAGTTTGACTTTAGACATCTTCACTTAGTTTTACAGATATGTATTTTTATACATGCCAAAGTATATTATACAAACATGAAAAAATCATAATGAATCCATATAGAATCTTTTCCAGACTATTTCATTACTATTTAATACTACTTTCCTTAGTTCTGTTTTCAAAGCACCTATATTGAGTTCAGCTTTATTTTAATCCAAATTCAAACAATTCAAAGACTTTTGAAACCTGAAATGAGCAAGAAGATTCTGGTCTCAGTACTGGCCTTAGTACAGTTAGACTGCAAGAAATGATGTTCTTCTAGTGAAAATATCAGAAACCTCATAAATCAAGCATTTGGCAGACACTTTAATCTAAAGCGTTATATTAAACATGAGTAATTCATGGGATGGAACACATGACCTTGGCATTGCTAGACCTATAGTCCTCTAACCACTGAGCTACAGCAAAGCTGTATTTATACATTTACTCAACAAGAGTAAAAAACTAACCTTAGATATTTAGTTTTGTTTTGTGAAATATAAGAATTTGTGAAGCTTATGTTTAAAACAAAACTGTCAATTAAATCTACAGTAAGTTACTGGAAACCTGCTGCAAAACTACAGCACAGTTCTTCAGGTCTGATCTGACACACAGAAATGATTTTGATGTTGTCTTCATGTATACAAGTTTATTGAGAAATGTGAAAAGTGAGAGGCAAACGTTTGAGCAGTTCTCCTCTGTTTCTCTTTATACTCACGCAGAGTTTGTGAGACGTGTGTGAAGTGTTGATTTGCAGAATATTCCTACACACATCTCACAATCATTTATTCTTCACTGTAATGTTGTGTAATGTCTCCTCTGGCCGTGTGTGACTCAACCCGGCTGGAGGATTTTAATTGGCTCTTGCCTCGCGGCCGTTCCAGCCTCATTTGTACTGATAAAGTACAACACACACACACACACACACACACAGACACTTGCTCTGGACCCTTTAACGCCCCGTTCACACCGCCAGCGACACCTAGCGACAAAGCGACACAATCTCATTCATTTCAATGGAGAGCCGGCGACTTCCGGCGACACGAGTGACCGCTGGCGACTGGAAGTGAGCGTGTCTAGTGACCCGACAAAGTTGAGAGACAAAGTTCATATTATTGCCTCCCTAAGCACAAACATTTTGTTTCCTCACTCATCCCTATTTCATGTCATGTAAACTGAGGTAAACAGTTAGTACTGTAACTCTGATCTGACCAATCAGCATGCAGCACTGGAAACATGTGACTGACACACACACACACACACACAGTGGAGAGAGAGAGAGACGTGCTGAAGTCAGGTGTTCTTTCATTAACCGTCACTGAAACAGTATCACATCATCATGTTGCTTAGTAACAGCAGAAACCAAGAGATGATCATATTCATGTCCTTCATATAAAGCTGTTGACACATATCAGTAGTTAAGAGCTACAAATGATCAGACATGTGTGACCATCTCTCTCACACAGATGCTTACAAATGTACAGAATAGCAGCTTTAACTTCAACACACTTCCAAAAGGGACTCGCCATGACTTCTACCAAATACTGAGAAAATGTTAACAGCATTCTGGAATAACTGTGATATGTCACAAACTCACATCTGATCTGATGTTCAGTAAGTTTCAGAAAGTTCTTCTGTTCTGCACTTATGAAGTGGATGTGAATATTCAGGGATATCAAATGTTGAAATGCATTTATTCTTGTTCATGTGTGGGAGTCTCTCCGTCCTGTAATTGCTGTGATCGTTGTAATTTTATCACGCGAGCTTCAATTTCACGTATACAGTACAATGGTTGAAAGAAGATATTGGTCATAATTAGAGTCTTTGGCATGTAACCACACACATTATCCAGCTTTCTCTTCCATGAGACTCATTTCATGCAGACATCACTGATGTTTTATATTGAGCTGTAATTACAGGAGAACAAGATGTTCCTTCATTCACACGTTTCATATACAAGCACTTCAACTGTGTCTGCATCATTTCCTTCTTTCTACATTTAAAAACAAACAATAGCAACTCATTGAAACTGTAGGAATTATTCAATTAGCATCCAAATGAGGATTCTGGCAGCTTCTCGAGGTCTCGCCCTGGGACGTTTTTTCCTTCATTATTTGCGCCAAGTCGTCCATTTAAAAAACAATTCTCCTATTAATAATATTTTTGTATAGAGAGCGAGAGATTGTTCTGATAATAGAAACCAGACCGGTCAGAAGTTCAGACTCACGTGTCTGTTTCATTTTCTTAAATCAGCCGTCTGTGATGCTGTGTGCTCATATGAATGACAAACACTATTGTCATGATCAGTGTTTATAAGTCATGTGTTAATGCTGCTGAATGACAGACAGATAATAACTCACATAATGATGTGAATGCAGGGATACAGACGGGAGTTCTGCGGTCGAGCAGCTGCATCTCAGAGGAAAGATGCTTTAGTTCAGGACTCGGGCCGGGTGCACAGCCCGCTCTCATTACTCACCCCAAACCCCCTCATCCCCCCACCGGACCACCGGCCCACCGGACCTTCCACTTCTGCAGAGGCTGTAATTGATTCCTGTTGAGCGTCTCTCAGGGTTCAGACCATTAAAGGTTGATGTGGATGATGAACTCCTTTAGGTCCACACGCACACACAATCTCTGTATACTCCTGCTTCTCAGATTCTGATGTTTTTACCAGTGAAAATTCTTCCTTTAGGCACCACAGAAAAATATTTTTAGCAATTTTGGAAATTTAAGAATGACACGTAGCCTACACCTGTTCTTTCATCTCTTTGTTTTGTGCTCACACCCTGTTCGGGTTTCCTTCGCATCCAAACACAATATGTAAGTCGGTGAACATGAGTTTTGTATGCACTTGTGTGTAAAAAGTTTCACTGAAAGGTCCTTTGAGGACACTTAGTTCTTCTTCCTGGCACCTTTAGTTTTAAAAAACGAACGAAACAGAAAGAAATCAAATCCATCTGCAAACTCATTTAAAGCAGAATGACTATAGAGGAAGTTCTATTAAGCGTAATGAAAACAAGTGTGGTCAGATGATAATCGTGTCATTTGCCGTCAGTTTTTCTCTCTCTCGTTGTAATTCTGAACATTTGTTTCAGCTTCTGTTTGCTGAAGACATTCTGTGCGTGCGTGCGTGCGTGCGTGTGGGACGTTTATGTAACCTGCGAGCGCTGTCGTGCGGAGCAGAGAGATGTGAGTGGTTTACAGGAGGAGAATCGCTCTCTGTGCTCAACTTCCATTCACAAAGTGGTATATGCTTTTCTGACACTATGGGATGTTTAGTGGATTATTATTGTAGATTACAGGTATCATGTCAAACTTGAGCCCTTTAAAAATACAATTATTGAAGAACAAATACACGTGTGACATGCACAGAAAATGACAAGGACAAATTGTAGCAGTGAAATCTGCAGAGAGAAAGTCTTTATGTAATAAAGATTGAAAGATGTTGTCATTAAAACATTGTTCTGTCAGAGATCATGAATTCATGTCATGTGAGGTTAACCATTCTTCTCTATGATGCTGTGTATGTAATATCCCATCATGAAAACACACAATCATTTCTTCGAAAAAGAGAAAGAGAAAGGTTTTCTTCACATGAGAGATGAATAGAGGAATGAGAGCAGGAGATGTTTTGACAGCTGGACTAATGACTTGTGTAAATATTCATATGATATATAATCTTTC
Organism: Oreonectes daqikongensis; assembly: GCA_026939265.1. Taxonomy (NCBI): domain Eukaryota; kingdom Metazoa; phylum Chordata; class Actinopteri; order Cypriniformes; family Nemacheilidae; genus Oreonectes; species Oreonectes daqikongensis. The sequence goes on along the minus strand of JAOTQM010000260.1, from coordinate 391,030 downwards.
ACAGACTGTAATGACAGAATGACAGCGTTTGAGATATGCTGACACATGCTTCTGGATCTGTGTCATCATGAACTACTGATGTGTGACAGACGTTTACAACACAGAAATCATCATTTGACAGGTAATAGAAACATGTATCATCACCTCTTAGCTCCGCATGAATCAAATAAAATTACTATAGTAAAGTGTAGTAAAATGACTAAAGTATAGGCTTCTACAGGTCACTTTAGTAAACACTTAATACAGTATAACTCAACCAAAAAATCTCTAGCAACACCCTGACAACAACACAAAACACCCGAGCAAAAAAAAAGCACTTACAATTACATTTATGTTTACATTCATACACTATACATTTATAATTGATACACTTAGAAACTACATCAACATACTGTCCACTAATTCATAGAGGAATGGGATGATGATTTTATCACTTAAAGTTCACTTTAGAATTTAAATATTATGATTATTTACTCCCCATCGAGTCTGTTTCCAAATCTGTATAAATGTCTTTGGTTGGTTGAACACAGAGAAAGATATTCGGACGAATGCTTGTAACCAAACAGTTTTCAGGTCCCATTGACTATCACAGTAGAAAAACAAACAATAGTAGTCAAAAGTGTCCCAGAACTGTTTACTGTCCTACATTCTTCAAAATATCTCATTTTGTGTTCAACAGAACAAAGACTTCAGTAAATAATCATAAAATTTGAATTCTAAAGTGAACTATTACTTTAACGCCTGATATTTAGCAACTTTATTGATTCAGTTGTTGTGACAGTAAACAATGAGCAATTTGAAAAGTATGAAGGGTTTTCAATCTCTTTACATGATGTCGATTTAAAGATGTGGTAAATCAATTCATTAAAAGCAACTGCAAAGCGTTACACTGGCATAATATCATAAAGCTGCTGTATCGATTGTCAGCCGGCTATTAATCTGAAAAAAACATACTAAAGATCACGTGCAAAAGCTGCCTTTTTACATGTTTAAATATTCTCTCTACATTTTGTTTACAAGGAGATAAGTGGAGGAAATAAACAGATTTTTGACAACACATCTGTAAAATACAGTAAAGAATCCTTTTAAATGCTGTTTACTGTCTGTGACGTCCATACAGTGTGTTGATGATTCCCTGAATCTATATGAAACTCTTTTAAAACTATGAGCACATTCAGTCTAAGTGATGTTTAATGTTTATTTATTTGCTTGAGATTAAAAACTGTAAAATCAGTCGGTCTTAACTTCAGATCTGTGTGTGATGCGCTCTTTCTCTAGATGCTTTGCCTGCGTGTAAATGCTGCCACGAACAGCAAGTGTTGCTCATCAGTTTCAAAAAAATGTTTTAATAGATTACCACATGAAACCAATAGTATTACAAGAATTCAATACATTTCTTCCACCGCTTCACCGAAAGTTGTACCCACATTCATTTTTACAGTAGCGCCCTCCGGAAACAAGAACGTGCTGACATTAACATGACATATTAACATGTGTGAGGAAAAAAACTATTTCAGACCTTTAAAACAATGTGCTTGACATCAGGCCAGAATGTGCTCAAGAGTTTGAGATGAAGACGAGTGTCTGACGTGGGTCTGGATGAAGAATCCAGGTTTGTGAGGTTTTGTTTTTACAGACATTCAGTGTTAAAGATCCATCTGACAGAATCACCTTTCTGTTGCTAAATCCATTCAGATTTCTTTCTGTTCAACATACATATTCATATTCATCACAGGCATAACTAACAACACATCAACACTTACAACTTTTCTGTTGCTGCTGTGAGAGATGATCAAATGAAAGATCAGTGAATATGTTAAAGACTTTCAATGTGATAACTGAAGAGAGAAGTTAGTGAACATCAACATCTGATTCCATTCCACTGACACGTAGATGAAGATGAAAACATAAAGATGTTGTAATTAAAGGACATTAGTTTGTTTGCTCTTGTACTTTTAAACAACACATTTAATAGTGAACTGGGTTTGATCTCACCATGTATTTATTCTGTCCACATGTTCATATGAGAGAGAGCATCAGTAAGCAGGAGGGCTGGAGCTCGTGATGATTTTAAGATGTTCAGCAGTACTGTATTCTCAGAAGAGGAATTATGAGACATTATAATCCAGCAAGTCCACATTAAAAAGCCTGAAACACATTTTATTTTTTTAACATGATAAGTGAGCAAAACTAATGTAAGAATTTAGCACAATATGATGAATTATCTACAGATTATTCTTTATTGCTTCAGTAAAAGTGGATGAGAACAAACATTACAAATTAAACTGACGAATGTCTCCATCTCACAGCATTTCCAGCGTTTCATTCTCTCTCATACAGATAATCTGAATGTGTGTTTCTGATCAGATCTCTTAAATATTTCTATTATTTCTCATAGACATCAATGAGATTAAAGGGGGGAGCAAATGAAAACTTTAGCTCAAGTCTCATCTGTGTCTCAGATATTTCTCTTGAGAAACAGAGTCAGAAATCTCACAGATGTCTCCATCTCAGAAGAGATGTCAACAATGTCTCAAACTGAGCTCAGATTTGTCTCGTCTGCAATCAAAAGTCAATATTATATTATAACTGATTCTTTTTAAAGAACAATGTGTGTTTTCTTCTGTCTCTCTAGAAAAATACAGCTGTTGAATTTCACACCTTTCATTTCACTGGTCGTCCTCAAACTTAGTTTTCCATTAAATCCTACATCATGTTAGGATAAATTCAATCCAAGAATTAAAATCCATTTTCAATGCAGTTCTGAATGGTTGGAAGTGATTCTGAAATAAAACACCGTCAGTGTTCCTGTAAGCTGTTGTTCTGAGAGGAGCTGAAAACAGTCAAAGTACAATCACATTATTCTCTATAAAGCTTTCATCAACATAAATATTTGTAGAAAAAACCTTTTACACAATCCATTTACAGGTGAGATATCTCCAGCACCGTGCCTTGAAACTCAAGACGGGAGTTTCTGGTCAATCTCTTTCAGAAGAACAGATGTTTTCATAAAAAACACATTATCAGACAGAACACAAGCTGAACCTGTAAATGGAGCCGTACATGAACGGAAGACCATCCAAACAACGAGGCCTTTTAGTCAAATCAGATTAGGGAGCAATTATGTCCATGATGCGTCCCCGTCCCGCCGGAACGCCATGGATACAGACGGCACATGTCTGGCAACTGGACTGTAATTGAACAGCTATTTAAGACATATTGCATCATTTCCCAGATGGATGTAAATGTAATCTCCTTCAGATGGATGGAGGAGCAGAACGATGAAATCTATAGAGCTCAAGTGTTTGACTTTCAGCTTGTCAAGTCTGATGGGATAATAGAGTTTAACATCACTTATTATATTTCTTTAAAAAAAAAAAAGTTTATTCAAATCATTCTCATCACTGTTTGCAGAAGTTTCTGTTGTAAAAAGATAGTATAGTATAATGCTTTTAAAGAGATACTGCCATTAGAAAACTTTTGAAAATCGAAACTCATAAATATCTAAATGAACTGTATTTTCATATTTTAGCTACTGTATATATATATATATATATATCATTATTTTCTGTCTCTTCAGTCAAAAGCTGAAACTCTTATGACAATTATTTTACGTCATAGTTAATTTGTGAATGTTGCTGATAAATCAGATGTCAAGGCACGGCTCTGTTTCAATCTCTGAAAATACTTTCATATTCTGATGGAAATGACTTGGACATATTCAAGGTCTTTGACTGAATGTGTTTCATTGTGAAAAAGAAGATTTTACAGAGGTGATAAAGCTTCTCAAGGCCCTCAGTTCACCCACACATCTCACGTCTGATCTGGGGAAATGTGAAGCATTTGAAGCGTGTGTGCGTGCATGAGTGAGTTTAGATGTTACCTGATGCATGTGTGTCAAACATCTCTCATTCATTACATGTTAACAGAGAAAACATCCTCTGCATTAATGAACATCCAAAATAAAATAAAATAGAAATTGACAGAATTTAATAAAAAAATATAGATCATTTCTATGAACATATATAAAACTTTTGACTTTGACATGACACATCATGAATGTAGATGTTATGTTAAATATCTGATGTCAGAACAGATGATGTATGAGTGGAGATGAGTGTTCTTATGAAATTGAAAAGGATATTTTATGAGTTTATTTATATTTCATGAGACCTGAGCCGGCCGGTGTATGAAAAGTGTGTGAATCAGAATAAAAATAATGCCGAGGAAAAAAACAAAGAGAGTATGAAGAATTCCTTGTGGTACTAAATTATGCAAAACTACATTATAAATGTGTAGTCCAATTAAAATCTAATATGAAATATTATCCTGAAGAAGAAGAAAACCTGACGACACACACAGAAACACATTAAACAACACACACATACAAATAAACATGTGTCTGTCACATGTTGCTCATGTAAAAGCGTTTACAGCTGAGACAGAAAACACATCAGAACGCTTTTCTTCATGAAGATCTTGATGAGTCAAATGAGTCCAATATGCTTTTCTTTATCTTTAACACTTCAACTAACACACACCACACACACCATCTGTTTCTACAGCGCTGTTACACACACACACACATAAACAATGGAACAGCATTAGGAAGTATTTTTATTTTTAATCGGATCTTTTGCATTCAGGATTCAGACACACTATAATGTATGAGATGCTCTGAAGTGTAAAATAATGCACATCACAAGCAAACATTAATTTATTTCTGGATACCATCAATTATTAGTAAATGTATTAATATCAGACAGTCTGGTGGTTATTTCTTCTGAATGAAGGGATTAGAGAGCTCAGAGAAACTGAACGTATACCAGGACCCTGACATATGCCTTCATATATCACCGGACCAGCAGAAATCATTCATCACGACCCAGCGCCCCGTGCCCCGTGCCCCGTGCCCCGGCTCATTCTGTACTCGTCCTCGTGCCCCGGCTCATTCTGTACTCGTCCTCGTGCAGTTCATAGATATGACAGTGAGATAAACACTGGATGTGTGTTCCTCTATTAAACACTCCAAAACACTGAGCACACGTCATACACACGGCTCAGGCTATCTTCAGCAAGATAACATAAAAATATAATATTGGGAAGGTCAAGAGTCGAGATCTATGTAAAGCATGTCTTCACAGAATCTCAAGAAATTCAAGAAAAGAGTAAAACCTGGTCATATTGTGTATTTATCTTTTGATAAAAAAAAGTTTGTTGCTTACAGTATTTACTGTGTTTGTGTGGTGCATGTGTGAGGGCTCATGTGGAGGAGACAGTGGTGTTAATAGTGTTGTAAAGGGTCCTGTCCACCATTTCACACTTTCTCTCTGACAGCTTCTTCTTGATTCTCGCTTTACGCTTGAGAAAACTTCTTTCATCAGGTGAAGTTTCTGTCGTCCTGCTGCCGAGACTCTCAGCTGAACCCTTACAGAGCCAAACAGACCAGCGGCCCGTCAGCGTTACCCACACCACATACACACCATCACCACTGACATTACAAGAGATGAATGAATGATGCCTGACATCCATCAAACAACGCAAAACATATGAATCTCTCAAACGAATGCAAGCGGCCGTAAGAGCGATGTCTTACTTATTACATGAAGTAAAGGCTCTGTGGATTTTAAGTATAAAACGAAGGATAAATGTCAGGCAGGAAGTGCGTAGCACAGCATAGACATGCAGGAAGCGTCGTGTTCCTTTTGTTTTGTTGTCTATTTCAAATAACAACAGTTTAAGTTGTTTAAGTTCATCGCCATCAACTAAACGCTGAATTCTTATGCGTATGTGAGGTTCAGGGTATAAACTCATAAACGTTGTTGTTTCTGTTAACTTCTGACACCAATCTGTTACTGTGGGCACATTTCCACGTATCGAAACAAAACAAAATGTTGCTTTACCTGTCGGTCATTTAGCCTCTTGGGTGGGTCTTAAAAAGCGGCCAAAGTTTCCACACCTTCAGTATGAACACGAGACTACGTCCGCTTGCATCGGTAAATATTTTTCATACAATATTCATACAGTATGTCATTTCAAAAGAAGAAATAGTGATGTAATGGTGTCTGATGGTAAAATGATTACTCAGAGAATACCATGGTGATACCACAGTACATGTCCAAAAACATGAAACACATCACATGACCACATGAAGCGGCCAATCACAGTTAACTACTCTGACACAAACTAAAGTCTATTGACTTTCACTGGGTTTTACATCAATAATATTATAGAGTGGAAAAGTGGATTGATTTTATTGATCTGATTGTGAAAGAGTGTTTGATAAACAAGACAGAGCTTCACTGAAACCCCTGTTGTGTCACAACAACTGCAAACTCGTATAAAATTCATATATTGTAAAATATCCTTCAATCTACTATACCCTCTCTCTCTCTACAATATATACAAATATACTATATTAAAAACAAAGATATTAGTGAAATATATAGTGGAACACAAATAGTTTTCAGATCATTCAGATGTTCAGTATATACTGTAACATATGAAGACATGAGTGATCCAGTAAACGTGTGCATTAATAAGACATTAACTCTGATGCACACTTGAGGATTCTTGTGTTAAAGTGAACGCTTCATTGTGTTGTGCAGCTCATTAGAAACACATGAAGCATTATTAAAAAGATCTGGATGAGATCCTGAAAAGCTCATTTTTACAGTATTTAATGCTGTATCAGGAGACCAGAGGAAGCATTACTCCACGCTGAGCGTCTGTGGACTCGCACAGATGCTCCTCAAATGTGTTTTTATATATAGATAACAGCCACTGAGTCTAATGACTTTTACTCTGATAAAGTAAATCAAAGCCTAAAACTACAGATAAATAACTCAAGCACTTTACGCAACGTTTACTTCCATTTGCTGCCCAAGTTAATAATAAAAAAGAGGTTTAAAATAAATATGTGATTCATTGTGATGTGATGCAGAAGTGTGAAGACTTATTACGATGCATCGAAAAAACCTGTACAAGTTTCTTTCTTCTTCAGAACACAACAGAAGATATTTTGAAGAATGTTGATAATCAAACAACACTGAACCCCATTGTATGAACACAAAGACATTTTGAGACATTTCTCAAAATATGAATTTTTCAGTTCCACTGAAAAAAAGACTCACATACAGGTTTTAAAACACATAAGAGAGAAGAAATTATGCCAGTATTTAGATTTGTGGATGAACTGTCCATGTCTAGAAACTTCACTTGATCTGTTGCTGTAGTTACTGGTCATGATGTGAATCTTAAGACTTATTTATGAATCACATGTGATTTCAACTGTGTGCTTCCACTAGTTTTCTCAAATCAAATTGTCACCAAGTACAAACTGTTGAATGAAGCCAACGTCCAGTTTGAAGAATATTAAATGGCATCTGATGTTGAAACAGCGTGCGGGCGTGCGTGAGATCCGTAAGTCTGTGCACATTAAAGTAAATGAATGATGTGACGAAATCCTCATGATATTGATGGAGGTACTGACGTTCCGGCTGACCTGTTTGAAGCTCTGACTGTGCGCTGTGGCACGTCATTGACTTTCCCCTCCAGAGGTAAAGGTCGAGACTTCTGGAGATGGATCCCCACCCACCGGAGCCGATCGGTTAGAAAGCATCCGCCTGCTCTGACATGAACAACAGCTGGCTAATATTCATTCAGACACTGGGAATCAAAACCTCGTTTCATTACAGCTCTTAACACATTTCTCCTCATGAGGGTTATGGTTGTCTAGTCACAGACGAGCAGATTCAACTGTAAGAACTCAAACAAGGCCTTCTATGTCCATTACATGAATGATGTTAAATCATCAGAGAGAGTCATTCCATCACAGCACAGTTTCATTGGTCAGCTGCGATCACAGAAACACACGTGCATTCTTTCTTCTTCCAGCATCAGTTGAACGTGATGGTCGTCCTCATGCAGATCTCAGCAGCATCAGCAGCAGCAGCAGCGTGTTCTCCCGCCCGCAGGCTCAAGTGTGTGCCACTGCAAATTGGATCGAATGTAATTCAGTTCTCACAAGGAATAAATCAATAATGCTGAGGAATGGCTTTCGCTAGAGAGTGCCCATCTTGTTTGGAGCGTTTTGCGTTGGCAATGCAATCTGGCCTGATAAGTCATGCATTTCCACGCCGTGATAATCAGATGTTCCTCCGCTTTATGCCTCTCCATCTTCCCGCTCGTTCGCATTTTCCGACACTCGAGAAAGAATAGCTTTTCCATTACAATTTCTCCATTAGAGCCGACACGCCGGCTTCACGCAGAATTCCCAACACGCGTGTGCACGCATACATTAGAACTACAGTACAGTAGCGCTCGCTCACTTCTGATCCTTTACTGTCATCTGTCTCATACAACATTCACTCGACTGCTATGTGTCCTGACGCAAGAGGACAAGTCTTTGCTTTCTGCTATATGTGTCTTTATTCAGGTGTGATGAAACTGTGATGACATGAGCTTCAGAATAAGGATCATTCAGCTGAATGAATCAAGAAAAGAAAATATAACCTGATAAGAGAGTCCAGACAGCAGCTTCCATACGGGATTCGGTGAAATGACATCAGACCAGTTTGACCAGAATCTCTCAGAAACACGAACACAATGTTTGTTTGATATTTTCTGGAAACATCCAGAGAGGATCCATCATCTCCTCACTGGAACACAGAGAGACAGAGACGTGAACAAACATCTGGAAACAAATGACTGGAATTTAATGAGCAGCTTCAATTCCCTCTGAACTACGGCCAGAAACCTGCTCTGGGCCAGCGAGTCGCTCACACACCATTACATTCACTGATAGATGAGCAGTTAAGAGACATTGTGTCATTTACATCCCAGTAACAGTGATATACAGAAGATGAAAACAGAGTGTGATTCATCTTTATCACACATGTCCCGCTTTATCAACAGCAGGTCAAATGAACTTTTACACCAGCGTCTTCTCTAACATCACAGTGAACTGTGGCTGTATTCTGTGATACGGGGTCGTCGCTCCGCACCGCTCTCACGCATCTTTGACGACTTCACATCTCTGTGGACATCCAGAAGCAGAAAGTGCATTGTTAAAAGTGACAAGACGGATGTTTGGGTTCAGTCTACTGGAAAACCTGATCCCACTTCAGTTTTAATGGACACGGCGTATGAGAGACCAGTGACTGGAAACTACTGCATGAAGATGCTCAGACGACACTTCCATCATCATCATCATCATCATCACAACAACAATCAGAGACTGTTTCACGTCTGCATCTTCAGATATAGAACAAAGATTTCTTTCATGTTGTTTTCAAACATTTTGGTTATTAATATTAATCAAATCTTGTAATCATTTAATTAAACATGGCAAACATGCATGCTGCAGTTCCCAAATGAAACACATGAAACTGTTTTGCATCTCTTGATAGTTTACTAAAACTAACATTGAAACTATTACATTTTGGTTCATTGAAATAAAATAAGAGCCGGTCCGCCGCCGAGCTCTCGCTCTTAAGAAGAGAATCTCAAAGCAACACCAGATGAGCAGGTGAGACAGAAAGACTTTGATGTGTCAAGGAGGTCACCTCTCATTCATACTGACCTTCACAGCTCTGAAACTAAAGGCCAAGTGACAGTCTGACATAAAGTCAATATTAGCCACCGGAGGATTGTCAGGTGACCTCTTTCTTTACTCTCTAAATGAGCGTACGGGAGGGATTACATCTGAACAACACAACACAACACTTACAGCAACGCCAGCAAGTTTCTAAATAATAAAGAGTTATTACACATAAACCGAAGCAATAAACTCCAAGATAAATCACAACACTACAAACATTGAGCATGAGATCCCACCTTCAGCTCTCTAAACTTATACTTATGTAACTTATGCAACCGCTGTATATCCTGCACTTGCTGCTATTGCACTTCTGGTTAGACCTAAACTGCATTTCGTTGCCTTGTACTTGTACATGTGTAATGACAATAAAGTTAAATCTAATCTAATCTAAAGTCACGCCTCATGTTCAGAACCAATGCACCTTCAACAGAAGATATTCAGATATAAATACACCGATCATAACATTATGAGCACCTTCCTAATATTGTATTGGTCCCACTTTTGCAGCCCAATATGCAACAAACTGTGATGCTCTGTGTATTCTGACACTTTTCTATCAGAACCAGCATGAAGTTCTTCATCAGTTTGAGCTCCAGTAGCTCGTCTGTTGGATTGAACCACACAGGTCAGCATTCGCTCCCCACGTGCATCAATTTCAACCCATTTCAACCTACTTCTGCAAAACACAAAAGAAGATATTTTGAAGAACGTTGGTAACCGAACAACAGCAGTACCCACTTCTATTCTAGGGACAAACATTCAATGCAAGTGAATGAGTGCCTCTGTTGTTTAATTATCAACATTCTTCAAAATATCTTCTTTTGTGTTCTGCAGAAGAAAAAAGTCATACAAGTTAAACATGACATGAGGATGAAGAAATTATGAAATAATTCTATCACTTTAAATGTACTTATAGTCTGGAAGGATTACACACACAATCCATTTCTCACAAAGATAAGCAGAACACAAAATGATCCTGATGTACACAGAATCAGTGCTGTCAGCATTTCAAAGAAATCCTTTCAACAACTGCCTAAAAATGTTCCTCACAACACCACAAGAGGGCATTCAACAACTGATGTACAGTACTGTGTGTGTGTGTGTGTGTGTGTGTGTGTGTGTGTGTGTGTGTGTGTGTGTGTGTGTGTGTGTGTGTGTGTGTGTGTGTGTGTGTGTGTGTGTGTGCGTGCGTGTGTGTGTGTGTGTGTGTGTGCGCGTTCGTGTAGACTATAACACTCAAACTCAACTTTAATGCAGTTTTTTGTATGGGATGGTATAGAAATACATTTGATCCAAATGGATTGAGCCAATCACCTGAGCTGTAAATGTCATGTGACTTCTACACATTTCACTGTTGACTTTTTTCATAGCTGTGCCATCAGACATGAAGTCATGAAGTTATGCAGCCGGACCTTGACACATGCTTTTATTACATTTATTACACAAATCACACATGATGATGTCAAGTTTATTTTACCTGTGCGCAGTGGTCACAATATCAAACAGAATGATGTTGTCTCCGTCCGTCCCCGTCACAGTCCTCTCTGTTAAAGTGAGAAAACACAAGATTATTTTACCCGTCCCAACATTTCTTTTTATGAGGACGCTGTCATGTTTATACATTATTTCAGTATGGAGGCAACTCTCACAAAATGAAATTCATTTGTAACGCTGTATCTCGAGCGCTCAAAGACCTTCCGTACGACTCTTATCTCTGGGTCCACACGTCGTCCTCCTGCCGTACGCTCCTCCTGTTCCCTGCGTGAAGCACGTGTCTCATTCATTCTAATTACAGCCATTGAAATTGAATAGAGGCGGTTTGTTTACGGGCTGTTTGACATTCCAGTCGTCTTCACAGTCAGCTCAACATTTACCAAAAGCAACTCCTGCTGATTTCTAGTTATGTTTTGCTCTGTTATTTTCATATCTGCTGTCAGGTGGGGGTGGACGGGGGATTTTCTTCTTCTTCTTTCCCTCGCGGTAACAAGGTTTTCTCATTACGAAATGTGAATTTATGGGTAGAATAGCTTGAAATATGTGAAATGACCTGAAAGTGACATTATGTGTTGTGTTTTCAGAGCTCATATGAATATTTCAGCAGTGTTGTTTTATTATCTTTGCTTTGTGTATAATCATGCAGCAGCAGCAGTGCTCACGACTTATTATTCACACAAAAATAGACAAAATTCTATCATGCTTAAACACTTCACCTAAACACACCAGAAATACAAAAATATATCAACCTTACAGCTGAATATTCTAGCATTTGTGTGTGACATTTGGACACTACATGTCTCTGAAAACTCTACATCCAGCAGAAATCAAACAATCCATCTTAAAATCTCTCATAGAAACTCCAACAAATGCTGAATCCAGCCGTTGTGTTCAACTAAACCAAAAAATAGTTAATTTACAATCCAACAGTTGGGTTTGTTCCTTTTTGACCCTTTTTGAGTGGGTTAAAAATAATTCAGTATTTTTAAGAGTGTAAAAATGTAATTTAATAAAATCTCTACATTCAGCATAAGCACAGACATAGACAGACGCCACATTAGCTGCCGAATCACGAGTCAACGGTGCCGCCATATTGAAGAGGTCAACACTAGAAACACATTCATTCTCTTTTAATGATTTATGATCTACATGGAGTACAAAGACCTCATAACATCTCCAACTACTTATAAAAGTGCATTGTGGGTATTCTGTAGCAGCTGACTATATATTTTAAGACAAAAGAATACAACAGAGATATTTAAAGATATCTAAATAAAAAATATCAAGACTTTTTGTGGACATGTCTTGATATGTCCCATTACAACTTCAATGTGTCAACACACTAACATTTATTATCACACTAGTTTAAGTCCACTTGAAGAAGAATAGAAACATATATTCATCTGTGTGAAAGAGTTTTTTAGCAGTGTGAGTGTAATAACTCCATCACAACATCTCACCACAAACACACAACACACACACATTAAGAAACAACTACATCAATACAGCGCTCTTCTCATTTCAACACAGGGACATGATGTGTCATGATGTTTACATTTTCAGATTCTGTAAGATCTAGAAACAAGTCATCTGTACACATGCAAATGTGACCCTGTGACCCAAACAGACCGAAGCACGGGGTCAGAGGTCATTTCAACAGAGAGATGAAACAAGAAACCATCTCAGGACAGACAGATGCTCTCGAGTGTGCCATGACATGACATGACGCCATCATGAGATTCACTACAGTATCAAAGCATCACATGAGGTTCAGCCTGAACAACATCTCACACATCCAATCTCCAAAGATGTTGATGTCATCAGATCACAGTTTAAATCATCATTTACACTAGAAGAACACAAAGTTATTTGTAGTGTGCATACTACACCATGAGAACAGCACTTCAGCCTGAGAGCACTAAAAAAACATCTGCGCACACGCGCACAAGCACAAACACACGCACACACACACACGCGCACGCACAAACACACGCACGCACACGCGCACACACACACGCACAAACACACGCACGCACACGCACACACACACGCGCACGCACAAACACAAGCACACGCACACACTCCCTAAAGGGAAGGCTATTATGTTCTTTACAGTTGTGACCCAGTTTTGCTGTTCAGTGTCATACACACGACAGCAGAAATACTAGCCTATAAAATCCCTTAAAACTGCTGCACATTCATACACTTATGAGTTCTTTACATTTTTTTAAAAATCTGAGCTTGAAACGTTACACACTATAGTGCATATATGCTTTAGTCTTTCAGTAATAAAATGTTTTACTTATTTAATCTTTTGGAGCTGTGGTGTGTCGACTTTTTTTGCTTATTTTCTTTTCATTTCAACACATCAGTGGATAAAATGTAGTTTGTGTTTACATGTGTGATGACGTGTGTGTTTATGTAAACAGTTGATGTGATGATCTCTGTTCTGTAGATCAGGTGTAAGGCGTATATACATAGGCTACATACACTATATATATATATATATATATATATATATGTATATATATATATATTATTATATTATTATTATTAAATAATATATACATACAGTCTCTCTCCACTGTACATCATGTGACATTTTAAGCCTTTCGTATATGAAAATCTGATGGTTTGTTAACTGTTAGCATACCTGTTCAGCACGAGCTAAGTTTAGGCTGCAGGTGCTTCGTCTGACGTCATCATCACAGTAAAGACTTAATTAACATTTTAAAACGCTTTCATCTAGATCACAAGTTTACACTTTCTAGTAAGTTTTGTAAGAAACAACAATCCACAAGCACTTGCACGCATGCCTGCGTCCTCTTCTTTCTGTTTACGCGTGACGTCAACACGCAAAGACAAATGAAAAAATCATTATTATAAGTTTATCGTTGGAAAGCAGCGGGCTAGTCTATGCTGTTTTTGTGTATTTATGAAGATTTATGATGTGCTGGATAACAGATTTTTGGTTATTCTTTAACCACAAAAAATGCGGATTACAGATTTCATTTTAAAGCGTTTTTTTCTGAATATTATAAGCATCAAATACATTAAAATACTGTTGTTCAAATGGGTCTTCAGAGAATATGATGAAGGTTTGAAGAAATATTCAGGAGTTCATTGAGAGTAAATCAAGTGTTTCACCACATGAGGGCAGAAAAATCCTTTACATCAATTTCCTCTTCCGCTCAGTATTATCAAGTGTACCGTTTCATTTTCCCCACGTGTCTTGCATATAAAAGTTCATTCATAGGAAATAATTACAGGCAGCACATGATGTTAATAAAATGTCCTCATTAAACTGCATCAGACCCTAATGCAGTTATTATTATATCGTATATTTTTAGTGATGACGTCATACTTCATTCAGATTAAAGCAGCTATGTGCTTCAGCATCCTTAAAACTGTATTATTACAGAATGTTTGTTTGTTTGCTTATTTCAAATATTAGTCCGACATTAGCTTTTTAAAATAATTGTAGATAATAATGTTTACATCACAGCCGTGACAAGTTAACATCATCAACCACAGAAAGATGTTAAATCTTCTGTCTGTCATTTTAAATGGGTCCAGCATTTATTAAAAACCAACTTAAATGTATTTTAATTGATATTAAATGACACTCAAAATAAAAATGTTTAATCCTTGTCACAGCGCCTGAAAGTTTAATACTAGACTGTCAACTCGTTATCATGAGTATATGATATGATGCACTGCATCATTTGCACTACTGGACTATTATACATATACTGCATCATTTGCACTACTGGACTATTATACATATACTGCATCATTTGCACTACTGGACTATTATACATATACTGCATCATTTGCACTACTGGACTATTATACATATACTGCATCATTTGCACTACTGGACTATTATACATATACAGCATCATTTGCACTACTGGACTATTATACATATACTGCATCATTTGCACTACTGGACTATTATACATATACAGCATCATTTGCACTACTGGACTATTATACATATACTGCATCATTTGCACTACTGGACTATTATACATATACTGCATCATTTGCACTACTGGACTATTATACATATACAGCATCATTTGCACTACTGGACTATTATACATATACTGCATCATTTGCACTACTGGACTATTATACATATACTGCATCATTTGCACTACTGGACTATTATACATATACAGCATCATTTGCACTACTGGACTATTATACATATACAGCATCATTTGCACTACTGGACTATTATACATATACAGCATCATTTGCACTACTGGACTATTATACATATACAGCATCATTTGCACTACTGGACTATTATACATATACTGCATCATTTGCACTACTGGACTATTATACATATACAGCATCATTTGCACTACTGGACTATTATACATATAGAGCATCATTTGCACTACTGGACTATTATACATATACAGCATCATTTGCACTACTGGACTATTATACATATACTGCATCATTTGCACTACTGGACTATTATACATATACAGCATCATTTGCACTACTGGACTATTATACATATACAGCATCATTTGCACTACTGGACTATTATACATATACTGCATCATTTGCACTACTGGACTATTATACATATACTGCATCATTTGCACTACTGGACTATTATACATATACTGCATCATTTGCACTACTGGACTATTATACATATACAGCATCATTTGCACTACTGGACTATTATACATATACAGCATCATTTGCACTACTGGACTATTATACATATACTGCATCATTTGCACTACTGGACTATTATACATATACAGCATCATTTGCACTACTGGACTATTATACATATACAGCATCATTTGCACTACTGGACTATTATACATATACTGCATCATTTGCACTACTGGACTATTATACATATACAGCATCATTTGCACTACTGGACTATTATACATATACAGCATCATTTGCACTACTGGACTATTATACATATACTGCATCATTTGCACTACTGGACTATTATACATATACAGCATCATTTGCACTACTGGACTATTATACATATACAGCATCATTTGCACTACTGGACTATTATACATATACAGCATCATTTGCACTACTGGACTATTATACATATACAGCATAATTTGCACTACTGGACTATTATACATATACAGCATCATTTGCACTACTGGACTATTATACATATACTGCATCATTTGCACTACTGGACTATTATACATATACTGCATCATTTGCACTACTGGACTATTATACATATACAGCATCATTTGCACTACTGGACTATTATACATATACAGCATCATTTGCACTACTGGACTATTATACATATACAGCATCATTTGCACTACTGGACTATTATACATATACTGCATCATTTGCACTACTGGACTATTATACATATACAGCATCATTTGCACTACTGGACTATTATACATATACAGCATCATTTGCACTACTGGACTATTATACATATACTGCATCATTTGCACTACTGGACTATTATACATATACAGCATCATTTGCACTACTGGACTATTATACATATACAGCATCATTTGCACTACTGGACTATTATACATATACTGCATCATTTGCACTACTGGACTATTATACATATACAGCATCATTTGCACTACTGGACTATTATACATATACAGCATCATTTGCACTACTGGACTATTATACATATACAGCATCATTTGCACTACTGGACTATTATACATATACAGCATCATTTGCACTACTGGACTATTATACATATACAGCATCATTTGCACTACTGGACTATTATACATATACTGCATCATTTGCACTACTGGACTATTATACATATACTGCATCATTTGCACTACTGGACTATTATACATATACAGCATCATTTGCACTACTGGACTATTATACATATACAGCATCATTTGCACTACTGGACTATTATACATATACAGCATCATTTGCACTACTGGACTATTATACATATACAGCATCATTTGCACTACTGGACTATTATACATATACTGCATCATTTGCACTACTGGACTATTATACATATACAGCATCATTTGCACTACTGGACTATTATACATATACTGCATCATTTGCACTACTGGACTATTATACATATACAGCATCATTTGCACTACTGGACTATTATACATATACTGCATCATTTGCACTACTGGACTATTATACATATACAGCATCATTTGCACTACTGGACTATTATACATATACTGCATCATTTGCACTACTGGACTATTATACATATACTGCATCATTTGCACTACTGGACTATTATACATATACAGCATCATTTGCACTACTGGACTATTATACATATACAGCATCATTTGCACTACTGGACTATTATACATATACAGCATCATTTGCACTACTGGACTATGTACTGAATACTGCATCATTTGCACTACTGGACTATTATACATATACAGCATCATTTGCACTACTGGACTATTATACATATACAGCATCATTTGCACTACTGGACTATTATACATATACAGCATCATTTGCACTTCTGGACTATTATACATATACTGCATCATTTGCACTACTGGACTATTATACATATACAGCATCATTTGCACTACTGGACTATTATACATATACAGCATCATTTGCACTACTGGACTATTATACATATACTGCATCATTTGCACTACTGGACTATTATACATATACAGCATCATTTGCACTACTGGACTATTATACATATACAGCATCATTTGCACTACTGGACTATTATACATATACAGCATCATTTGCACTACTGGACTATTATACATATACAGCATCATTTGCACTACTGGACTATTATACATATACAGCATCATTTGCACTACTGGACTATTATACATATACTGCATCATTTGCACTACTGGACTATTATACATATACTGCATCATTTGCACTACTGGACTATTATACATATACAGCATCATTTGCACTACTGGACTATTATACATATACAGCATCATTTGCACTACTGGACTATTATACATATACAGCATCATTTGCACTACTGGACTATTATACATATACTGCATCATTTGCACTACTGGACTATTATACATATACAGCATCATTTGCACTACTGGACTATTATACATATACAGCATCATTTGCACTACTGGACTATTATACATATACTGCATCATTTGCACTACTGGACTATTATACATATACAGCATCATTTGCACTACTGGACTATTATACATATACAGCATCATTTGCACTACTGGACTATTATACATATACAGCATCATTTGCACTACTGGACTATTATACATATACAGCATCATTTGCACTACTGGACTATTATACATATACTGCATCATTTGCACTACTGGACTATTATACATATACAGCATCATTTGCACTACTGGACTATTATACATATACAGCATCATTTGCACTACTGGACTATTATACATATACAGCATCATTTGCACTACTGGACTATTATACATATACTGCATCATTTGCACTACTGGACTATTATACATATACAGCATCATTTGCACTACTGGACTATTATACATATACAGCATCATTTGCACTACTGGACTATTATACATATACTGCATCATTTGCACTACTGGACTATTATACATATACAGCATCATTTGCACTACTGGACTATTATACATATACTGCATCATTTGCACTACTGGACTATTATACATATACAGCATCATTTGCACTACTGGACTATTATACATATACAGCATCATTTGCACTACTGGACTATTATACATATACTGCATCATTTGCACTACTGGACTATTATACATATACAGCATCATTTGCACTACTGGACTATTATACATATACAGCATCATTTGCACTACTGGACTATTATACATATACAGCATCATTTGCACTACTGGACTATTATACATATACTGCATCATTTGCACTACTGGACTATTATACATATACTGCATCATTTGCACTACTGGACTATTATACATATACAGCATCATTTGCACTACTGGACTATTATACATATACAGCATCATTTGCACTACTGGACTATTATACATATACAGCATCATTTGCACTACTGGACTATGTACTGAATACTGCATCATTTGCACTACTGGACTATTATACATATACAGCATCATTTGCACTACTGGACTATTATACATATACAGCATCATTTGCACTACTGGACTATTATACATATACAGCATCATTTGCACTACTGGACTATTATACATATACTGCATCATTTGCACTACTGGACTATTATACATATACAGCATCATTTGCACTACTGGACTATTATACATATACAGCATCATTTGCACTACTGGACTATTATACATATACTGCATCATTTGCACTACTGGACTATTATACATATACAGCATCATTTGCACTACTGGACTATTATACATATACTGCATCATTTGCACTACTGGACTATTATACATATACAGCATCATTTGCACTACTGGACTATTATACATATACAGCATCATTTGCACTACTGGACTATTATACATATACAGCATCATTTGCACTACTGGACTATGTACTGAATACTGCAATAACTCATCTACTGCACTGTTTACTTTAACTTAATAGCTGCTGTCCATCATTTATTCACACTTTATATTCATTTGCACTACTGTTCTGCATAGTCTAATTTATATTTGTACATATCCATCAGTAAATTTCTGTTTTTAGTAAATAACCATCTGTATATAATGTTCATAGTACATTCCCACTTGTAAATTCTTCATAATTTTTGCTTTATTCTGTATTTATGCACAACTGTATATCCTGCACTTGCTTATTGCACTTCTGGTTAGACCTAAACTACATTTCGTTGCCTTGTACTTGTACATGTGTAATGACAATAAAGTTGAATCTAATCTAATGAGTAGGCTACACAGTGACAATAAGACATTATACAGAATCTCCCCAGAGTAATTCTGCTATCTTCTGTAAATATACTGTATGTGTGTGCAGATATACTGTCAAACATCCCATGAACTTGAATTCAACACAAACATATGTGTGATATCACCCAAAACAAACCGAGAGTTGTGTGAGAACACAGATGTCTGTCTGTCTCATCATTTCAACTGAAGCTTCAGACTGATACTGACTCCTTCAGCTCCTGATATCATGTGTCTGATCATGAACTTTATCTCATATAGTGCTGCTCCAGTGACCCTATAACTAACCTCTATATGTCTCTCATCTGCAATCAAAGGTCAATATTACTGAAGATCTCAATATGAACTCAAACATTTCTCAAAGGTCAATATTACTGAAGATCTCAATATGAACTCAAACATTTCTCAAAGGTCAATATTACTGAAGATCTCAATATGAACTCAAACATTTCTCAAAGGTCAATATTACTGAAGATCTCAATATGAACTCAAACATTTCTCAAAGGTCAATATTACTGAAGATCTCAATATGAACTCAAACATTTCTCAAAGGTCAATATTACTGAAGATCTCAATATGAACTCAAACATTTCTCAAAGGTCAATATTACTGAAGATCTCAATATGAACTCAAACATTTCTCAAAGGTCAATATTACTGAAGATCTCAATATGAACTCAAACATTTCTCAAAGGTCAATATTACTGAAGATCTCAATATGAACTCAAACATTTCTCAAAGGTCAATATTACTGAAGATCTCAATATGAACTCAAACATTTCTCAAAGGTCAATATTACTGAAGATCTCAATATGAACTCAAACATTTCTCAAAGGTCAATATTACCGAAGATCTCAATATGAACTCAAACATTTCTCAAAGGTCAATATTACTGAAGATCTCAATATGAACTCAAACATTTCTCAAAGGTCAATATTACTGAAGATCTCAATATGAACTCAAACATTTCTCAAAGGTCAATATTACTGAAGATCTCAATATGAACTCAAACATTTCTCAAAGGTCAATATTACCGAAGATCTCAATATGAACTCAAACATTTCTCAAAGGTCAATATTACTGAAGATCTCAATATGAACTCAAACATTTCTCAAAGGTCAATATTACTGAAGATCTCAATATGAACTCAAACATTTCTCATCACATTATTTAACATTATTTAACTTCTAGGATCTACATTTCTTTTACATCTTCATGTTCCTCTGGGTTTGCTAGCAAAAAAATGATTATTAAACATTAGCATTGGAAAATCAAACATTATTATAAATCTGTAATGTTGTGTTGTGTTGTGTATTTTGTCAAATAGTTTGTTATAGATGCCACTATAACTATAACAGGTAGTTTGGAGTAAGGATTTGAGGTATTCCATAAGTGATGAAATGTAGATTAGAATTTGTCAAAATTGTAATGTTGGGAAATCTTGGAATACGACTTATTGAACCGCTTTTATTGGATTCCAAGTAGATTATTTAGACTCTGCTACGTGATGTAAAAGAGAAGATGGAGACCTATTACATGCCCTGTGGTCCTGCTCAGGAAAACAGGAATTTTCATGATTATATTCAAGAAGTGACAGAAGGCATCTTACCATTCTGCACTGGTCTTTATGAGAGGCATGGCTTGAATCAGAAAGGATTGAGATTCTGAGTATTCTGATCATTATGAGGGGCTGGCGCACAGGTCTGGGTTATAGAGTTGAGAAGGTGCACGGTAGCATATGAGAAAATGTCTTATAGGTTACTTAATAAAATGGATGTTTACTGGAGGAGATGGGACACATGTTGGGGATTTAGAGTAATGTTCTAGTGATGAGACGTGGCTTATTGTGAGTGATTGATATAGTTACTGTGTTACATTTATAAAAATTATGATTATAATCTTATTTATTGATTTATTTAGTTTTTGGTTTGATTTGATATAGCAATCAGCAAGTGTACGTATACCTGGACTGACACATGTTATGGATGTGAGGGGGGGTTAAAAAATGTATGTAATGTATTTAAATGATATAAAATTGTCATGAAAGAATATGAAGCAGAATTAAATACAATACAGCAGGTGAGACAAGTGAAAAATGATGATAAAACATAAATAAAACACAAAAGAGTTGTTGTTTTCCTACTTTAATTTTAAAAATCACATTAAGGAAGTGAAGAGTTAGTTAAATGTGTTAAAACTGAAATGAGAGCAATGTTACCAGAAGAAAACAATTAAACACACATGAGTGTAAAATAACAACATAAAAATAAATGATATTTTGATATTTTATTGTTTTCTAATACAATACTAAACTGGAGCAAGTTTTATCAAGTGTAAATTGAATTTGAGCAGATTTTTCCATCAAGAACATCAGCACTAGAGAACATGACTGACAGAAGATCAGATCTCAGAACAGGACATTCCCAGAACATCACTGCAGAACCAATAAATAAACTCTACATTGACATTAGGACGCATAACTGACAGGATTTCACAGAAAATATGATTAAAATACTGCAGAGGATGAATATGATAATGATGAAGATACATTCAGTAAGTGCTTTCAGAAAAATGTTAATTTGATATAAAAATGACAATATAAAACTATAAACATACAGACACAGTTAATAATATGAACAAAATAACAAAGAAAGAATATGACAGATATTGCACAAGTGGCATTTTACGCACACACACGTAATGTAAAATGATGTCAGTCAAAAATATTGTTTTATAATCGATGTTTTTTTTAGGAATTCTCTCATTGACTGTAACTGTACGTGTTTGGAACGAACAAGGGTGTAAATAAATATGAATAAAATACAATTGTATTAATGTTGTAACTTACTGTAGTTCAGTTGTAACATCATTTTGGTTTAATTCCCATTGAACATACAAACTGATAGAAATATAGAGATTGAATAAAAATAAATCTGCCAAATGCATAAATGTCAGTGGGAACAATAATAACCACATTTTCATTTTTGAGGGAAATAATTCTTAAATCAACTCTCTTGTCTTTTGCTCTCACACACACACACACACACACACACACACACGCTACATCATAACTAAACTCAGACGTCCGATCTTCATATTCTGAACACATTAAAAAATGTTGAGTTGACAAAACCAAGTGTTGGGTTTAACATGACTCTGTCATTGGTTGAATCAACTCGCCATTTTTTTCCAACCAAGGTGGAAAACGTGTTTGATTTCAGTTCACAGATAAATCTGAGGTCTCAAACTATTATGTAATAATAATAATAATAATAACTGTAATTGACTGTGCGGTTTTACTCTTTACAAAGTTGATGTGAAGTGGACATGAATGACAGCTGAAGAGATTCGGACCGAATTCCCACTGTTAGCGTCATTCCACTGATGCTTTCTCAGATTCACTCAGAGGTAGCCTTTTCCCAAAACATCCCAAACAAATGAGACGGTGTTTACAGTAAGAATACATGCACCGTGTCCTGTAGATCATGACCAATGTTTCCAATGCATATGAGACGTGAATCAGACGCTGAAAAGTTCCTTTGAGCAAACGCATGCGTCACGGAGACCAGCCGCTGTTTGTCTTTTATTCTGCCTGCTCGGCAGAGGAATGTGATGAATTTCCGCTTAGTTCCCGAGGGCTTGTGCTTTGTTTTTCCTGTCGCTGGTATCCAAGGTTCTTGTGTTTTTTCTGGAGGTCTGATGACTTCCGGTTGCCGGTGACTGACTGAAGTGTTGTGAGGTAAAAGAAGGCGTTATGCCATGCTGCTGGTGGGTGTGCTCTGAGTGCTGCCGATGCTGGCGTTGGCGCTGCTGTTCTCAGACGCTGACGGGTGGGTGGGCACGGGCTGGCGTTTGGTCAGACCGCACGGGCACCCGGACAGAGACAGAACTGCACGAGACAAACACAGAGAGAGAGAGAGAGAGAGAGAGAGAGAGAGAGAGAGAGAGAGAGAGAATATCACCAAATAAACACTCACTGATCAACAACACCACACAAAGAGTTTGAGGTTTACCTGTGAGTTCAGCCGCGGTGGATCTTATGTCCAGACCTCCAGGATGACCTAAAACACACAAAAGTCAAGATCCACTGCAGTTTCCAGCATGACTTCTGAAGAGACGTGTGTGTGTGTGTGTGTGTGTGTCACTCACCTGTGCGGATTTTAATAAACCATAAAGCCCCTGTGAGAAGAACTCCGATCATGAATCCCCCGAACGCGATTCCCAGGACGGCCGAGAGTCCAAACTCAAAACACTGATCTGAAACACAAGCGCAAACACACAACACGTCATCACACAAACCTTCACATCAAATCAAACATTAGACAAATCTGCACTTTTTACAACTCTGAACGTAAAACTGAGCACACATCTCAAAATCCTGATGTGTGTAATGAATGTTTCTCAAAGCATTATTGCTTCTTTGGTGTCTCTATCACCAGCTCTGTACAACAGCACAACAGTTATGTTGACATCAAAAGATATCGAACTTGCAGTTCCAACAAGCTCAAGTTAAGAATCATTATTATAATCCTACTGTTGTTCATTGTGTTTAATAAAGGCCGAGCACAAGAACATTTGTGAAAACACCTCGACTGTTACTGTTTCCCTCTGATGGTGAGTTTTATTTGTGTCTGAGCTGAGCAAACACAGGCCGGAAACATTCGACAGGTGGTCAGGAGTGGATGAATTTCAGGCCCTTCAAACAGGAAAGACATCTCAAGATCTCACATCCCGTCTGGAGCCGCTGGAACACCAACAACATCAACACATTCTGAGGCGTCCGCTGTGATCTCTGAACATCAGACCGTCTCTGTCAGATGAAGTCATTGTTTCAGCAGCGTCTCGAACGGCCGACAGGAAGTAAAAACACCACCCAGAGTCAGTGTCACAATCTATCAGTGAAGACTCATCTGCCCCTCAGAAGAACAACATCTTCCCTTCTTTGTGTCACGCTGACAATAGTGAGCCGTAATCGGAGGACAGCACATACCAGACCCCGGACACAATAAATCCCCCGCAGGCTCATTATTTCTGATTGGGGCCATGAGGTCAGCGAGCAGACCTTCCTAATACCCCCCCACCCCTCCGTCGTCCTCTGTGACCTCGTCTACATGTCGACTGGCAGCGTCAGCTGACGGCGGCATCAATGCAAATATTTCACCGATGAACTGGGTGTCAGCTGAATTCTTCCTATTGTTGAATGATGCTGAATGAGAGGATTCATTTCCTTCGTGTTTCTAAATTTGACCTCAGGGTTATCAAAGATGTCCGAAATGTACATGACTTACAGCTGTTATAAACAAGGTTATTTTAGTTTTACTCAAATTAAAACTTTCAAAGTGTTTTTGTTTATTTAAATTAAATGCAATATTGACCTAAAAAAATAAACTAACAAAACATTGAAACTAAAATTATAATAATAAACAAAACGAAAACTAAAATTAATGAACCTTATATAGTGACATAAAAAATAAACAAATAAATCAAACACGACAAAAGCATTTAACAAAGTGGCTAAAAATGTCACTAAAATTACCATAAAAACTAAAAGTCTAAAAATAAAAGCTCATCCAGGCTCAATATTAGACCGCTGCAATCCATAATGGTTTAAAATCAACACCTCAATTCACACCAATAAACGTATAATTCAGTTGAGCTTTTGGACTTTTACACATGTAACTGCAAGTATATGTTTCAAACACAGATGATGATGAAATGATGATATATAGTGAACAGCACTGAACTCACTTGAGCTGGGTATATAAGACCTGATGACCTGCAGGTTCCTCTTCACCTGCGTTTCATTCAAACAAATCTACAAACACAACAGAGTCTGTAAATCAAGTGAAACCTTCTCACTGAAGATTCAGTTTCAGTAAAACAAACCTTTGCCAGGTCATGACAGAGTCTGACAGAACACTCCAGATCCCACGAGCTGGACGGCAGATCCTGAAGTTCCTCTAGAGAGAAACTGAGTCTCTTTTGACAGTCTGGAAGGAAACACGTGTCTTCATTGAAGGGTATATTCCTCACCACCGGCACAGAGCGAACCCAACATCTGCTGACTCTGATATTGAAAGAAATCTCTCCTAACGGCTGACTCGAGATCTGAATCAAGAGAAGAACACCAACACAGAATCGTCTCTTCATCTGATTATTATTATTTTGTGCTGATAGAAAACGAAAAGAACAGTTCAGTTCATCTCCTTCACCATAAACACATAGCATATATTAATTTCTGCCAAGGTTTGCAATGATAAATGGGAACATTCTGCGTGAATGTGAATAACAGAGAATAATGATGGAAGGTCATGACAACAGCTACCAGATATAACCAGACACTTCCATGTCAAACTTCTCTGAAGCACACTAAGATTCGGTGTCATGCGGAGATAGTAGAGATGAGTACATGATGTGTACCTCAGCGTAAAGTCTCTTATCACTCTGAACTTTACTGCTGGCATCCAGAGGAGATCTGTAGTCTGGAGAGGAGAATAACTTCATCTCTATAGGAACCGATGAAGAACCCGGTGATGACGTGCTCACATCTTCTTCTACCGATTCAACATCTTAAGACACAGAGACATAAATATTCACATGCATTTCACCGACACTTTTATTAAAGTGACTCAAGCTGAACATATCTGTATCATCTGCACCAAGATTATTTTTAATTAAAACTTTTAAAGTGTTTTAAAATATTGGCCTTACATTTTTGGAGAAAAATAAACTAACAAAAAATGTAAATGTTGCCTCAGAAATACACTGAAATAAGTTTAAAAACTAAAATTAATTAACCTTACATAGCAACATAAAAAATAAACAAATAAATAATAAAATGACAAAAGCATATTTTTTTTTACAAGTTGCTAAAAATGTGACTACAATTAACATAAAAACAAATATCAATAAAAATATCAATAAAAAAACGAAATAAAACTCAAATCAAAACTATAATAACTTTTTGATTTTTCAAACAAAGGTTATTAATTTCTTTCTTATCTTTTAATCGTCTCAGGGATCATGTTGTGTAAAGCTCAGCTTTACATTCACAGAAGTCTGAATTTTCTATCCTTACATATAATCCTATAAACATCTGGTTTTGTTGTGGTTTTAATTGTGATACAGTATTTACAGAATGAGATTGTGTGAATGTGTAGATCACCTGTAGATGTGCTGTTGGTCTTGATCCACACCTGTATGGCTGTGATGTTGACATGAAGCTCAGTGTAAGTGCTGATGGATGTTGTGTTAAAGTGTGAGAAGACCTTCTGCATGAGATCATCATCTGAGAGATTATTGCGTGGTAACACACTGAAGTTCTTGAACATCACCACATTATTAGACTGAAACACACACAACACAACGTGTCATCATCTCCTCATGTGTGTGTTATATTCATGTCAACTCTTTCTCACCAAGAACTTCACGTCTTTATCCGTGTGGATCCTCCATTTCGTGTCTGGTGGACCTCTCAGGACAATCTTACATGCTGATGGTAAATTCACAGACACTTGTCTAGAACAAACACACACAGAAAATATCAACTATTTCTGAAGCATGCTTGTTTAACTAATGAAAGTAAGACATACTGTAAAATCTTAAAGGGACAGTCCACCCAATTCTGTCATCATTTGCCCACCCTTAAGTTCTTTAATCTGCTGAATACAACGAAAGATATATTTGTAAGAATGTCAGTAACCAAACAGATCTCAAAAATAAATACTATGAGAGTCAATAGGGGATGAGATCTGTTTGTTTTTATTTTGGGGGTGGACTGTCCCTTTAAGTGAATGTGCAGTGTTTTCAGAGTTTACACCTGAACATGTCATATCATCTTAGATGAGTTTCTTCACTGCATGTCAGAAATGTGTAAGGAGACCCAAATGAGCCCTAGTGTGAATCTCAGGCATGAGATGAAAGGTTGGGATGTACCTTATGATGACATCATCAGGAATAATAATAACGTGCAGTTCTCCAGGATGGTTCGTGTAACAGGATTTCAGATGACTGTGCGACTCGAGCTCCAGATTAATGAAGAGTTTGTCTGATGGCACTTCAGGCTGAAGATCACAGAGAGATGGCAGTCGTGTTCCTGAAGATTTTCACACATTAAAACCAAACTCATATTTAACACTGAATGCGTTGATGAAGTGATCTGGTGTTTGTGTTGATGTCACCTTTAGTTCCTGTGAAAGAGATGCTTCTAGGATCTCGTGCTGTTGTGAAGGACGTGACTCCTCCGAACTCATCTCTCGCCCATTTCACCAGCTCAGAGTCCAGTCCTGTGAACGGAGCAGCTCGTGTCCGAACATCCTCTCGACTGGTTGGCTGGAAAAATCTGACTGAAGTTCCATTTGTCACCTGTGAAACAGACGGATAAGATCAGTGATGGATATATGACACGATGTTTATTAGGAATATGAGCTGTAATGTGATGTAAACAAAATCAAGGACAAACACAGAGTGAAAACATAAACACTAAATAACAGCGACATTAGATGATTTCTCCACATTACGTGTCTTTATATGTTTGCAAAATGTAGGATTCACATCTGTTGTGTTTTCATAATATGTACATCAGTGTCTTAAAGCTTTAATAACATTGAAGAAATGCAGAATTACACAACCTACGATATAACCTCCTGTCAGAAAATAATAAACAAACATCTACCGACCTTATGAAAACTCAGTGCAATCAATCATTTTGACTATCACAACATTACAAGAAAACTTTCACAATTTTGTAATTCATTGATAAAAATTTCTTGTGGAGAATTTTAATGCATAATTTTAAGTAAACAACATTTAGTTATTAAGCAAGTACATAACAAATCTCTTTGCTTCAACACACAAGAGTAAACTTGTTTAATAATGATTGTTGTCTAAAGTGTTTCTGTACACATGTCACCCCATCAAACCATCCTAAGTAACACAGATGAACTTTCACCTCCTCACAAACATTCCTTCTGTTTCTCTTTAGACTTGATGTCCAGTGTGTATTGTTCTTACAGAAATCTAATGAAGGTGAACACGGTTCAACAGAGCAGAAACAATCTTCTTCTGAAGCATCTGTATTCTACGACTGTACACGTGGGTTTATTATCACACACACAACGCTTTAAAGTCGCTTACACAAACGATCATAAAATCACATTTAAAATGGTTTCTATGCAACCTTTTATGAATGAGGCCCAGGCTTAAAGACATGAATCATAACTCTCATATACTCACATAGATGTGATGTGTTGGATTATCAGAGAGCAGAACTGTGATCATCTGTGAGCTGCTGGATGTCAGAATCAACACAGCTGACTTCACTGAACTCACATTCAGACTGATTATGGAAGAATCATCTGAAAACGACTAAAAAACACAATTTCACAAGTTTATTCATCATGTTTTTCAAACACAGCACTTGTAAATACAGTAGAGTAGAGTTATAATGACACCAACAGATTTTAAAACAATACTAGATGTGCTGTAATGTCCAGGTCTCTGATGTATAAAACTGTGTAGATTTGATGCGTGTGCGTGCGTGAAATCTCATGTGTACATTACAAGGGTCATTTTGTAAGTTCATACATGACACTCATGATCATTTCTAGACTCATAAAACTGTCAGCAGTTAAACTCAGAGAAAACATAATTCATCAGATATGTGCGTTTGTTTGTTTGTTTGTTGTTGTCTGAGTTCGAGTAAATCACGCACAATGAGATTCAAGCATCAGAAATTACCACGAGCACTTTTCCTGAGATTAGCAAACAAAGAAATGCAGCACATGACAGAAAACACCACCTCAACCTCATTCACTCATTTACAGCTTTACCACAGTATCATCACATTTACTCTAATCTACACTGTCTGTATGTCTGATGTTCATCATGACAAAGGGATTTCAACATTCTCTGGATTATTTACTGTGTTTGTGTGAGAGATCTGGACTGTTTTACTGTTTATTTCAAACATTTCTAAATATTTTCTTGTGGGTAAAATCCCTGTAAAGCTTCTTGTGGTTTATTGCTTTCATACACACAGTTCTCAGGGTTGTCAGGGTGAAATGTGTGTTCATACGGCTTCAGAGTGATTTTCATGTCAATTGTGAGAAAACGTTTCCATCTGGATCCCATCAGAGGACGGAGCCAAACCTCCAAACCTCCCGGACACAACATGAACATTCACGAAACAACTCATCACAACTGCTCCCTGGAAAATGGAATATAATCCAGAGCATTAATAATGACGTCACGGCCAACATCCATCTGTACATTCAACTGATGAAACTGTCTGAGATGTGACATGATGTCATACAGTATTTATCCGTATGTGAATGAGGACAGAAGCTGAACTACAGCGCCGAAGATGACTTACGACATTTCACAACACACACACTTTATAGATTTCACAACAACAGTGAAGAACTCAAGATCTGACTCACAACACACAACTGATGTCTGCTAACTGCTGTATGACACATTATTTATCATGTATATAAAACATAATCTTTCATCATGAATGAATCGTGAATGTTGAAATCTATAGGTCTGAATCTCTCATGGATGTAATGAAATGAATCAGACACTACACACGCCGCTGCAGAACTCACCACAACACCACTTTTATATCATATAGAAAAACATAGTTTTGATATTTTATAGACCAACACACACTACACACAATTTAATACACACACACGCAGCAGCTGATGTCAACATATTGTTAGGTGACATCATGTGCTTAATAAAGGCCAGACACAGATATATGTGTGTAACAAAAATAATGATGCAGTTTCTAGACTGAGTTTCTTTCTCTTGTGTGAAAGGTTACATCATCTTTTATCATCCAATCAGAATGAGCAGCAACTAAAACACTCACTTTCTTAGAAATAAAAACAGAATGAATTGAGAGTGTAATTGTGTTAAAACATGAAGAGTCTGGAGGTTGTAGAGGTCAAATAATCTGGATTTGAGTAAATGTGATGAGAATGTTTGAGTTCATATCGAGATCTTCAATAATATTGACTTTTGATCGTAGACGTCTCAGTTTGAGACGTTGTTGACATCTCTTCTAAAACTCTAATGACAGAGACATCTGTGAGATTTCTCACTCTGTTCTCAAGAGAAATATCTGAGACACACATGAGAATAAAGTGTTAGGTAGGAGAATGTTATGCAGTTGTGATTTTTGTGTAGTTGTTGTTCTGTTGGTATTTGTGCTTTTATAAAATGTGATTGACACTCATGTGTTGTGTGCAGTCTGTCATTGAAGAGTTGTAGTTGTGTTTCCGGGTCTGGTGTCTATATTTAAGATGGAGAGTGTGTGTTGAAGGAAACAATGATAATAATTAGCACATAAACCCGTCTGGTGTTAACAGAAACGCAGGAGCGCTCATGACTGTCCAGCTCACCTCATGTGGGTCAAACAATGTCCACCGCACCGCCTGATCACTCGCCCTTGCTATTTTTGTTCCTGTACTTTCAAGATACAATTGTTTTCCTTTTGCTCATTTTTTCTCAACAGCACTTTTTTCGGGTCTTTGCTGATGCATAACAGCTTCCCGTTATTCTTTGGCTCTCTGCTTAACCCCGGACGGCTCCAGTAGTCCAGACTCGGCTCTTAGCCAACATACCAGGAACATGGCCAGAGGATGACATCAATGAACGCACCAAACCCTGCCCACAACTCACTTTAACACATCACGTGTGTGTGTGTGTGCGTGCGTGCGTGCGTGCGTGCGTGCGTGCGTGCGTGCGTGCGTGCGTGCGAGAAATGGCTTTCAGAAATGACACTTCTGTGGATGTCATTGATATGAAATCAAAGATGAAACACATCTGTGCGTGGAAGGAAAGGTGACGGAAAAGCTTGTGAACATCATGAAGGTTGCACAACTCTGTCCTGTTGCATCATGGGTAATGTTCTCATATGAACTGTGTTTGTTTTTTCTCAACCTCCTGCAGGTCTCCTCCTGAGATCCCAGAGCATCATGGGAAAACTAGAAGAGCTTCTGCTCATGTGCTGTTTACAGTTCTGTCATGATACAGTGATGGTTTCAAAGACCAATGCCATCGTATTGTGTTTACTATGGTATACACTTTTTCTATAGTAAAGTCACATGTTCTATAGTTACGGTGTCTATGGAGTTCTGATAAACTGAACTTCATGTGTGTTCAACAGTGACGGCTTCATTAAATAATAATGTAAAGAGCATTTGAAACATGTTGATAAGAGAATATTTTCTTTACCAGACTGATGATGTGAACTTCTGCTCCGTCCTGCCGGATGAAATCTGTCCAGCATCCCACAGGCATCTCCTGCACCACGATCCAATCGTTTCCATTTGCCGGTACATCCTTCAGTTGACACACAGCACTGCCATCTAAACACATTGAACGCAGATGTTAAAATCATCATTTCTGGATGATGTTTCCTCAGGAAGACACAGTTCAACTGTTATTTCCTCACACATCTGAACTGAATCTAGCACGCTCGACATAATGTGTTAGTCATAAACGTGATCCACATGAAACAACAGTTTAATGGGAATGATGTACAGAAAACAGCACAAAAAGACAATGAAATGTTTTTATTACAAAACAGTTAGTGACCCCGAACACAAACTGTCCAGCTTGTTTAACTCATTTGTGAATGATTCAGAATGAGAGATTCTCTGTTCCTCACGGGATGATGTGTTGGTTCATAAACAGAGGAGAGCACAAGAGGTCAAACAGGAAACTGTGGGACAACAGGAAGTGCTGTGTTTAGACGTAAAGCTCGCAGTGACGACAGTCTCCACTCACGCTTTGTCTCAACCAGACGCAACTTATCACAAAAACACTCAAGAAACAAACATTTAACAAACTCATTGTCACTATTCTGAATAATGTCCCTTTTAAAGAACAACACTGACTGAACCCCATTGACTTCCATTATATGATCACAAAACCACAAAAATGACACGTTTCTCTAAATATCTTCTGTTGTGTTCCACTGAAGAAAGACTCACATACACATTTACAAACACATGAGAGATAAGAAATGACGACAGAATTTTGATGTCACAGAAGTCTCACACACACGCGCACAAACACACACAGACACGCACGCACACACACACACACAGACACGCACACAAACACACACAGACACACACAGACAAGCACACCCACACACACACACGCACGCACACACACACAGACACGCACACAAACACACACAGACACGCACACACACAGACACGCACACACACAGACACGCACACACACAGACACGCACGCACGCACACACAGACACGCACGCACACACACACACACACAGACACACACACACAGACACGCACGCACACACACAGACACGCACGCACACACGCACAGACACGCACGCACGCGCACACACACACACACGCACACACACACACACACACACACAGCTACGCACGCACACACACACAGACACAGAGGCTATAAATGATGCTGGTGCTGCTGACCCACAGAAGTGACCCGGAAATGCCAGAGCTTTCACTAAGCGTTTCTGTGTTAAATGAGCTATAAGCTGCTGTGTTTTATCTCTCACACATCAGAAGCATGGACGACTCTTTCCCATGCAAAGAAATGTTTGAAGCAGGAGACGTTTCGGTTTAAAACGCCAGGGAAGCAGTTCTCTGTGCCCGAGATAAAACTAACAGTCGCCACATCCATCACTCAGACTTCACTGGGACTCATTTACTGTTTCTGTGCGTGTGTGTGTGTGCGCACGCGTGTTTGCGTTTGTGTGTGTTTGCGTGTGTGTGTGTGCACGCGTGTTTGCGTTTGTGTGTGTGTGTGTGTGCGTGCGCACGCGTGTTTGCGTTTGTGTGTGTGTGTGCGCGCGCGTGTGTGTGTGAGTGTTTGCATGCGTGCGTGTTTGCGCGCGTGTGTGTGTTTGCGTGTGTGTGCGTGTGTGTGTGCGCGTGTGTTTGCGTGTGTGTGTGCGTGCTTGCGCGTGTGTGCATGCGCGTGTGTGTGTGTGTGTGCGTGCGTGTGTTTGCGCGTGTGTGTGTGTGTGTTTGCGTGTGTGTGTGTGTGTGTGCGTGGCTTAATTTTTGGTGTTACCCTGAGGCCTGGAGTGTGTCTGTGATCCTGCCAGCAGCTGAATGTGAGCATCACTGTGGAATTGCTTAATACTGGCAAACACACACGCAAACACGCACGCACGCACGCACACACAAACACGCAGCGATACAAACAAACCAATTAATTGCATTTCTATCATGGCCAGCTCAGAGAAACTGTGAATCTTAGATGAAAATTGTTCACTTTCTGGAGAGAAGATTCAAATAAATCATCAGAACTCTATGAACTGTCAGTGAGCTCGACTGCCAGCAATGAAGAAGATTTCATTTCCTCAAAACACACAGAAAAACATGATACACACACTAACCCTAACAGGCCTGTTAACTTAACATGATCAATAATCCTCATACACAACACCAGTTAAGAGAAAAAAAATCACTCATTTGCTCATTTGCTTCTCAGATATTTCTCATGAGAAAAATAATCTCACAAATATCATTAGAGTTTGAGTAAAGATGTCAACAATGTCTCAAATCAGAGCTCAGATTTGTCTCGTCTACAATCAAAAGTCAATATTATTGAAGATCTCAATATGAACTCAAACATTTCTCATCAAATCCAGATTATTTCACCTCTACAACCTCCAGACTCTTCATGTGTTTACACAACTACACTCTCATTTCATTCTCTTTTTATTTCTTCTGAGACTTGTTGTTGATACAAGTTGTTGTTTCACAGACATCTTCAATCTCTCGCTCTCTGTGGTCACCTCATGCTTCAAAACGTCCACCATTGTGCCCATCCCACAACAGACTAAAATCACATGCTTGAATGACTGGCGCCCTGTAGCTTTAACACTCATCTTCAGCAAGTGTTTTGAGAAGCTTATCAGAGACTACATCTGCTCTGTGCTTCCTGTCTCATTAGACCCTCTACAGTTTGCATATCGCAGCAACCGCTCCACCGATGATGCCATCGCCTTCACCCTACACACTGCTCTCTCCCACCTTGACAACAAGAACGCATATGTGAGAACGTAGACTACAGCTCAGCATTCAATACCATAGTGCCGACCAAACTTGTTCTGAAGCTCTAGGTTTAGACAGATCCCTGTGTGACTGGATTCTGGACTTCCTGTTAGACAGATGTCAAGTTGTCAGAATGGGAAACAATACTTCTTCCCCGCTGACTCTCAACACCGGAGCGCCCCAAGGTTGCGTTCTAAGTCCACTTCTTTACTCCCTGTACACACACGACTGCATAGCCACACACAGCTCCAACACCATCGTGAAATTTACCGATGACACGACAGTGATAGGCCTGATCACCAACAACGATGAGTCGGCCTACAGAGAGGAGGTGTGCAGTCTGACACACTGGTGTAAGGAAAATCATCTCCTACTTAACATTAATAAAACCAAGGAACTGGTGATAGATTTCAGGAGACAGGATAAGGAACACAGCCCCATCACCATCGACAGGACACCTGTGGAGCGGGTAAACAGCTTCAAGTTCCTTGGAGTAAACATCACATGGACTGTTCACACTGATGCAGTGCTGAAGGCGGCACACCAGCGCCTCTTTTTTCTCAGGCGACTGAAGAAGTTTGGGATGAGCCCCAAAATCCTCAGAACCTTTTACACCTGCACAGTAGAGAGCATTCTAACTGGCTGCATCACCGCCTGGTATGGAAACAGCACTGCCGGCAATCGCAAAGCACTGCAGAGATGTTGTTTGTCTGTTCAACTGCATTCTGCTTTGTATTGAGCACCCAAGACTTTCACTCACCACTCGTGGTGATGTGACAATAAAGGTGATTTGATACTTAAATGAGACACAACCAGGAACTCAACTTTCAGTTCTCCTGAGCCGTGAAAGATGAACATGTGAGCAATAATATTCTCCAAACAGAAGTTTTGTGTGGCGTGATGAGACACGTCTTCACTGAACATGTGAAATAAATGTGATGTTTTTCAGCTGAAGCGGCAGCAGAGATCACATCCCGTGTCACGCTCCTCTTTAACCTGCAGGAATCTGTTTCCTCCCTAAAATCACTTCCACTCCAGAACAGCAAACAAACCCAAACATGATCTTGTGTTTGGTTTAGAGCCGTCACAATATATCAGTATTGACAAAAACTGTGATACTGTGTTCTTATTACACATATAATCATATAATTCAGTATCAGCATCACTTAAATTCATCTTTTATTTCTTCACACAACTGTAAGGAGAGTTTGTAAAAGCAGCACACTGAATTACTTTCAATATCATCATTATAAGGCCAATATCCAATATTATCATGATTATTGTCTGCACATGACATGAATGTGTGTAGAATTCAGCTTTACAGTGACAGAAATAGATTTCAGGAAGCAGATATTTTGGCCTCTTGATTGGTTTCCTCAGCAAAAATGAACAGATCACGTTGTGTTCATTCACTCAGTTTATATGCAGAGACCATAAAAACGTCTCATTGTTTCAAATCCTCATGTTTCTGATACTTTGTAAGTGGTTATGTTGTATATTCCAGTTAATATCTCATTCGTTTTGCATGCGAGAAACGCCCGCGACTGTGGTAAGACTGTGAAGACTTCACTATTGAGCGATCACACAAACTCCATTATTTTTTGTCTGGTTCTTCTGATGAAAGTGTTTTGCAGGCCAGGACGGAAGAGAGGCGGTGAAACGGTGAGGTGGGTCGAGTGGGGCAGAGAGAGAGAGAGAGAGAGAGAGAGAGAGAGAGAGGAAGAGAGAGAGGTCAAGGGCCGCTCCGCACACCTATTGTCCGAGCGTTTCCTCGGCCGCAGACTGAGGTCTAACCATCCACAGGAAGACAAACAAACTCTTATCAGCTCCGCACAGAGCCGAGCGGTGTCCCCCGGCCTCTAACCCCCACGGCTGCCCCAAATGACGCCTGATCACAAATCCCTCAAGATATCATCCCAGTGACCAGTCGCCGCGGTTCTAACGGCACCCGGGCAGGACTTCTGGAGACGGGCGGTCTTTGTGTAAGTCTGTTTAATCCTCCGGGAGCCGAATGTCGGCCGTCTCATCGTGTCGGAAATAAACAGAGCAACAAAACTGAGTGTGTGGCAGATTGGGAACGTTGTGCCCTGTTCATAACCTCGCTGATCTATATACTGTACACACAAACCCCACACATACACCTCATCCTCAGATGTTTATCATTTCATATGAAATTGTCATGATTCATATATATTTACTTTCTATTCTATGAAATCTCTTCTTCTAAACCCAAAGCTTTACCTTCAGTACATCACATGTAATATCATCACGACAGCGCTCACAAACACTTTCTTCCTCAAATAAAAGCACAGCCTCAGCTTTCTCCAAACGCTATTTAAATACTTGCATTTGCTTGCAATTTTTATTGCACGGCCTTGCGATTTTCTTTCCGAGAGCGAACGCCTTCCAAGCTTTCACGGGCCGCTGGCAAAAGGATTTATGAGGCACAGAATCCAGAATATTTACACACAAACCCAACACATTACTAACAATTATCCCAGCGTTTCTACAATGTTTCGAGAATAAACTGAAACAATGAGAGATTTCTGATGTTCTCTGAGATGTGTACGTGATTTCTCAGAGACGGGGACCACAACACACAACTTCACAGGTCACAATGATGGAAGAGATTCAGATTATTAAACACATGAATGAATCTGATGATCCTGATTTGACTTTCATGATGTCATTGTTTTCTGTTTCAAACAGAGATGCGATAGAGAAGGGCAGCTGTAAATGTTTTGCTCTGCATCGGAAATGTTTTTTATTCATCACATGTGTCATATACAGACCACCAACTAAACGCTCACCCGTCACTTTGAAAACATCACATAACAATATGATTACAATTCTTGCAAACACAGTACTGGACAGAAACACATAATCTCCGTCTCTTGACTGTGTTTCTGACTGTTAACAAGTGTAAGCTATTTTTCTCCCAAAATCCCACCACAGCATGAGTTTGAGGCTGAACTATCTGTTTGTCAGACCAATGGTAGACAGAGGAATGTTTGGGAAGCCAGTGAAATTAATAAACATCACATGAAACTAAACAAAAGTCCAAATGAGAAGAAGAATGAAAGACGACTGTCAGGAACACATCTGAAGAAGAATGAGAAAAACAGTACGCAGCGGCAGGAAAGAAAAAACTGATTGTTAATTGCGAGCGCGAGATAGAAATCGGTCTCCATGCGGTCGCGTCACCGGGTCTCAATGCCACCCAGACCAGCCGGCGGTCCTTCTGCGTACGGAAGTGCCTCATTTAAACACTACACGCCATATTTAACACTGGGGATTTTTTCCTCTTAC
This sequence comes from Oreonectes daqikongensis, assembly GCA_026939265.1. NCBI lineage: Eukaryota > Metazoa > Chordata > Actinopteri > Cypriniformes > Nemacheilidae > Oreonectes > Oreonectes daqikongensis. Next base: position 352,614 of record JAOTQM010000260.1, on the reverse strand, counting down.
CGTCATTGTGCTGAAATCCTCTGTGTCTCTCTCTCTCTCTCTGTCAAGTTTCAAGGTACTTTAATGGCATGATTGCATGTTCTTACAATATGAGTCTGTCTGTCTATCTGATGAAGTACAGTAGAGTTACAGTATCAAACTATTACTGCTGTAATATCAGAGAGTTGCATAACAAACTCATCATGTTCAACCTCCATCTCACTACACAAACAGCTGCTCTGTGTGTCTGTAATGTACCTAACAAACCACTAATGACAGACAGACGTCAGATTTGTCAGTAGAGAGACGTTGAACAAACAAAAATATGCAGAATATATCAATGAATCATAGTTATTTGAGTCTTCCAGGTTATCAAGTAAGATCACTCAAATCTTTGTCAAACTTCATGTCACTTCTGTACCACGTACGGTAAATTGCTCAGGTGTTCTCAGTCCAGCGTCTGATCACATGACACAATCAGATGATCATCAGACCTCAAAACATCAGATGTTCACCTGCTGCTACATTAACATTAACAACATCATCAAACCCTCAATCTGTCAAAACTCCTCATTTAAACTCCTTCAGATACTCGGACTTTCCCTCTCAAATCCAGATTAAAAACAGCTGTGCATTTACAACCTGAGCACTGTACTGCACTTTTATTTCTCTTGTTTCTTTTGATTTTAATCTGTTTTATTGTCTTTTATATTCTAAAGTTGAATTTGTGATTGTAAATCATTTGCTTTTTTAAGATGTCTTATGCATTATGTTATGTAGGCCTATTCTATTTTTCCTTTGTCAATCATTTTATGTAAAGCACTTTGAATTATCTTTGCGTAAGAAATGTGCTAATAAACTTGCCTCTCAACGTCAGATTTCACATGAGTTTTTAACATGATATTTCAGCTGACACACATTTAGTTTTTAGATACAGTAAGAGAAAGTATGTTGATGTAATAAACTCTCACCTGAAGATGTTGTGAAGTACAGAAGAAGAGTTAAAAGCTTTGTGATGTTCCTCATGTTGTGATGATGATGATGATGATGATGATGATGATGATGATGATGGATGTGAATACGTCCGATAGTCTCAATAATGTTTGATATATTCAATGATTCCTGTGAGAGACATCAACATTAGTTTCAACATAAGCACAAATACAAACAGTGTGTCAATACACACAAAACAACAACTTCTGCGACACCAGAGACATTTATTATAAAATACTACCTTCATCAGTTGACTGTTACAGTGTGGTTTAATGTATTTATCTAGTTATACAGGAATAAAAAATCACATTCCTAACGATCATTTGCCTTAAGTTAAGTGTAGGAGACAATAAATCCATGCGATAAATACTATTACAATATTACAAAAAATATACATTAAAATGATTTTGCTATAGTAATCTGAATAACCCGAAGAAGTCTGCAACGTAACAATATATTTGTGTTTACAGACATTATATGAATAATAAAATCAATATTGATTATTATGAAAAACTGATCAACTGATAAATATTTCCTTCATATAAAAGATGAGAAACGACGCTTAAAAACAAGCATTAAAACCGAAGCTCGTATTTAAAGATTCATGACCACACGTGAGCGGAAATACAGTGAATATAAACACATATAAAGTGAAGTTTGACTATATTAGCGCGTGTACAGAATGAAAGTTCAGTGAAATGAGTTTTACCTCGAGCTGAAAGTGGAAAGCGTGGAAAGCGATGTGTGTTCAGTAATCCAGCTGAAGTTTGATCAGAAGAACACAAGTGAGATCAGACCTGACATCAGACTTCACGTCCCACCCACAGAGAACAGCGTCACACGCATCCGACCCACAACAATACAATACAATACAATACACACACACACACACACACAACCAGTGCTAATGTGTTATTAATTACTGCACGCTCATGAGGACTGTCGTGTACTCATAACATCACATAACAACATTTCAAGAACATGAACGTTTATTATACACTCATGCACTCAATGAAAAGAGTTTGCTTCATGACACACTCAGGCTGTATCGAGGGCACTTAGAAGACTACTCAGACAACACTCGTGCACGTGCCAGTGATGCTCAGACATGCAGTCGATGTCTTGATGTCTTGATGTCTTGAACAGACATGTGTGCAGTGTTATCAGATTTGACCTTAAATGGATCAGATTTAGGATCATAAGTCTGCATTCACAAGCCCCGTGAGGTTGTTTAAAACGGCGCCCTCTTCAGTTCACTGACACTCATGACCTCAAACATTTTTATCATAACTTCACAACCATTTCCCTTGTTTTACTCAGATAACTACTGTAATAATAATTCAAAGTGATTAACTAGTCACCTCAGATGTTTATTAAATTTATATTGCACTAACAATGAGAAATGGGAAACAGGAGAAAATAATATAATATATGTTTCCATTGAAACACGAATAGATTACACTGTAAAAATGATTTGTTAGTTGTCAACTAAACAAATAAAAATAAATAAGTAAGTAAGGTGAACCTGGCTGCCCTAACATTTTGAGTTCATTCAACTTAAGGTATTAGATGAATTATTTGATTCAAACTCGTTGACTGATATTTTTAGTTGAATTAACTCAGTCAGGTTACTTATTTTTTTAAATTGACACATTTTTACAGTGTACTGAGTGAACGACTTGATCTATCTTGAAATGACTCTTAAACACAAAAAACGACTCAAAAACAAATAACCGAATCATTGAACTGAATAAAATCAGTTCTTTTTTTATTGCAAGATGAGTCATCAGTGTCCAAATGTATATTGATTCATGACTGCGAATGAATCATTCAAACTTGATTGATTCAAAAGAACTGACACACTTAAAGATTCAATATCATCATCATCGTCACCATCTGCCTTTTAAAACCTGAAATATAATGCACATGTAGCCTACTGTAAAAGATTAATGTTAAATGAACAAAATATTTTATATTTCTACATTACATCTTGTGATTAAAATCAAATCAGTTCTCTGTGAGGTATGATTGAATGAAAAACGTTGTTCTTAATATTTACAAATGTTTATGAAACTAACCATAATCAAACAGAGAAATATTGTTAAAGGGCTTTAGACTTTACCTTAAATGAAAGAGTTTAATACATGCAAAAGACAAGATATCATGTGAATATTGTGAATCAAATGATTAAATAATTTGTTAATTAAATTGTCTTTTATGAAAGTGAGAATAACAGTCAAACCCTTTATTCAGAAACTCAGTATATGTTCTGTCCACATCACAGATGTCAGTCATGTCTCAGTTATTTCGAATAACTTGTGTTGTGTTTGTATTTATCTTTGGTTTAATCTGCCGTATATTCAGTTTTTCTCCCCGTGTTCTTATTTATGTTTATGATTATAATTCATTCTTTAAATGAGTTCAGTATAGGGCTTGATTTATTTCTTCCTATAGTCCTACCTTACATTTCACATTGTTACTTATTCATTTATTCTCATATTTAATGTAGAAAACACATTTCTTCTGTAGGAAGAACAAGGAAATGCAGTCGGACACAATCATGTTGACAGCTAAATGTACATTTCTTCACTTGGCCTTGAGTCTCCGAAGCGTCTTCTGAGCAGGAAATGGTCTTCTGTCCGTCTGAACATAGTCGTAAACACACAACACATTAAACAAAGAGAAAGTGTCTGTGCGGCGGGTCTCTGATTTCCTTATGACTCTCTGAGGATCAGCTCAAGAACACAGCAGTCACCTCAAACACATTTTATATGATGAATTGTGATGAATGTAAATGAATAATTCTTCACCTGTGCCTGTGATCTGACATCTTTCTTAAAGTGCTGTATATGAATCTTAATCCATCCATATTTAATACAAATTTATATTCCCATTCCAAACTCCATATTATCATATTGGTCATAAAACTCAAAGGTGAGCGTGTTATACAGTCAGTAATATTTCCATCTGACCATCAACACTCGTCCATCCTGAAGAGCTGTTTTTATGATCAGATGGATTTTCTTTCTTCAGTTCCTCACAAACACTCAAGACTTTCCTGCTGGATGTTTTGGATTCTCTGATCAGATATCCGCTGCGGGATGTGACATTCCTCACACTGCACACAGTCGTGTTGTTTTAAAAGACACACGTCCTGTTCTAAGAAGAAATTTCCGGATAGCTTCTCCTAAGAGGATAACCCGGATACCTGTGTGTGTGTGTGTGTGTGTGAGGAACAAGAAGTGAGAAGATGTGATGGTATCCCATCTCTCTCTCTCTCTCTCTCTCTCTCTCTCTCTCTCTCTCTCTCTCCTGCTGTTTGAAGGTAAACTGTGGATTTTCACAATCACTTTATATACAGTCACATTGAGTCTATAACAGCGTCTCTCAACCCCAGACCTCAACATGACTTGAGTAATAAAATAATGGAAATTATGGCTTCGATCCCATAGTATAATGCAGTGTAAGTCGCTTTGGATAAAAACGTCTGTCAAATGTACATGTTATTTTAAAAACATATTTTCTGTAGTGAAATGCTGTTGTGGAGATGCACTGCCGTATATAAGAATGCCGTGTAGAAGATTATTCTGTTTTGTCCACTAGAGTGCAGCATTATTCAAAGTCATTCATCTGCAACACACATCATAATACAATGATTTTATTATTATGAAGCATCAAACTCTGGGTCCTGCAGATCTCCGAACTCAATCCACATGACCAACAGAGGGAAACAATAGCCCTCTGTTACAAAACATGATTTTAAGTGATATTAATCTCTTACTTATGGATCAAAAACCGATTTGTGTGACTGAAAGAAAAAAACATGAGTTTGTTGTCAAGTGCTGTTTTATTTGAGCTCATCAATAGCTTTTTCAACAATAGCAAACACTTCGTCCACGGGCAGCTCAGAGTTGATCTGTCAGAGGAAAGAAAATGCATTCATTCCATTAACATCCCAAATCTAAACGTTCTCACGTTTGGCAAAAACAGGCATCGATGATGCTCACCTTCCTGACAATGCCGCGTTTCTCGTAGTAAGCGATGACGGGCTCAGTGGCTTTATAATACAGATCCAGACGCTTTTTAATGGTCTCCTCGTTGTCGTCGGCACGGCCGCTGGTCTCTCCGCGCTTCACGAGTCTCTTCACCATTGTCTCACCTTTAGCATCGACGTACAGCAGGAGAGCCGGAGCGCCGATCTGTGACACACGAGAGAACGTGAGAATACGCTTCCATCACACGGATCATTTTGGGATTCGCATGATTCTGCAACCTTCTTCTCAAACTCTTCTCCCTGCTTGACTTCACGAGGGTAGCCGTCGATGAGATAACCTTTAGACACGTCAGCTTTAGCAATCATGGCGTCTTTGATCATGTCAAGAACTGTGTCCTGCACAAACACACAGGCAGTTTTGATTTTCAGCATCCATGCTTGGCTCTATCCATTTATTAAACATGATGCGTCTATTGAGGGATTTATACCGACCAGAGGCACAAGTTCTCCTTTCTGCATGATGGCCTGTAGCTGTTTGCCTCTGTCTGAGCCTGACGCCACCTCAGCACGCAGCAGGTCACCTGAGGACAGGTGAGTGTAGCCGTACTTCGCCACAATCTTCTCACACTGAGTGCCCTTACCAGAGCCCGGGCCACCTGCACATACAATACACATTTCACAATGCATATCATTTCAAAGCAGCAAATCCAGAAACTGGATGTTAGGAAATCACAATAGTCTCTAACATCATATACTGTATATATATATATATATATATATATGCATTTATGCATTAATAATGAATACATTACATTCAAGTAATGATTACATGCTGTGATCATTATGAGTATAATGAATGTTACGTTTGGAAATGTTGTATATCGATTCAAAGCAGACATGAGTCATTTTTTTGCTTAAAAAGCCAGTTCTGTTTCAATGAAAAGCATAAACTTACCCACAACAAAGACGATCTTAGCGTCCTTAATTTTATCTGTGACACAATCACAAGCATTCATATGAAAAGCATTAATGAACAGATGTGCATGAAGTTTATGTTTTGTGATATAAAACTCCCATAAGATGTTTTACCATCAGGAGACACAGTTGATTTACTCAAACACCCTGAACCCATCTCTCTCTCTCTCTCTCTCTCTCTCTCTCTCTCTCTCTCAGTGCGTCTTCATGACAACTGTTACCATCATCTCACTATCACTAACACAAGCACCTTTCATGTATGTCAGTATGAGGAAACTGATATCTAACTATTGTTCTCATAGCGACATCATAACAGTATAAATGACACAGCTAACATCATTCATTAAAATACATTCAAACATATTTTTATTATTATTAACAATTGGACTAGAAGAAATGTCTACAGTTGTTTTAACAATAAATTCTTCTCTTGCAATACGTTAAGTGTCCACGTGAGGTCATGAGAGACCACAAATGTGTTCTGTTGTTTGTGTTCAATTCACACAATAATTCATTTCTTTTCAAATATGATGACGACATATGTGTCATACATGTGAATAATCTTTTACATGTATTAGATGTCATGCTTACCTGCCATGATGATCTGTTATGTGAGGGATGTTCCTGCAGGTAAAAAAAAAAGAGAAATGTGAACATACATGTGTGTGCAGTACTGTACATCTACTGTCATTCACAAAACCAGCTCTTCACATATTCACAAAATCGTGATATCCCATAAAAAACAGTGAAACACAAGAGAACACCTCAGCGCCAGCACGGAGATCAGATTAATTCTTACGTTTAATTTGGCGGTTGGTAATAAAAGTCCAACTGTATTCTGATATCAGATCTGCTCTGACTGTCTCAGTCATCAATGTCAACACAACTGAAGTGACCAATCAAATAAAAGAAGGAGACGGTTACTAGCCAATCACATGAAAGAAGTCTGGAGTTACTAGCCAATCAAATGAAAGAAGTCTGGAGGTACTAGCCAATCAAATAGAAGAAGGCGGAGTTACTTTTGACAGAAGCCGAATGCTAATCTCGGTGATTCAGAAATAGCGCACCGCAAGATGTAAGTAACTAAACACTTTATATTTGACATTACTGCTCTAAAATATAAATGTTAACGACATGCACATCATAATACATCACAATGCAATTCATGATTGTTAGTGTGACAAACAAATGGGAGAATATTGTGAATAAATTTAATGAGCCTTTCGGTAAATTCAGTAACTTTTAGGATTTTGACTTTGATTAAAATGTGTTTTTTTAGCAATACGTACAAAAATGTATTTGATAGCCTTCATCACTAGAGGGCGTGGTCTCTTTTTCAACTGTACGTACAGTAGCCTATAAACTGACAGACAGGTGATTGTGTAAAGCTTCATACAAACACACAATCTGCTGTTGCACTGGAATAGTGTCGCAAATTCGCAATGTAGTCTTTTTAACAAGAAGTACATCATAAAATACACTTCCTCACAAAACACTCACACCACTGATAATAATCACAGTGTGTTTTCATGAAGATCAAGAATAAATTGTCACCCAAAGCTTAATGTTACAACATCAAACTTGAACATGTACAATGTGAAGAATAGACCACGCAATACAAAGAGTAAACAACACTACGGGCACTACAAGTATTAGGCCTATGAGTCAAGTATACATATGTGTTATAAAGTATACATTCTTGTTTTTAGTTTATTCACATAAACTTGTTTTGTTGGATCAATGTCTGTGAGAATTCAGAATGTTGGTGTTTGTTGGATCAGTGTGAATAAGCTTTTTTTGTAAGGTTGAAGCAGTCTGAATACAGATGTACTCTGCTGAAACCGTACACATGCAGTTATTTACATTACATTCAACATTATAAAACGCCTGTAGTGTAAATACACAGTAAATATGACCAATGAAACATCCATCTGTATGAGAAGTATGTAAACACACATTAATGACACAAACACACATTGACAGTAATGTCTCAGCTGTGATATATGTGTGCTTACTGTATGTCACGCTTCCATTAAACGCTGATGGAGTCACACTTCACTCGCCAAAACACAAGAGGAAGCACACAGCCGAGCCGAGCGCTCTTTACTCTCATTACTGTCTCGTGTTAGAAATACTAAAGAGTTTAATAGAGCGAGAAGAACCCTGTTCAACAACACACTCCTGCCTTGTATAAAGAGAGATGTGAAGCACTGACAGACACACAACTGGGATCTCACAACACACAATCTATAAAACTGCAGAGCATCTTAAGAATATCTAGAGTCATGAAAATGACAGTAAGTAAAAAGAGTTTGTCTTACTGTTGTGTGTGCTCTGAAGAGATTGTGAAATACTCGCTGTCTTAGCACGTCTGTACGGCAGGCGTGAACACATCCCTCTTCTCTAGTATTTCAACTGCTGGTCATGTGACCCACAATGCCTTGCATGTTAATGTTGTGTTTGTCAAAGCCTATAGCTCTCTCTTGGTCTCATGTTTGCACTTCAGAGAGAGAGAGAGAGAGAGAGAGAGAGTTATCTTTAACAGATAACTAATAATACAAATGTCATATATATATTTATATACAGTATGTGTGTATATATACAGTGCCTTGCAAAAGTATTCAACTTACTTCATTTAAATCACATTTTGCAGCGGTACTTTTCAAAATTCACCTAAAGAAATACTTAAAACTATTTATATAAATACAAATACTTAATAACTCTAGATTCTCTAAACTTCTCTAAATGAAGTATTTTTATGAATATACTGACATACTTCCATAACAGTTTTCCCCTCATAATGTGAAAGTGACCTATTTGTCAGATATGGTGACCCATACCTGAAATGTGACCTCTGCATTTAACCCAACCAGTGAATAGTGAACACACACACACACATACATACACACACACACACACACACACACACACACCGGGAGCAGTGGGCAGCTATCACTGCATCACCCGGGGGAGCAAACTGGGGTAAGGTGCCTTGCTCAAGGCCACGTCAGTCGTTACGAGTCCGACTCTCTAACCATTAGACCACAACTGCCCTCGCATAATGTTTGTTCACTTTATATAGGCAGGTGCAGAAGGGGGGCTTGAGCACCTGCCTCGTTGCCCAAAGTGCCCTTTTCATGAACGGATAGAGGCAGAACCTCCGAGAAGGCGTTCAAAACCGGTCGGACGTGAATGGGTTAAAAGCAGACGCTTTCGTGATTTTGAGATTACAAGGACTACAAACCAGTTTTGCTACTCTGTGACATCAGGATATTGCTTCACCCGTATGATCACACACATCATTCATTCACTTACTCATGTGCGACCGACAGGCAACATTTGCACAGTATCTTAGTGAAAATAATGCATTAATTAATCAAATTAGATCATAAAATGTGAGATATTTACATTTTTTGCCATAAAAATAAATGTGCCTTGGGGTTAGAGAGGTGACCAAGAAGCTGATGATTACTCTGGTTAAGCTCAATGATCATGAAGATGGGAGAAACTTACAGAAGGACAAATATCACAGCATCACTCCACCAATCTGGGCTTTATGACTCAAGCGTCTCCTCAGTGAAGGAGCCAAACATTTTAAATTTGTAAAAAGCAGTTTAAAAACACTTTTAGACTTTGAGAAACAAGATTCTCTGGTCTGATAAATCTCAGAGCATCATGTGTGGATGAAACCAGGCACTGCTCATAGCAAAAAATGACCAAATGCAGATGTGTAAAGCTTGTCACATCATACCCAAAAAGATTTGAGGTATTTTATTTTTAATACATTTGCAAAGTTGTCACAAATCTGTTTTTTGTTTTGTCATTATTGTGTATGGAGTTTAGAATAATGTAAAGGAATTTAAAGTAGTTTAACATTAGGCTGCAACATTACAAAATGTGATTCAAATAAAGGGGATTAAATACTTTTGCAAGGCACTGTATATATAAAGAGTTTGGTTCCAAAACGCTATATATCCATTTTTTAAATATTTCAAGATTTTGATATCATGTTTTTATTGTGTTAGTAGCTGTATTTTTTACTGCAGTTTGACTGATATTAATTGAAATGCACAATCAAAAAACATGATTTTTGAAAAATGAAATAATAGAAACTAAGTGATACTAATAGAATGTACTCTGTTACTATAGATATAACTTTTCCCACACACATTGATCAGATGTGTTTCTTGTTTCTTGACTGTAAATAATGTTTTAGTTCAATTTACTAACCCTGACCCTTTTGCACAGATCTTCCTGTTCATAACGTTAAACCCCAAAACATTGCGAATGAAATAGCGCAGTCCAAAACCCTAATGCAAGGTACACAAAACTTAGCCTAAATATAAATGCATAGAGTCAAACGGCTTACTAGACCGATTTCATATGTCACATACACATGTCAAACAAAGTTAAGTGTCCAAACTGATAGTGTTGTTATATAACTGTACCAGAACTCATGATATCTGTGAACTGAACGGTCAAGTCCTACAATAAATTACACCAGATGGTAATACTATAGTATCATATTCATGTACATGGTTCTTTATAAAACACTTTCTGGTCAACATTGTAAAAGCAGTCATTATTGTTGTCATGTGCACTATTGTACAGTTTGTCAGAGGTACATTAGAATTTCTCCAGTTGGATGTGATGTGTTGGGATGTGTTGGGATGTGTTGGGATGGTTTATGAGCGTGTTGACCCCTGTGCTGCTCAGTGTAAATGTCAGCAGAGGTCTGAATCAGCACTGCCCCCTTTGGCCAAATATGGTGATTTTAAAGGTGTTTCTCTGGGATGTGGAGCAGTTGCTCCTGTGTCTCAGCTGATACAGTACACGTCATGTACACGTCTGAGGATTTGACTGAATATGTATATGGCGAACATTCATGTGTTCATGTTAGCAAACACAGGTGTGGTTCACAGTCCAGCCCAAAACTCTTTGTTTCATCATAATAGATGCATTAGTGTACGTTTAGCTCCGTTATACATGAGAATTCATTCTTCAACTCGGTTTTTGTCGCCAAGAACAAAATCTACATTTAATACAATTGAAATAGTATTATTTCACTATGAATGTTTTAGTGATTTATATTTTTAGATAACACTTTCTGTTTAACCCTAACCCCTGCTGTGTGATTCCCCTTTAAAATCACTACATTTATTTATTGCCACGTTCTACCATTTTAAAGTAAATGTCTGTACATCTCTTCACTAACACTATATTGACATCAGTAGTTCAACTCTGTTTCCTAACAGGACAAAATGTTGTCGAATGTTTTAATCTTATTATTCATGACAAATCACAGTTGCAGCTTGAGTTGTTATATTTTCTATTTAAAGCCGGTCTAAATTTGACCCGGTGTGGTCAGCAGTTTCCCTTCACCATAATAAGATTCACACTGAACATTAAATCTTGATTTGCTGTTTATTATTAAGGATTTGCCTGTATTTTAAAGACGACTATTGTTTATACAAGTTAACTATGAACAAGAAAAACAGATGGATTTAAACTATAGCTCCTACTAAGTGTTTATTATTGTATGCTTAAACATCATCAATCCTGTTACTCCCAATCCTGAAACCCATTCTGACTCATTTCATTTAGTTCAAAAAGGAATGAAATCTTAATTATTTTCATCATGGAGAATGAATATGAAATAAAACCGAATAACTTGAAGAGTTTCAGGGCTGTTTTGTCCCCTTCCTCATAATAAGAGCGCAGAATCGAATACACAGATCCATTCAATGACCTCCAGATCTTTACTTTGACAGGATCTCCAGTCTGAATGATGATCATCTGTGTAACTCACAGCAGGTTATGTTGGTTTCTGACACTGATATGATGGGAACCTCGATACATTCACAAGTTCAGCTAAAAAAAGCTCAGGCTCGTCTGCAGCTGTCCGGTGTGAAGAAGTCATTTCATTTCTAGCCCTACACACACCTCCTGAATACTGTTGCCATAGTGACCGGAGCTGTAGCTTTAAGAGGAGAACGGCTCCGTGTTTACGCCTTACTGATTATTCCTGAACGGATGTTACAGTTCTGCTCAAGCAGCTCAAGAACACTGTGACATTATTTGTGTGAAATTTGGGAATGATCACACACACACACACACACACAGAGATTCACATCAGCACGACTTCTCTTCAGTTTGTCCGTTTGACATTGCAGCTGTCAAAACACAGACTCCATCTCATCTGAATGTCATGCAACACAACACTCTTCTCACTGCCCCACATCTCACACACACACACAACAAGACCTTAAACAGCTTAACACACACACAGAATAATGTCATTTCCGTACTGTATTATCACTCTTCCTCTTTCAGCGTCTGTACTGACCTCTCTCTCTCTCTCTCTCTCTCTCTGGTCGTTCAGTGAAGGCTGTGTGTCCGGCTCCTGTCTGTCTGTCCGTCCGAGTGACCGGCTGAACGCCAGCCCTCCCTCTGCTGCTTTATATAGAGCTTCCACAGCTCAGCTCACGCACAGAATGCTGGGAAACACAGGGATTCTGGGAGAGGGTGTGTGGAGGAATTTACAATGCGTGCGTGTGCGTGTCAGATGAGAAAATTATGAAGAATTAAAAAACGGACTGATATTCATGTGGAAAACAGAGTGCATGAAATTCTTTTAAATCTTGTTTTCATATTTACACATTAAGCTTTTAACTGAAGTAATAAATGATTTTTACTGTAAACCTGAAGTTTAAATGGCCAATAGACAGATTGAGTGTTCTGGATGGTTGTTGGGGTGTTGTGTTGATGTTTATTGAGTCTCAACCTACATTTGAACAATTTACATCAATAAAACACAAACTCTTACTGTTGTTCATTGTGTTTGTGAGTCATTCACAGAACAACTACATTCATATCATTACTGTATTCTTTTAACACTTCTCTAATAAATCAAACAAGTGACTAACAGCATTTCAATCGACATTTTATTCATGTTTCTGAAAGAAAAGAAATACAGAACACTTATGTGAATCTCAGAAGCTTATCAGATCATTTCTCACATTATTTTTCATCCAACATTAAAACTAGAAATGACTTTTACTTTAAGACCAACACAAACCATGAGGAAGTAAAATCACTTTATTTGCTGTACTCAGTAATATCTGTACAGAACCATCATATCATTTACTTCTTTTCATGAAGATGGTTTACTAGTTTATTCTGAACTCTTGTGTTTTACTTTTATTGTTAGTTATCAGAAAACAGTTTTTCATCATCAGAAATCTATTTTTTACTAACAAAACCAATTTTTATACGAAACTAAAGAATTGTACAGAACTCATAACAGACTCAAAAAGGATTTTTATGGCTTTTGCTTGTTTTCTGCCTCAAGGTGGCAGGTTAGGTTAGGGTAAGTTCATCAACCATTTAAAAAAATAACCTGTAATAAAAATTCTTGAGATGAAATAAAAGACATGAAAGAGTTCTGCATGTCGATCAGTTTGGCCACAAATGACAAACACTTTAACGTCATCCATCAAACATCACAAAAGTCCACAAACATGAGTCTGACGTCATCTCTTTAACACTTTCACAGTCTGTTCACAGATTCTCCCAACACTTTAATAAATACAACAAGAGAAACAGAAATGATGAGAAGCAGCCCTAATGTCTTCATTTATTCATTATGATGATATTAAAGCAGTCAAATGCACTTGTGAAGGTCAGAAGTTTAAAACTCTTGAGACGAATACTGTCACTTAACAAGCCAGAGCAAAACTCCTTGAAGTGCTCAACAATATCAAAGAATACAATCAGAGTCTGCGGTTAAGGCAGAGAATGAGATCGAGATGGTGTTTCCGAGTAAAATCATTAAACATGAGCAGAAACACAGAAGACGGTCTGAATCCAGCACATCATTTAACTTTAACCCATGACACTGATGTGTTACAGACACATGAATGCTCTGATTTTCGAGATCATCCTCTCATGTCGGTCTTCAGCATCAGACACGGTCTGGCACTCGTGTCATTGGTCATCAGAATCCCAGACATAAACTCTAATAGAAGTTAATGATCGTTGGCTTTAAAGCACGGCAGGTGAAACACTGAGATGGCACTTGTGTTGTGTTCTTCACGTCTCGAGAGATTGAACACACACGACGGCCTCTGAAAGTGCACGTTCTGTTCTTCTCATGTGGAGACTTTATTTCTCATCTGCCTCATATTTTTACCGTGGTATTTGGCCCCTGTGGATTTACCCAGAGTCAGAGGCGCCTGGTTCTTTCTCATCTTCGCTCTGATTCTGTTCATCGGACGGCAGGTGAACACGCTGTTCATCCATCCTCTTCGCCTGAACCCTCTGGATGAGGCTGAAGAAGTCTTCATCGGGGACGGTAGGGGCTCGTGGACCTCCTTCAGGAGGAGAGCAGCGCTGGTCATCTATCCTGGAGGACTGAACACATACAGAGAAATCATGATGTATAAAACTCAAAATTGAATTGAAAAGCTCATCAGTCGTGTAATGTCTGCTTCTGTCACCTGACACTTGATGAGCATGTTGAAGAAGTCATCGCCGGGCTCCTGAGGGTCACTCTCTCCACACAGGTGACCCAGATTATTATGGGTGATTCTGAGTCCAGGCAGATTACTGACGCTCACCCTCTGATCGTCCAGACGCCGACTCTGAGTGCTGACGATCAAATCGAAGAGCTCCTCCGTCTGAGGAGACGTCAGAAGATTCGTGTCTGAGGAGAGAGAGAGAGACGTTCAGTGTGTTATCGTGTCTGTCATATCTGCAAAAGTCAATTTATTAATCTGTGAGTAAGAGTGAAACTGGCTGACCGATCACATCATTCAGAGAGTCTGCATCCGCTCCTCCTGTGTTCTCACCGTTGGTCGGCTCGTCCAGTTGACAGCGCTGGTCGTCCATTCTGCTGCTCTGAAACTTACTCAACAGGTCAAAGAAACAGTCCTCGTCTGAATGATCCCGACTCAGTTTCTGCAGAAAAACATCCATCAGTCAGTCAGAAGATACACAAACATTTATTCAAAATATTCTGTCCGTGGAGTTTAATGAGGACTGAATGACAGTCTGGATGTATCAGTGACTTGTGGGATTAACACTCATGTGAGCTCTTATCACAATCTCTGCAGCTCTGTGTGTAGTATCACAATGACCTTTCAGCTAAACACACACGCGCACACACACATCATCAGTCTGTGTGTGTGATCATTCAGCTATTAGAGGACAAGATCAATAACAGAGTGAGATGCGCCTGCGGGGGAGCCATTTCTGTTTAACAGCACATGACAGTGTTATTGTGATTCTTTACTGCCATCATATGAACAAAAACCAGCCTTCACATTCATCACACACACACACACACACACACACACACGTAACACCTCTGATGTCAAAACTTTACAAATCATTTGACAATCAGCCAATGAAATACAGAATCAAAGACACGTATATAAAATCTAACACTAAACATCACAACACACATGCTTCTTTTAAACTGATTTTTCTTTATATTCTAAAGCAGTAAATTAAGTTACATTCAAAGCAGATGAAGATAAAAGCCTCACGTTCAGCTCCAGTCTGAATCCATCCTGACATCTCCACCGCTCAATCTCTCACTACACCTTTACTGTCTGATCCCACAGAGCGTTTAATTCACTTAATACACTGACACAGAGAGAGAGAGACAGAGCAAGAGAGAGAGAGAGAGAGACAGAGCGAGAGAGAGAGAAAGAGAGAGAGACAGAGAGAGAGAGAGAGAGAGAGAGAGAGAGAGACAGAGCGAGAGAGAGAGAGAGACAGAGAGAGAGACAGAGCCAGAGAGAGAGAGAGAGACAGAGCGAGAGAGCGAGAGAGAGAGAGAGAGAGCAGAGAGAGAGACAGAGAGAGAGAGAGAGACAGAGAGAGAGAGAGACGAGCTAGAGAGAGAGAGAGAGAGAGACAGAGCTAGAGAGCGAGAGAGAGAGAGAGAGAGAGAGCGATCGAGAGAGAGAGGAGAGAGAGAGAGAGAGCGATACAGAGCGAGAGATAGACATAGCTATCGAGAGAGAGAGAGAGACAATCTAGATAGAGATACATAGAGATAATAGATATACATATTAGAGAGATATATAGCTAGATAGAGATTAATCTAGATATATATATAGATATAGATATATGAGAGATACATATCTATAGAGAGACATATCTAGAGAGAGAGATATAGAGACATAGCTAGAGAGATACAGATCTAGAGAGATAGAGAGAGAGATCGAGAGAGAGATAGAGAGAGAGAGACAGAGCTAGAGAGAGACAGAGCTAGATAGAGCTAGAGAGAGAGACAGAGCTAGAGAGAGAGACAGAGAGAGAGAGAGAGACAGAGCGAGAGAGAGACAGAGCTAGAGAGAGAGAGAGAGAGACAGAGCTAGAGAGAGAGACAGAGAGAGAGAGAGAGACAGAGAGAGAGAGAGACAGAGCTAGAGAGAGAGAGAGCGAGAGAGAGAGAGAGAGAGAGAGAGAGAGAGAGAGAGAGAGAAAATGGGCCGTGAAAGTCTCTGACTAAATAACATCATGGTTTCCATAGAAACCTCGACCCCAGTGTTATGGCCTTTGGTCAAACTCATATACCGTAAAGCGCACACACTCACTGGTCGTAACAGAAAGGGCGGAGCTTCATGTTCTTAAAGTGATAATTTATTATCACCTTTGAGTTGTTCCAAATCTGTATAAATGTGTTTGTTCTGATTAACACAGAGAAAAACATTTGAAAGAATGCTTGTAACCAAACAGTTCTGGGGCACTTTTGACTATCATTGTTATTTTTTCTACTATGGTAGTCAATAGGGTCCAAGATCTGTTTAGTTACAAGCATTCTTCCAAATATCTTTCTCTGTGTTGAACCAAACAAACACATTTATACAGATTTGGAGACAACTAGAGAGTGAGTAATTCATGACAGAATTTTCATTTTTGGGTGAATTGTGTCTTTATACTTGTGTGTTTGAATCCACATTTTCCACAACCAGAGAACACTTCAGTGTTGTAATGAAACACAGCAGTGATATCAGCTGAAACACCTCAAAACTCAATTAAACACATGCCTGACCTGTGATACCATCATCATCACCATCATCACCATCATCATCATCACCATCATCATCACCATCATCATCACCACCATCCTCATCACCACCATCCTCATCATCATCATCATCACCATCATAATCACCATCATCACCACCATCATCACCATCATCACCATCATCATCATCACCACCATCATCATCACCATCATCATCATCATCACCATCATCATCATCATCACCATCATCATCACCATCATCATCACCATCATCACCATCATCACCATCATCATCATCACCACCATCATCATCACCATCATCATCATCATCACCATCATCATCATCATCACCATCATCATCATCATCATCACCACCATCATCATCATCATCACCATCATCATCACCATCATCATCACCATCATAGCCCACCATCAAATACTGCTGACACATCAGATTTCAACACAATATACAACAGACACACAAAACCAAGAGAACTGACAGACAGACCGCAGACAAATTCAAAGGGTGACAGTACAGACATTGAGACAAACAAAGCCCACACACAGAATGTGAGAATGACAGACAGACAGACACTCACTGGAGGTGTGACGTGAACGGTGATGTCATCAGTGTCCACAGGTGAGTCGAGCCACTGTCTGTCATCTGATGATGGACTGTCTGTGTGTTCTTTTGTCAGCTGATGCTTTGATCTTCTCAATCCACCATTAACACCTGCAGCATCTCCATTCTGTCACACACACATATGCGAGCGGGCACACACACTCATCAAACGCTTGTAAAGAATGAAGATTGTGGGAGTGAGCTGGTGTGTGTTGTTGTGTTGTGCTGTGTTGTGTTTGACCTTCTCTGAGCCGTACTTCCACAGCTCAACACTGTCCACACTGCTCCTCTTACTGAACTTGGGTCTGGCTCCTGTGAGGAGGTACAAGAAACACATGATGAAGTATTAAGCTTTGCCACCTCAGTTGCCACTCCAACGCTTGGGTACTAATGTAATGTACAAACAATTTTGGGATTAAGTTTATAGAGAGCATCACTTTAGCTCGAAATTGCTAATAATCTGATAGAGACGCGCGTCTCTGTTGGCGTTTGAGCAGCCTGATTGGATCCAGGAGTGGCAGTATAACTGCAGCGGAGGCGAAACATAAACGCAGAGACATGTGGGTGACAATGTAAATCTCCAGCATCAAATACACCAAAGCAGTAAAACCTGTGATCTGTGATCCGTATGAAAAGCGTCTGTTCAGATTCTTTTGACCCGCGGATTAACTGCAAAGTTTATCTATAACATAGAGAAAAAGACTGTTTCCCCTCGCTCCATCTCGGTGAGTTCAGTATGAAAGAGCATTCTCTTGAAATGTAAAGTTAAAGTAGCCTAGTGTTGTGTAGCGTTAATGCTGTTAGCCGCTAATTCAACACACATGATGCCACACAGTGTCTGTACAAGCTGTACAAGATAAAACTATCACATGCGTTTAAAACAAATAAAGCGTGTGCTGCTGGACAAGACAGAAGTCATTATTATCATCATCACCTAAACCCTCTACATTTTAATGTAAGCAAAAGTTACATTTTCCCCTTTTTGCTGATCAGAAAAGTGACTATAATAGGGATTAATAATTAGGAATCTTTAATATTCCTAATCCTAACAATGCAACTGAGAAAATAAAGATTTATAGTTTTAGGTTTTTGTGCCACCCCATGTATTAAAACCTGGACACGATCCTGGAAGCATTATCTCTGATGATAGTGTTGTTATCTATCATCTGAAGTTGAGTTTGTGAGTTTCCAGAGGATTGTGGGAATATTTAATACATCCAAGCTTATTGAAATGCATTCAGTTGAGATAATCATTTCACAGTTTAGGGAGTTTGCGTTTTATAAATGAAATGAAATTCATATTATTCATGTGAATTGTGATAAACTGAGCATAACTCTGTGAGGTCATACCTTGAACATTAAACTCAGCATCAGATGGAGAGAGATCAGCATCTTTCACACCAACCACCTCCATCAGCTCCTCTACATTCATCCTGGCCGTCAGCTCTCCGTTTCTGTCCTCGATCTGACAGAGAGAATAATGAGAGCAGCAGGAGAACACGTGCTGACACATGACGATGACATCACTGCACGTGTGTGTGTGTGCGCGCTCACCTCTCTGGAGATGTCCAGGTGTTTTCTAGCGTAATGTAAAGCCTGACGGTGATTTCCTAATAAAACATAAGCATTACCCAAACTCCAACACGCCCGACCCTCTCCAACCCTACAACACACACAGAGAGAGAGAGAGAGAGAGAGAACACGTCTGAACGTCTACTGTCCACACATCAGAAAAACATACTGTACATCAGCATGAAAAACACTGAAGTGTGAGACCTGTCTCTGAGCTCTTGAGCGATGATCAGGTGTTTCAGGTGATGTTCGATGGCTCTGTCATACTCCTGCAGTAGTGTGTATGTGTTTCCCAGACTGTAACACGCTTGAGCTTCCATCACCTGATCCTTCAGCTGCCGAGAGAGCTGCAGAGTTTTCCTGAACACACAACATCTCAACATGACACGAGTGTTACCATTTCACCTGTTGTGTGGTTGCTAGGGTCTTCTGGATGCTTGATGGACAGTTGCTATGTGGTTTTTAGGTTATATAAACTAGTCTTACAACAAGCCCTAACTAACAGTTGGTCAATCAGATTAGTTCTTAAGACACACACACACCTGACACACATCAGTTGTGTGTTTGTGTAGCAGTACACATCAGTTATGTTTGTGTAGCAGTACACATCAGTTGTGTGTTTGTGTAGCAGTACACATCATTTGTGTTTGTGTAGCAGTACACATCAGTTGTGTGTTTGTGTAGCAGTACACGTCATTTGTGTTTGTGTAGCAGTACACATCAGTTGTGTGTTTGTGTAGCAGTACACATCATTTGTGTTTGTGTAGCAGTACACATCATTTGTGTTTGTGTGTTTGTGTAGCAGTACACATCATTTGTGTTTGTGTGTTTGTGTAGCAGTACACATCATTTGTGTTTGTGTAGCAGTACACATCATTTGTGTTTGTGTGTTTGTGTAGCAGTACACATCATTTGTGTTTGTGTGTTTGTGTAGCAGTACACATCATTTGTGTTTGTGTAGCAGTACACATCATTTGTGTTTGTGTGTTTGTGTAGCAGTACACATCAGCTCCTGTAGATGGCGCCGTCGCTCACCTGTAATACTCTGTTGCTGCATTGAACTGGCTGAGGAAAATAAGAGCGTTGCCAAGGTTACTGTACGCTCGCCGCTCCGCTGCCTTGTCACCAAATTCTTTGGCAATGGAGAGACGCTGTGAATAACAAGAAGAGGTTGTGTGTGACTAAACACAAACATGAGCTGCACAACTCAAACTAGAGACTCACAACATGAACCAGAACGCACAGTTTGAGTGTTTATTTCACAGATGTGAGGGCCGTACCTCTCTGTGGAACTTGATGGCCTCGACAAAATTACCCAGCAGGTAATGAGTGTTGCCAAGGTTACCAAAGGCCCGTCCTTGAGCCGCTCTGTCTCCCAACTCCTTCACCAGAGCCAGATTCATCCTACAGGAGAGTCACACGGAGCGCTTGTTTACAGATAACACTAACACTACCCACAATGCCCTACAGAGAGATCCAGGAACTAAACAAAACACTAAAGTGACAACACTACAGAAGATATTTTGAGAAATGTGTCAGTGGTTTTGTGTTCATACAATGGAAGTCAA
This sequence comes from Oreonectes daqikongensis, assembly GCA_026939265.1. NCBI lineage: Eukaryota > Metazoa > Chordata > Actinopteri > Cypriniformes > Nemacheilidae > Oreonectes > Oreonectes daqikongensis. The sequence continues at coordinate 331,870 of JAOTQM010000260.1, read as the reverse complement.
TGGAGTTTAGTATGTTTGATTATCAACATTCTTCCAAATATCTTCTGTTGTGTTCTGAAGAAGAAAGAAACTTATACAGGTTTGACATGACTTTTTAAAAGCAGGTTTTGTAGTTGAGAAAGTGTTTGATCAGTGTTGTGATCATGTTATGTTGTTGTTGTCTGTCAGAGAAGCAGATATTCAGGTTTTGCGTGCGTGTGTGTTTGTCAGTAAACAGAGACACATGAGGGAACAGATGATGATGATGATGATGATGATGATGATGATGATGATGATGATGATGATGTCTCAGTCTGACTCCTCAGGTCTCATTAATGTGCTGTTAAACGCCGCTCAGCTCTCGTCTCAGTGGACACACCTCAGATATTCTTTCATCTTTTGTGTTTTATTCTCTGGGTGTCAGACTCACTCATAGAAGGCCGTTGCTCGCTGTAAAGTATCTCTCACATCAGGATGAAGATCTCCAGGATCCTGTGAACTTCCCCACAGCTGCTGTTTACCCTTCGCATGAAACACGTTTCCCATGTTATACAGCGCCCGAGCCTCCCCGACCTGTCACCACATCCACAACATGTCCAACTTTAAGAAATATACAAGTGACGAAGAGAAACATCACAGATCCAAACAAGACACGAAATCACAAAAGAGGAATGTTCATATGATGAACTGTGAAAACAAATAAAGGAATTCTTACATATTTACCTAAATCGATGAATTTAAATCATGTTTTATAAAAAATTGACAAAGTTAAACAGAATATAAGATGCTAAACATTTAGAAATTGGTAGTCAGATGTGTTTTAAGGCCATATGTGCTTACGTCTGTTGGTCGTCTCACCTTGTCTCCCTGTTCTTGAGAAATGTCCAGATGTCTCTGACAGCAAACAGCTGCTTCATCATATCTGGCCAGAACCTTCAGTGTGTTTCCCAGATTCCCGCTGGCTTTCCCTTCTCCGATGCGATCACCTATCGTCCTGATGACATCACCAAACCACTAACATCAATTCACTGTGTACTATCACAATCCTTTAATGTTAGCGTTAGAGAACGTTACCGAGCGAGCGTCAGGTCGTGTGTGTGATACTCCAGGGCTTTGGCGTACTCCTTCAGGTAGAAGTAAGCATTTCCCAGCTGACTGTAGATGGCACTGAGCGTCTTTAAATCTTCTGTTCCCACCTGGACAGCAGCTTCAAAGAACGCTGTACCACCCTTAAAATCACCCGCTTTACACAACCTCTCGCCCTCTAAAGCCAACTCCAGACACGACGCCTCCATCCTGACAAAACACACAAACAAAATCATGTAGAAACCAAACAACAAAGCATTCACAACTGATCAAATTCTCCTCAGTGTTTGATAGATTTATGCATCTGGTATATTAAAAATAAAAGATGTGCTGCTCATGTGTGTATAGTTTGACTTTTAGCTAAATAAATACTTCAACAAAGTTCAGTGTATTTTCTTCCATACACTTCATATTTAATCTTATCTGAGGGAGGGTGTTTAAATGCAAATACTGTATATTCTCTGGTCATGACTTTTGACCACTGCTGTATACATCATAAATGTCATTAAAGCTGTGTGTTATATTTAAGATGTTATTTGTTTGTCTTGAATGCATTTATGTTTCACAGGACTCAGCTCGGCTCTGTGAAATAGGTTTTTGGTTCCAGTAATGTCAGAAACAGAGATGATTTTGGTTTGGCTGCTGTTCATTTATTCAGCGCTGTGGTTCACGGAGGAATTTGGGCTCCGGCATAAGTCTGTAGATTCTTTCCTCTACATTCATCTGAAATAATAATAATCTCAATTCTTCGTGTGCTTGAACACAAGCTGCTGTTGCTGGGGTGTGTTTATATGTGGTTGCTAGGGTGTTCTGAGCTCTGGGTCAGCCTCAAGTCTACTGTGAGTTCACACTTAACGCGAATTGAATTTACGTACAAGGTAATGCAAATTACGTAATTTACAAAAAAATACGTACAAAGTCAATGCAAAGACGCGAATAGACGAGAACTAGCGGTAAGCGATGAGAATGACGCGTCTTCCGCACAAGTTCAATTCGACAAATCTGCGCGAAGAGCTCATTGACACCTAAACTGTTTGACACGTCCTGACACGTCCAGACGCGTGAAGAGACTCCCCGTCACGCGATGTTTTCGCGTCACTCGCGCTAAAATAACGGACTGTTCAAGCGTGAACACAGCATTAGGGGCTGAAAAGCTGAGTTGAACATTTTTCTTGTTCATTATTACGAAACACAACATACATGCGGACGGAACAACACGCATCATAAAAAAAGGTTTTTTATTGATCATGTATATATTTCCAATATAGGTTGTAATGCTTTGTAGTATATGAACACATTATGAGAAAGAGCATTGAAACAGACGACATACACATGCAGCAGTATTTACCGATAGGTAACGCTAATAATGTCCGTCTAGGAAAAACTGACAGAAACGTTAGTTCCTAGCTCCTAAGGCAGGCTTTCTGACACACTAAATATGAATTTTATTTGTAAATTGTTATGAACACTTTGAGATGTAAAGACAGTATCTGTAATGACCTCAAACACTTAAGACTCATGATGAAGATGCTGCTCCACATCACCACTGCTATACATGTATTACATATGTTCTCCACAACTACACATGCACATGCGTGTTTGATAAGAAGCACACATCTGTCACACACACACTCGTGTACCTGCATTTTGGTTTAGTGCGAGCTGTTTCTACATAGACGTCGAGTTCCAGGTTCAGAGGTCTCAGTGTGGCCTGCGGTCGAGGGCCGTGATGAAGAAGACGACACACGGCTATCTGAGCACCGCTGAGAGGACACGCTGCAGTCGACATCATCTCACAATCCTCACCATACACACAAGAGCCAAACTGAGAATCTCCAACAACCGCGCGCGCGCGCGCGCGCACACACACACACACACACACACACAAACGGGTCAATCCTGCACACTGAGCGCTGCTCTAATTCTCCTGAAGGACACAATAATCCTGCACCTGCTTAAAGAATTCTGACAGAAAGATGTCATAAAACCAGATGGAGAAATCAACTTTATTCACTTCAGACACAATATCTCTGGTAAGAAATGAGGGTGAGGTAATGATCAACAGGGTCAAGACATCAGTACATGAAAAATACTACTGCTCACAGGACACTTAAAAGAGTTCAAAGTTTTGTTTAAGTATCGACTTTGTCCCAGATGTTTCTCTTCAAACACAAGAACATAGCAGTTGACACGATAATAGTCTAAACAAAAACCAAACGCTTATTCGAGAGACTTCTTTTGAACTAAAATAAGAATACTTCAAGTTTACTTTTCAGAACTATACTCAAAATGACACATTCAGCAAGTTTATATAGTAAATAAAACATCTCTGAGACTGAAGCTGATCTTCTGTTATTTACTTGAGTCTTGTTATTGTTTATCTATTGTTATTGTTAAACACACACACACACACACACACACAGCATGAATGTGATGTCAGAGGTCTGTATGACACGAGCTGTATGAATATTTAACACCTCTCACAGCATGAATTCAGCACACTGACAGGTGAAATCTTGTGTGACAGATCTGTGACTGCTCTTTCTAATGGACTTGTGGATTATTCCAGACTAATCCAGAATTACAGCTAATGGGATTTACACGCAGTGACATCAGAGAATAAAATAACAGGATGATGTATAACCTGATCAACACAGGTTTACTGTTTAATATTTACTACAAATAAAACAACAGCATGCAGTATGTAGTGTATATTCTGTACCGTATATAAATGAGTCATATGAAAGATTTGGTTGATTTTGTGCCGTCCTGTTTGTGTAGCTCCTAATGGCTCCAAATCATCCAGAAAATGTCCAGTCAGATGGAAAAGAGGTCATTCCAAAGCCAAGCATACCAATGCCAAATAAAGCACCTTCTTAAAGTCACAGATCATAGAAACAAAACAAAAGATCTTCAGTGCTTCACATCAAACCTCCTCAGAGAAATAAAGAACTGAGTTCAACCCTGAACACTAAAGCTTTTCTCTCTCAGACAGAAACACAGAAAGTGTCTGAGGTAAAAGCTTCAGATCCAGACAGACGTCACTCCTGCAGCCGGATCCATCACAGAGTTCAAATGAGTTCAAGAACTGATGCTGAATTAAACCAAATCATGACACCAGAGAGAGAAAGAAAGAAGATGATTCTGTTCTGAACTTACAACACAAAAACTCTTCTGTACATCAGCTGCTTTATCAAAGAATTGAATGTGTGACATCACTGCATTTGTATGCGTTCATACTGTAAGTCTGATAATAAAGCATCACACACAAACACACACGTCATGAGTCGCGGTGTAAACGTCACACAACACATCATAAACCATCACTAACACACAATTAAACACAAAACCTCATTTTACCTTCTGACTCGCACAAACTGAAAAGACTTTAAAGACCAAAAAATATCTCAATTCTCTCATCATTTATTGCCCTCATGTGTTTGTAAATCTGTAGGCTTTTTTTCAGTGGAACACAACAGAAGATATTTTGAGAAATGTGTCAGTGGTTTTTTGTTCAGTTGGAAATTAACATTCTTCAAAATATCTTCTGTTGTGTTCTCATGCAGGTTTAGGGGGAAATTTGTTGTGTTTACACTGATGTGTCTCTTGAACAGCACTGTTGTGTGTCTGTAGCAGTGATTACAGTAATGACACAATACTGTCATTCTCACACACACACACACAACAGTGTTTACTGTGAACACACACATTCACATGAACGTTTGTGATCTCATGATTCTAGTCATGTGATCAACACGTATGTGCAGACCTGCACAGCTCCACATGTAAATGTCAGAACACATATGTTATGTGAGCGCTGTTATCCAGACATGTGTGTATCTACTGACAGACACACAACTGAATGTGTGTGTGTGATGATGCGTGTGTCCACGTCTGAACCCGAGAGAGAGAGAGAGAGAGAGAGAGAGAGAGAGAGAGAGAGAGAGAGAGAGAGAGAGAGAGAGAGAGAGAGAGAGAGAGACGTCTGCTGTCGGTGGAGCTTCTCCTCTCCCCCCCCCCCACCCGTCCAAACGCGGTCTTCCCCCCCAATCCCACCGACCCCTCTGCTAACCCGTTCTTACCTCGAGTGGAGCCGCTTGCTGGCCAGATCCGTCTCCGTACTGCCTGCTGATTGAGCCATGAGTGAGACGTACTGAGATCTCCAGCTGCTTCCCTGTTCCTCTGAGACTCTGAGCAGTCGCACTTCAGCCTTCAGTCTGTGTCTGTGTGTGTGTGCGTGCGTGTGTGTGTGTGTGTGTGTGTGTGTGTGTGTGCGTGCGTGCATGTGTAGCAATGGCAGCTGGCAAAGGAAGTGAGGTATTGTGCAAATACTCCATATAAGGTAAAGTCCCGCCTCTTGTGTGACATCAGATGCAGGAAGTACATTGTGTGCGTGTATGTGGATTAATTCATGTGCTTCCCCTTCATTCCATTCATTTGAACAAACTCTCTCTTTCTCTCCACACAGCTGCTTTACTGCCTGTTAACAAAAAGAAAATAATTACACCAGGCCCTAAAACACACGGATAAAGACATCATCTATTCTCTACTGTACAAACTATACACAACATTATGTCACATTAACTCTTATGATCACATCATGCAATATGTTATGAATTAACATGAAAACATGTTTTTGCACATGTGAAATGAATGTGCTTTGTAAGAGGTGGCAAGATAAAACATATAGGATTAGTTGCCTTGTTCATTAAATCAAATATATTTGATATTATTTCAATTCACAATTATACACAAACACCATGTGCTAATGACAACAACACAAACTAATATATAATATATCACTGAACATGTCTGAATGTTGTGTTGGTGCTACTTTAATGTTAATTTTCAGTATTTAACTTCCTGCAATACTACAAAAGAGTGTTAAGTTACAAAAAACTCGTAGGTTTCTAGAAACATAAACAGAAAATGTTACATTTTTCCAAATGATTTGATTTGAATTGATCGTGTCCGTCTCGTGTGTGGATGACGTGGATTTACTCACATCACATCACATCAGTCAGTGCTGTTCGTCTGGATGAAGTGAAGACTTCAGTCAGGTTTGTGTTTACTGTTTGAAAGATACTTCAAGGATGATTTTGGTACAATAGCGCCTCCCTGCACTGCAAACCTGTTCATACATGCGCGAGCGGTTGTTTTGGGAGTGTTTTTACTAAGCTAACGGTGTTTTCTACACAAATCTTTCTGCGTTTTCAAACAAACATCATTCAGATTGTTCGACTGCTGATATTTCTACCAAATCTCAAGTGTTGCTCACTGCAAGTGAAGTGTGTAGCAGAGTCCTGTGTGTGTGTGTGTGTGTGCGTGCGTGCGTGCGTGCGTGCCTGCGTGCGTGCGTGCGTGCGTGCGTGCGTGCGTGCCTGCGTGCCTGCGTGCTTGCTTGCGTGATGACGTGGCTCGGTGAGTGAATTCCGATCATTTTTTTGTCAGCTTCGGCTCGATTAAAGAATCGCAGAATAAACAGTAAATAAAGAGTGAAATTCTCCGTGTATAAAGTAAGTGAGTGTCTCTTCACATGCTGTTTTACACGAGTGTATTTCTTACTTTAATCTGAAGTTTCTTTCAGCAGATCGTTTTTCTTTGTTGAACGTTTTTCAGTTCTTGTTTAAACTGGTTATATTGTGTATGTGTGTGATTCTTCATGAATATTTGGATGTTTGTTTACCTCATATCGCGCATGAATGTGACTTCACATAAATGTAATTCGTTCTTTATGTCTGTCAATAAATAAAGACATCAGTTAATTTAGATTTCATATTCTTCGCTTAACAGTGCGCTTCAGTTAACAGTGCGCTGCCAAAAAAAAGCGATTAGCAAATGTTTTTAAGCATGTTTACGTATTCAGTGTAATGTGTTTAATATATCATCATTCAGCAGAAAGAAAACATATATCCAGAGTATAGTGGGGCATGTTTTCACACTGCTGTTTATTGACACTGATTTGATAAGAAACCTTTTGATTTAATATTATGAATAACAACACTTTATGTATTTAAAATGGATCATTTACAGAAAACATTTCGAAGAACAAAACCTGGATAAGAAATCTTTAAATGAATGAATAAAAGCCTAATGTGACAACATGGCCTGTGTGTTTTATTCATCATGTGTTTGTGTCTTGAAGGATGTCCGTCAGAGATGCTCGGGTGAGGGATGAAGGTCTGATGATGATGCAGGAGTTTGAGGACAGACTCACAGAACACATGGATAAACTCGAGCACATCCGTCTGACTGCCTCCGATCTCAAACACTCTTTATCTGAGGTTCACTATAGTTTTTCTTCCTCACGTTCACAGTCATGTTGTGTGTTTGTAGATGAGCCGTGTGTCACGCTGTGTGTCATGTGTGTGTGATGACAGAATCATGATGATATGAAGCCGTGTATCTCTGAACATGTGGAGTGGCTGCAGACGCTGAATGAACGTGTGGAAACTCTGCAGATGAACACGTCTGTATTTGTGCAGGTCACTTTCAAACTCCTCAAACATCGGCCTTTATTGTAAATGTTTAATGTTTCTGAACATTACTGTAAATGATTGCTAGTTTAGTTATGAATACAGCACATCATCACGGGTCAATTCACCGGCGTTCTCGCTGTTGTTTTCATGTACTGAATTTGTGAATGTTTAATCGTTGTCTGCAGATGAATGTGAAGCCTCGCAGCTTCAGAGGGAAACAACAGGGCCTCAGAAACGCGGCGGCACGCTGGGGACGGGCACATCTGACTGATGACGCCCAATCAGAATACGGCTGGTCTCCGGTTCGAACCAGACGCAACAGTGACGCTGCCTCTGAGATGTCGTGTGCGTGGTAGAGTGACATTAAAGTCATCAGCCAATGATAAAGAGCGCTGTGAACATCCTTTACCTTGTACTCTGAAAATGCTGGATTATTTCATTATTGACAAACACAACAGCTGGTACCAGAAATCCACTGTAGCATGTTTAGTTTCATGGCGTATTGGTTTGAGTTCATGTTAAATTCATGGGGTGTATATGTTTCAGTGTGTGTGGGGGGGAGGTTGCCTGTCAACCATGAGATCATGAATCTATATAATCAATGTATTTTTATATATGTTTCTTTATAAATGGAACAACATGTGTTGTGTTGGTCCTGTGTTTCATATAAAAGACATAACACTGTATGAATGCAGATCTCTGTTATCTCTCTTCTGTCTGTATAAAGTCATGTTTGTATGATGGGATTACAGCTCAATAATTCCACAGAGATGTCATTGATGTGATCTGCAGGTGTCGCTGTTGTTTCAGACTTCAGATTTGATCCAGTGTCAGCAGTGGTGTAAAGTATTGGAGTAAATGTGATTAGATACTGTACTTAAGTATCTTTTTGGCTACTTTGTAGTTGTACTGGGTATCAATGATATTAGCAATTTTTACTCTCTACTTGAATACATTCAAGTATATGTACTCTTCACTACATTTGTAATGACTAATGCAATTACACATTACATTTTGCATGGCACCATTTTTTTTTGCAGCAATTTTATTCTGCTATACAGAAGAAGCAATATTGTAATTTACAGGACATTGAAGATACTATATCTTGTGCATTTTCCCTTACTTACTGAAACTTGTCAACATGGCTTCTTGATGCAAATGCATTATCAGGTAGTTGTCAATCGCTGGAGGTTTATATGTGAGATGAGGACACGACTGCAGCCGCTGATGAGGCCAAAATCTGCATGTCCAGTGCAAAAAGGCTTTGACTTTTAGTTTTCCTTTACATTATTTTATTTATCTGTTATACTGAAGAGTTCTTTTTGAAAGATCTTTTTGGAATCGTTGACTTGTAACTTGTAATTGAGTCATTTTCACAGTAACGTAACTGTACTTTTACTCAAGTATGGTTTTCATGTACTCTTTACACATCTGTGTGTTTAAACTCAAATCATTCACCTGAATATGAACATTCTCTTGTCATTTACTCACCCTCACGTCATTCTCTACTTGTAATTAATATTACTTGCTCCTTGGATTTTGTGACACATAATGATAACAAGTCACGACATTTATACAAGTAAAATAAGGACACAAAGTGAAATCAAAAGTGCTACAGGAGCTCCACAACATTTAATTAGTGTTAAGATTTTCCAGTGTATTAAAAAACACACACAAAAAAAGTCTTTCTGCAGAGAAAAATAAAGTGAAAAACAACAGTTAACAGAAGAAAGAACAACAGAAACATCTCACAATCACACAAACATCCATCATTCAACCAAACAAATCTTCAGCAATTAAGAATTCATCTTTCACAAATCCATTCATAATAAATCATAGATTTAAATGAAATGAAAACGTTTTTGAATCCTTTCTCACTCACAGGTTTCTTTTTTAACAAATTGTTTTGCTATTAAAAACATATAAATATATATTTCATAGCACTTCAGTAATAGAAGTAAACCAAAGAGAGTCTGATGATGTTCAGTCACTGTATGACACACTGTGTGTCTGTGTTGTTCTCATCATCATCATCATCAGCAGCAGCTTCAGCTTCATCTGGAGGACATAAACTCTGTCTGAGCTCCATCAGAAGATCTCGGCCCTCGCTGGCTGGAAGATTCCCCAGATAGTACTGAGGTGCCAACTCCACGAACCTGCACAGGAAACATATCAGATTAAAAACCAGATTCAAAACACTTACGCTGGATGTCTGCAGCATATGAAAGCATGGGACTGACATCTGAGGATGAATCTCTGATATGACACAGATGCAGTTGTCGTGTGAGATGGTGAAGTCGTGATAAAGGACCCAGCTGGGCGGGCTGAGCTTTGGACGGCGACACAGATACGATGAGAACGGGTGCAGGTGAGCCACGTGACGGTGAGTGAGGAGAAGATAGTTCCCTAAACCGTCGACATCGTGAGCGACCTGAACATCAGACACAAGTTTTAATCCCACAGCATGTTTAACACGCACACGTTCGCTCGCTCGCTCGGTGAGTCCGAGCTTACCTTCAGGAAGAAGCCTGAGATCAGAGCTCTCTTTATATTGGTGCTGTTATCTTGGCGACCGAAGGCAGGTGGAGATACTGGCAGCTCGATTCGCTGCATCACCTCCAGAAGCTCCGCCCTTATCACCACAGCCAATCGCAGCGCAGAAGCGTTCAGGAAGTTTGTCCTGCACCAGACCTCGTCTTCAATATCTGAGGAGAGATATCAGCTGTACTGTAACACGACTGAAACACAAGTAGACAACACTCCCAGCAGATGACAGCCGTCTACTCACGCTCCAGATAAGCGTTGTAGATGTTGATGAGGGTCATGTGATCTCCGTCTGCATGCAGCAGAGGCCGTCTGTGTGTGGCGGCCGCTTCCTCTTTATTGGGCAGAGGTGTTACGAAACACGACGGGGCTACAAACAGACAAACAACAGATGTTTGGTGATTTTTATGAACAGAGATGTTTCTATTGATATGTTCATAGCTTGACGCTGTACCGGTGATCATGGCAGCGATGGTGAGCAGCTCACTGACGCAGTCAAACTCACAGGAAGCGATGAGAGCTTTAGCTAACAGAGGCTCCAGAGGAAGTTCGGACATGATGATCCCAACCTCTGAGAGATTCCCATCATCATCCAGAGCTGCAAGATAATCCAGATCCTCCAGAGCCTGCATCAGAGCTTCAGGAGCTGTGCACAAGCACACACAATGTGTGTCAACACAATGTCACAAAGAACACGTGTGTGTGTGTGTGTGTGTGTGTGTGCGTGCGTGTGCGGTCACCCGGTCGATCCAGGAACTTGCACTGTCCCATGTCAGCGATGTCCAGTCTCTTGAGCAGCAGCACCAGATGACTGAGATTGGTCTCCATGACAGCCGGACGGCGACATTCAGACATTTCATCCCGATACGTGTGCTCGGAGTACAGCCGCACGCACACGCCTGCAGCAGAGCACGCGTTCGTCATGACATCACAACATTAACGTCACGTGATCAGTCCCTTAACACACGTGCCTTTCCTCACCTGACAGTTTACTGCTCACCCGTCGAGAGCGCGCGTCCGCCTGCTGTTTGCTGATTGGCTGTTGAACCTGAGAATCGGCTCTGATTTGTGGGTTGTAGATCTGTGGAGGTGGATTGAGTTATTACGTGAGATGTATTTCTGACACGAGATGTGGTGGACGGACTCACAGTTTTCAGCTGAAGTCCCGTGTCAACGATGTATCTGATGTTGTTGAGAGAGAAGGATGATTCTCCTAAAACATCAGTGAGGATGACCCTGCGTCTCACACACTCCTCCAGAGCGTCCTGAGCTTTCTCCTCCACGTCATACACCTGCTGCGCCGCTGGAGCCGAGAGATCCACGTGCAGCGGCAGAACACGCAGTGAGCTCAGATGAGCGCTCAGTGACACGCACTCCTTCTCTAACAGCGCACAGCACTCGCTGATCACCTGACGACACACAACCATCAACAACGACTCCACACACACTGTCAGATGTGTTTTCATCAGCTCTACACAAATACTGCAGTGACATTCCTACATCCTGTAGTGATTCATATCTAGAGTAAATGTTAAAGTATACTGCAGTATTTTTCATGTGGGAGTGTTTCATGATGATGAATTAGATTAAATAGTAAAAACAATCTGAACACAGTTGAACTCCAGTAGATTTGTGACGACTCAGTGTTCAGTTACAGTGTTTGTCTGATGAGCTTCAGGATGGAAATGAGGTCAGTTTGCTCAAGACACTGGAAGAGGTGTGACACTATTGACAAAAGGAAAGGCTGTGTGTGTGTGTGTGTGTGTGTGTGTGCGCGCGTGCGTGCGTGCGGGTTCCATTATCTTTTCCAAAATGTTTAATAATGTTTCTGAAAATCAATAGTTAGCTTTATAGTTAGTATAATTATATTGTATAGAACCATGAAACATGTAACTTCTGTAACTCTGTGTATTGTCAAGGGCCTTACAACACGATACATATCACGATATAATATATTGCAATAGTCTTTAAAATGTTACAAGAAAGACAATACAACTTGTTTGGACCACCTGGGGTATTTTTAACATCCCATCAATAGAATCCATCATATACCTGTAGACACCATTATAGTTTCCATTAAAACCAATTCAATTCTTATTATAACCATTAAATCCATAACATGTTCTATTGTGTCACAATCCACAAGTGGGTAGCACATGTGAATAAGATGGGTCGAATGCACGCTCTAAACATGGTAAAATCAAAGCATGTGATTTAAAAAACGTATCGAAGGTAAAGATTAGAGTATATTTGCACAGCCCTAGTTACTACAGGTACTATACTCTTACTATAATTACTAAAGTAAAATCATCGTAAAATTTTGGTTACTGCAGTTGAACTATTGTAAACATTGTTTTTTTATTTGTAGATGAATAAAACATGGTTAATTTTGGAATTTACTGAGCTAAATTTCTTTGTTCTTTCATCACATCAGTGTGTGTGTGTGTGTAGGGACATAAACCTGAATGCACACCAACTCATGGGGACTCGTGTCACTGTGGGGACGTCCTTACGAGTACAAAAGCTTATAAATCGTACATAAAGATAATTTTTGAAAATCTAAAAATGCAAAATGTTTTCTACGATCATTAGGTTTAGGGAATAGAATATACAGTTTGTACAGTATAAACATCATTACGCCAATGGACTGTATCTACGGAGATAATAAACCAACGTGTGTGTGTGTTCTTTCAGATTCATTCTTCAATATTCCTCTCTTCTATTCTTCATCTGATTATTCTATTCTTTCATTCCTGAAGGTAAAATTTGATTGTGGATTCAGGGTGTGACAATCTCATTGTGTCTTCGGTTGAATGATTTCAAGATTCGCTTACACACACACACACACACACACACACACACACACACACACACACACACACACACACACACACACACACACACACACACACACACACAGAGAGAGAGCAGTGCAGTGATATCAGACACATACCTGCACGCTGGGGAGAAACACAAGTATATCTCCCTCCTCACCCCTGCGGTGAAGATCCAGTATCATGTGACAGGAAGCTGCAATGAGGTCATGTCCTGGCTCCCGGTACACAATCTCTACACCGTTTGTTTGTGAGGGAACGCCAATGTGAGGAACACTTTCACCCAGGAAACTGGCGATGGTCTGAGCGACGGCAGGAGCAGAGAGGACGACCACCCTGAGATCAGAGCGCTGACGACACACGTCACGCAGCAGACCCAACAGAACGTCTGTAGCCACCGTACGCTCCTGAACCTCATCGATGATCAAAACACCGTACTGACGCATCAGAGGATCTGACATCATCTCCTCCAGCAGAAGACTGTCCGTCACAAACCTGCAGGAGAACACGCCGCTGCTGCTGTTAGCATGATGCTAGGGTGATTTAAGCCCATGATATAGTGTGTGTGAGTGAGGTGATTTACCGTAGTATAGTGTCAGGAGTGCACCCATCTTCATGTGGGACCCTGTAGCCGACCTCTAACCCCAAACTCAAATCCATCTCATCCGCCACTCTCAGAGCCAGACTGCAGGCGGACGCCGCGAACGGCTCACAACAACACACCAGACCCTGAGAGAACTCATGAGACAGAGCGTACTCCACACACCACTGCGGCACCTGAACACACACACACGTGTTAGACAAAAACACAGAGTAAAGAAAAATAATAGAAAAGTAGCAAAGTATGGTGCAGTGTAGTGTCATAAGGTGTAGTGTAGTATAGTGTGGTGTAGTATGGTGTCGTGTACAGGTATAGCATAGTGTGGTATAGTGTGGTGTAGTGGAGTGGAGTATAGTGCAGCGCAGCATAGTGTTGTGTGGTGCAGCAGTTAAGTGTTTTATAGTATGGTGCAGTGTAGTAGTGTAGTATGGTGCAGTATGGTGCTGTATAGTGTAGTATGGTGCAGTATAGTGTGGTATGGTACAGTGTTGTGCTGTGTAGTGTGGTGCAGTATAGTATGATGTTGTGTAGTGTCGTATGGTGTAGTGTTGTATAGTTTGGTGTAGTGTAGTGTAATATGGTGTAGTGTTGTGTGGTGTAGTGTAGTGTAATATGGTGTAGTGTTGTGTGGTGCAGCATAGTGTAGTGTAGTATGATGTTGTGTAGTGTCGTATGGTGTAGTGTTGTATAGTTTGGTGTAGTGTAGTGTAATATGGTGTAGTGTAGTGTTGTGTGGTGTAGTGTAGTGTAATATGGTGTAGTGTTGTGTGGTGCAGCATAGTGTAGTGTAGTATGATGTTGTGTAGTGTCGTATGGTGTAGTGTTGTATAGTTTGGTGTAGTGTAGTGTAATATGGTGTGGTGTGGTGTGGTACAGTACCACAGTCATTTTACATCATTATATTTACATTTACATTTACATTTATTCATTTGGCAGACGCTTTTATCCAAAGTGACTTACAATTGAGGAAAACAGCAAGCGATTCGTCTAAGTAAGCAATATTCACGAGAGGTGCTAGTAATACAAGGTTTCAAATACAACGTCAAGATAGTATAAGAAAGTATATAGAGAACATTAGAAAAGGAAAAATAGAGGTAGAATTTTTTTTATTTTTATATTATGAGACAGTTAAGTGCTCATGGAAGAGGTGGGTCTTCAGATACTATATTTTATGTATTTTATGTATAATTTAATTCTGTACAGCACTTTGGTCTACTTCGGTAGTTGTAACGTGCTCTATAAATAAAGTTTGATTGATAAATTATAGTACAGTATAATATAGTATGGTACAACATTGTATGGTATAATGCAATACAGCGTAGGTAAGTGTAGTATAGCATTGCATAGTACGGTACTGTACAGCACTGTATTATATAGTATAGAATGTTATAATATAAAGTAATGTATAGCAGAGCATAGTATACTATAATATTGTATAGGATGGTCAAATATATCATTATTATAATCATGTGTTCAGGTGGAGTGAGTCTGTGTCTTCACTCTCGTCACATATTCATGTCATTCCACACATCTGATAACATGACAGCAGACTCACAAACACAGTTCCTTATATGACATAAATCATCTTCACTGTGATTAACATATAGATTTAACACTTTAACATATGAATGTTGTTTTCTGTCAGTATTTCAATACAGTTATGTGTGTGTCTGCAGAATATATAAAAATATATTTTATAACATGAAATGAATGACTGGATTTGGGTTTAGGAAGAGAAGAACGTGGTGTTATTGTACCTGTGTGCTCTTGCCGGCTCCTCCGTCAGAGCTGAGCACCATCATACTGTGAGTCTCCATCTGTTCTAACAGACTGAACTTGACGCTCCACACCGCCAGCTGTTTTCTCTCCTCCAGCAGACTGTAGTATCGTGAGGAGTACGGCAGACCGTCGTACGGGTTCACCTCCAGATCTCCATCAGCTCCGCCGCAGCCGTCCTCCTCCTCCAGATCACCGGAGAGTAATGAGGAGATGGACAGATTGTCTAAAGCTGACAGGACAGGACAGGGATTTGGGACGGACGCAGACGACATCATGACGCCGGCCGCTCACAGCCCTGAAGAACTACACAAACTACAGTTACCTGCCCAGAGAAAAACAACACAAACATTCACAAACTACATCGATTATCATGTATACACAATAAGGTCACAAATGTTGACGTGTTTATTATGAAAACAAATAAAAGGGGTTTTATCATAAGTCAACAAGATTTGACTCTTGAGTTCCAGCCGAGACAGATAGACATAAATGTGTGATATTAATATATGTGAACTGAACATTGGCGTGTTGCTACTGGATTCCTGACATAACACAAATCTTCAGCTGTTCTTCATGAGCATGAGTCACTCTTTATTTCTAAAGCTCGTCATATAAAACGTGTCAAAGAAAACTGAAAGTCTTCAGAATGAATTGTGTCATGTGTAAACAAACACACGTTCATTCTGACTCCACAAACAAAACAGATGAATCACGTGTTCAAGGTGAAGCTCTGAAGTGATCATTACCTGCATATCCAGAAACACAAATACATCATAAACACGAAGGAGTAAAAAGACAGAGAGATGAGTGTTGATGTTTAAATAAAGAATCATCATCTATCAGATCTAATCTGAGTGTGTCACTGACATTGCGATCAACAAAAGAACATCAAAACAACACAAAACCCATTGCTAACCTTACATTACCTTTACACATTATACACAACACATTACGCGTTCATATACCATATAAATACAACTGACATACAACATTAAAGGTGTGTTTTTACGGACGCGTTTCCTTTAAATGTCCATACAGGACGCGTACACTATCAGCTGACTGTCAGAGATCGCACACCATCAGATAAACACAAAAACAAGCAAAACAGAGAGACAATAAAACCATATTTACCTGAAACACATCGTCAGATCCGTCTAACTATCAGCATGACATTAAATGAGTGAAACCCGCGGGCTGTCACAGACTGTAAATGTTTAAAACGCGTCAAATATATCGCGATATTATTTAGCTCATAAACACGCTTATAATCGACCTGACGCTGATGTTGAATGCTTTATTATCATGTAATTCGTGACTGTTGACGATATTTTACAGAGATCGAAACTCAGCCGCCATGATGGCGTCTCACCTCACGGGCCGCGTGTTAAACCCTATCGAGCTGACTACATGACTACATAGACAGCGACCTACACAGCACACTTCTGCCCCTCATAATACTGATGTTGCACAGAGATACAGCAGATCCTGTCTATGTAGATAACACGATATGTTTTGGTTTATAGATGCTGTCTATGTAGGGAGCTCGACAATTGAGACGCTTTCTCTCTCTGACTGCGCGCAGGTGGAGCTGAAACCTGAACAGATACAGAGATGCAAATGAAGCTACACACATAAATGAACAGAAAACAGAAAATAACAAACACATCAATAAACAAGCGAACGAATGAATAAACAGTCATGATGACAAGACTACGAACAAAATAAAAAAACAAACATGTAATATAATAACATTAAGGATCCTTCAGTAAAACGGGTGATTATTTGTTTACTTTATATACAGTACAAAATGTAAAAATGACTTTATCATCAGATGAACGTTTGCTATTGTTAATCATCTGTTGTAAATACATTTACAAAAAAAGAAAACAGTAAGTTTATGTTTATTTGTTTAAATTGATTTGTATGTGCTTCTGGTTTGCAAATGTGAAACAAACAAACACACACACACACACACACACACACACACACACACACACACTTACCTAAACCTGCACATTAAACTAAGAACAAATCTACACATTACATATATGACATCATGGGTTCAAAAGGAAACTTTTTCATGAGAAGAGAAACACGTGTG
Source organism: Oreonectes daqikongensis (assembly GCA_026939265.1). Classification (NCBI taxonomy): domain Eukaryota; kingdom Metazoa; phylum Chordata; class Actinopteri; order Cypriniformes; family Nemacheilidae; genus Oreonectes; species Oreonectes daqikongensis. The sequence continues at coordinate 314,467 of JAOTQM010000260.1, read as the reverse complement.
AGGTGTTCATGATGTGACTGTACATTAGAGTTTCTATTAACGGTTGACCGGAGGTAATAATGATATAATGAGATTAAATCTGTGACATATCTGGTTTATTATATTATAATTAGAGCTGAATGATTAAATATCAGAGAAGATGTGTTAAATTGATCAGTGTCAGTGTTAGTGAGTGACCCCACAGATAAACCTGCAGCGCTCATTATTATTCATTCATTCATTCTCATTGAGTTAACTTATAATGGACTGAAGATCATGATGTTCAGAAGAGAAACTCTTCAGACACTTTCTGCAACATTAACATCTGCACAAACACAACACAAATATCTGATGATCCTTCAGCTGATGTCTGATCCACTGTGACTGAGAGACTGGATTTGAGTAAATTTGATGAGAACCCAAATCCGGCCAGCTGCGGTTGCCAGACTCATGCCAAATATGGGATAAATGGCCCAAATAACAGAGTAAAGAGCTGAAATGATGTTAATGTTGTTTTGTGTAAAGATTCCTCAGCTTCTGTCTTGGGTTCAGTCTCATGTGTCAGTCAACGGTGTCACAGTTATCTGATCTAATGCCTGATCACGGGTCAGTAATGACACACGGGATGATGTAGTGACCACATCTATTGACCTCATCAGGTCACATCATTAACATTAATGTGAGTTAACACTTAATAATGTCACATTATCATGCAGTGAAGAGAGCAAAGCCGTATAAAAGATTCTCACCGCGACAGACATGAACATTGTGTCTTCAGATCTGAATGGTTGTGTTATCTCTCGGTCTCAGTGAGTTCTGCTCTGTCATCATCTCATGTGTGTGTGGATCATTGACTTTATATGTCTCTCTCTCTCTGTCACAGGTATGTCTGCAGGTCTTTTATCAGTCTTGTGTCTGCTGTCTGTCTGCTCAGCCTGTTACATCTCCAACTGTCCCATCGGAGGAAAAAGATCCGTTCAGGATTTTCCACCTCGACAGGTTTGTTCACTAACACCTGCTCTCGTGCAGTGATGTCAGATGATACAGAGTCTTATGTCTCTCTCTCTCTCTCTCTCTCTCTCTCTCTCTAGTGTATGTCCTGTGGTCCTGATGATCGCGGCCGATGTTTTGGTCCCAGTATCTGTTGTGGTGAAGGCATCGGCTGTTTGATGGGATCTCCAGAGACTCTTCACTGTCTGGAGGAAGATTTCTTACCTTCTCCATGTGAGGTGGGAGGAAAAGCGTGCGGATATGAGGGACGTTGTGCTGCTCCAGGACTCTGCTGTGATTCAGGTCAGATACACATGCTTTAAGGTATCAGTCAGCTTGTCAGCTTATATTACAAAATTAACAAACATTAACAGGATAATCCTTCCATCCATTCTGTCATCATTTATTCTCTCTTCATGTGTTTATAAATCTGTATGCGAGTCTTTCTTCAGTAGAACACAACAGAAGATATTTTGAGAAATGTGTGGAAGTCAATGGGGTTCAGTGTTGTTTGATTGTCAACATTCTTCCAAATATCTTCTGTTGTGTTCTGAAGAAGAAAGAAACTCATACAGGTTTGACATGACATGAAGGTGAATAAATGATGAAATAATTTTTCTATTTGGATGAACTATTCCTTTAAGTGATTTCTGTAAGTATTTAGTTGACATGAGTTAACTTCACACATTTTTGTGTTTTCCTTAATAACTTCTTATGAAGTATTGGTTGAGTGATGTCATATTTATTACCAATCCATAAGAATATTAACAAACAGTGGATGTACACATTAAAAAGGTTATTAGAACATTTTATGTAAAGCAAATGCTGTCTGGGTGTTTAGCGGCATCTAGTGGTGAGGGTGCGAATTGCAACCAACCGTTCACCTCTCGTTCTAAGCACTACGGAGGCCGTTATAGGACTAAGATGTCGTCACGTTTTCGCTTCTTTCACAAAAGAGATCACGTATTTACGAAACGCGCTCTGTAGAGAAATTTGTCCTTTAGGAATACTGTAGAAACAACATGGCGAATTCTATGTGAGGTGACCCGCTGTGTATGTAAATAAAAATAGCTCATTCCAAGGTAATAAAAACATAAGGATTTAATATGTAAGGTCTTTATACACCTCTGAACACGTAGTTCTGTATATTATATTGCATTTCTGTTGATAGAGCCTCCAAAAAACTACACACAGCAACTTTAAAGAATAAGAATAATATATGCAGATGATACGTGTGTAGTAAGTGTTGTTGTGTTGTGTGTTGTTGTTCAGACGGCTGTAGTATGGATCAGTCATGTATGAACACTGAAGAGGACGGTACGACCGGCGGACATCAAGACCTGCTACTGAAACTCCTGCACCTGTCAAACCACGCCCACCCCTACAGACTCCACCAATGACATCTTCACACGGCTATGATGTCATCTCAGAAAGATTCTTCAAGATTATCCACCTTTTGTAAATAAACTTTGTATTGCCAGTAGATAATGATGTATTTAGCTAATACACACACAGTAATATGACTGTACATGTGTGCACATATTAAACTTATATGACAGGATTCATCTGTGTGGCTGATTTTCATGAGACATGATGTTGCATTGAATACAATTACTAAAGAAATTGTGAGAGGAGCCAATGTTCTGTCAAATTATAATACCTATAAATCTATGCTAGCCTCATGTTGTGATTGGGTTGGGGGAGGGTTTAGTCCTATTTTGTATGGACGTAGCTAAATTTGATAAGTTAGCATAATTTAAACACCGGCTATGACAATTTTTTCAATACTTTTAACAACTTTCCTAAACTCTTTTTTCAGTTATCACAACATCTTATTGCTTTGACACAAAATGCATACATTTAACACAGATTTAAAATGCTTTAACTTCTTTTACACACAAGCTCAACCAAGACCAAAACAATGTATTTTTACTGCCAAATTTACAAATGCTTTCACACTGTATGTCAGAACAGATAACATCACGTTCTAAACTTATAGGCTAAAGTCAAAGTGGTCTAAAGACTACACTTGTTGGAGGTATATAGGAACCTTAAAGAGACATTTTCAATTCATTTGTATTTGTACTGTAACAACTTTTAATTTGAGCGTGAATAAAAGGAAATAGTCACTAGAAATATACCAATATAAACATTTCTGGAAGCTATGCATGTATCAAAAAAAGCAGATAAACACTGAACCTAGTTTGAAAACCCCTGTCATAAACCACAGGCTATCATACAGACAAATCTCAGCTGGGACACAATGACATTTATTGTCCAGAAACCAACAGATAAGATATTATATAAGGGCAGACATGACACATATAAAATAATGCACTTTCTGTAATTCCATCTGATGTAAGTGTTTTTGATGACATTGTGCTATGATTTACTAAATGTCCCTGTTGGTATGAGAACATGTGTCAGGGTTTTGGTAGACACAGTGTTTTGTTAATGTTTTATTGTATTTTGAAGATAAGTGTTGGAGTTTAGCTTACAATGTGTGATTTTGAGCATGAAACTAAGTTTAGCCAATTGTGTGTTGCTGTGTTAAGAGTTTAGGAAAGTTTAGGAAACTGTAAATCTGTTGCTAGGGTGCTCATCCAGGTTTTCCCGTTGTTCCAGTCTCTGTGGGATTTTCACACAGGTACAGATGAGCAACAGTTTATGGTGAAATACATAAAAACATAAAGGTCAAAGGTCACCTATCATGATAGCCGGTGTGTTATATTTTATACAGATGTTGGTTTAGAAGTAAAATATATATAATACATACAGGTATAGATCAATACATTTACAATCACATGTATTTAAGAGAATGCATTCCATTATACATTTATGTTTTGAAGATTTATAATTGAATAATGGAAGATTCGTCAGAACAGACTCTTAATAACACACAACATAAAAGCCAAAGTCTAAACTACACTAAATCTTTATAGACCAATTAAACCCGAAAGACTTTCACCTTCATGGTCACATGCATGCATCATATTATCTGGGTTAGAAGAGTAGCAGAAAAACGATTTGAAAGAAACAACTCCTTTAATTCAGTAGTTACAGCAATTTAGTCTTAAGCTACACTTACTGACACATTTAGTGTTTGGATGTGGCACCATAATAGATGAATTCACCCAAACATGAATCAGACCAATCTTCTGATATGATCTGTCAGGTGTGTCGTCTACAAACCACAATTCATGTGACGTAGACCCCTAACAGGTCACCATAAAGTGACAACAAAACGCTTAATAAGAAAACTGCTATGAATCATCAATTCAATTCAATTTTATTGCTATAGCACATCTCACACTTTACACTGTACACACACACACACACACAAGACCGTGTAAAGTAGTGTCTTTAGCGCATTAGAAGATCTGTTATCTTATACAAAAGGATTTAAATGCATTTGTTATTCATCCCTTCATCTCTGTCGTGTAAAACATTTCTCCACGCTGTCTCACGGAGCCAATGAGCTCTATGTGCCGTCTCAGTTTAGACTCCCAGTCGTCTGATTCTTCTAGAACGTTAAACCGTGTCTCCAGCGTCTCTAACGCCAGCAGAGCTTCAGGGAGGTCAAGGGTCAAACCGGCCTGATGCACCGCCTCCTGAAACTTAGCTGGTGATGCTGTCGCTATGCAACACCTGAAAAAACGTTCAATTAGGTTATCGATTAAAATAAAGCATGAAAGAAAGAATAATATTTAGATGAAAGGTTTAGTGAGATCATGAGTTTAGTATAAAGACGGTAGATAAAGTGTAACCTGTTGAGTCCAGCGGTGATGGGATGGTTATAGTGATAATACACAGCCACAGAGGTGTGAGGACAGATGAGATAATGATTCTCCTGAAAACATCTCATCATAGTGTGAAGAATTCCCTCATCGGACACAGAACCCGACGACAACACTTCACTCACCTACACAACACACACACACACACAACAGCTGAACACAACCTTCACACGTGACGTGTGTGTGTTTGTGATATCTGCTGCACACCTGCTGATGAAGCGTCACAGGAAGAGAGAGTCTGTGTGTCTTCTGAAACTCCTCCATCAAACTCTGAATCATCTGAGCGTCTCCAGCAGACAGAAGCCAGAAGATTCTCTCCAGATTATAGGGATCCTGTCGAGAGTCCACACACAGTTTACACAGCAGCGCGCACACACGCACACACACACACACACACACACACACACACACACGAGTTCACGGATCACAGCGCCACCTGAATGTCGATGGCAGGAGCGAGAGTTTTCACGACATCGCTCGCCATGGAGAAATCTCCGCTCTGAACCGTACGGTGAACGATGTCATTGGTGTTCACCATAGCGACGAGTCGCAGAGGAACGCCCATCATCTTCATGACACATCCGGCTACATCACACACAGAACAGTGAATTACTGCTCAACATTTACACGAAACAGGTTCTGTTGGGTGAATGCTTGGATTTCACCCCTAAAAATACAAAGACATTGTAAAAATATTATGAGAGCGTTTTGTACGTTTCATTTTCAGACGTAACAGTGCTAAACATAATAATGAACTTCAATCATAAAACAAGAACAACATATTTCTTTAATTTGATTCTGGGGTGAAACGCGAGCAGGATGTGTTTGTTGGCACACCTGTAATATTTCCAGCTCCTCCTGTAGGCACCAGCACCTCCAGCGCAGGCAGCGTGTCGTCTGCGGCTGCGTTCGGCTCAAGCGCGCTGAGCTGCAGGTATGCGAACAGAAAATGAGGCAACTGCAGCAGAATTCTGGACCAGTTGACAGAGTTCAGACTCATGAGACCGTGACGCTTCACCAAATCTGAATCAGCAAACAGTTTCCTCAAGGGAACGTCAATGTCATCAGACGTCCCGTCCGCTGCCAAACAAACAGACACGCTGCATAAAAATCCTGTTAAACGTCGTTTTACAAACGTGAAAACTCATTTACCTGCAAACACATGGACGTTGTCTGATATGCTGGTGGTCATCTGTCTCTCTTGAACTGCGGTGATGCGTCCGCGGGGAAACACAACCACAATGTCCACATCACTGAGAGCGAACACGCTTCTGATGGCCGAGCTGCCCGTGTCACCAGATGTACCTGAGAGACGACAGCGCTCGAGTTCAGCGATCATTTCTCTCATTTCATCCATCGGCCTTTGGAAGAGACGCATCATTTCATACCTACAAGTATCGTGGCCCGTTTCTTCTCCTTCTGCAGGAAGTATTTCAGGAACTGTGCCGTGCAGGACATGGCCAGGTCTTTAAACGCCAGAGTCTCTCCATGAAATAATTCCAGAATGGACAGAGAGTCTCGGAGTGAAACTATTCTCACCGTTTCTGCTATAGAAAACGTACTCAGCGCCTCTGAAATCAGCTCTAGAAAGAGAAATGAGAAACACAAAACCACGGAGACATTTCTCAGAACATCTCCTTTTGTTTTCCACTGATGAAAGACTCACATACACATTTGCAAACACATGAGAGAGTTTTTTTTAGTTTCGAGTGAACTGTCCCTTTAAGAGTCTCACCCTGCAGGTGTTGTCGTGGGATTTCATGCTCAGGTATGAAGAGAGAACAGATCTCACACATCAGCTGCTGATAGGACAGATGGATCCAGGATCTCAGGGTTTGAGGAGACAGTGTTGGGATCGTCTCTGGCATGAACATTCCTCCATCAGGAGCAAAACCAGAGAAGAGCACATCTCTGAAACTGCGCCCGTGAACACCTCCGCGCGTGCTGCAGTAACGCATCGCATTAAACACGTCGTCACCTGTACAGACAGAAGAACACACAAACATGTAAGTCTGAACTCACATAACAAACAGCGTTTCAAAATAACGTGTCAGGTTTGAATCGAATCGTGAAAGCGACATGATACCTGAGACGAGATGTTTTTATTGTGTAGGCTAGACTCTGAACTGAACGCTGACGTCATAAGAACAGCTCCAGACAGACTTTAATCCGGATCATGGTCGAGGTCAAGCAAAATTAAAGAAATAAACAAAATAAACTTTGATTTTGTATGGAAAGGGAAAAGTCATTACATACGTAAAAATGATATGATTAAGGAATTTATTTTATTGAAAATTTTATTGAAATTTTATATTCATAAATGTACATTTTTAACTGTCCCCCCTAGGTTAATTGTTTTTCAAGAGGAATTTTCTTTATATGTTAATTGTTTAAAAGAGGTAACTAATACAAAAGCTAAATATCTATATTCTTTATTGCTGGATTTTGGTTTTATATAATGATGCGTCTCTTATAGCATCTTTTATTTACTTTATTTTTTGTGTTTATGTAAATGTAAATTTTATGTATGTGTTTAGGCCTGTGTAATATGTGGGAATTTATTATGTACAATTCATTGCAAATTGTTAATACTGAATATTGTCTTTTTGTTTTGATCTTAAAATTTAATAAATGGTTGGGGGGGAAAAAGCAGACTAGCGGAAGCGGAAACGAGTCAATATTTGTTTTAAAGATCGAAACTTTACTCTCGAGCGACGCCTGCAGGAATAAATACCTCATATCACGCAAACATGCTCTACCTAGATTGACAAAACATTTCAAACAGGATGAAAACAATATTGTTTTTTGTTGTTTCCAGTTCAACAGTAGGCTACGATAAACTACTATAGAATATAAATACATGTGTGGTCATACAGGCTGGGCTTCAGATGATGCTGAAGAGAATCTGGTGACTGAATTATTTCTGTGTATCTACATTTCTTCATGAAGCTGTTAAAACTCTGATGTAATGACAGGTGTGTTTTCAATGGAGGTTTACATGAAGCCATAAACATCTGTATAATCTGTAAAAAGAGATTGAATGGGATATTTGAATCATCACTTGTTTTCACCCCCTTCATTTCCCAGCGTGTGTGTACAGTATGTGGTATTATATTTACAGTGTGTGTAGTGGTCTGATTTAAGTATTATCTGAGTCTACAAAGCTCTCACAAAATATAAATGTGTGCACATTCTTTTCTCGACTCAAAACTCGACAGTCTGGTGAGAATGCCTTTATTTCACAGAGTAAGATGAGGCAGATTGAAGGACACGTGACGTCTGGGTTAGTTTCAGTCCAAAAGTCTATGACGTGGCTTTGATTTGCACTTGTTCTCCAGCGAGCATCATGGGTTTATTGCTCAGCACAGCCTCTCTCATGTTATCATAAACATGTTTATTCTGTTTAAACAAACGCAGCTCCATTTCTGTCTGCGACCGCATGGTCTGAAAAACACACACACATACACACACACACACACATCAGTATAATGACGTTACGCTCTTACACATTCGACTGTGTCATTGTGTTCACCTCCAGGTCTTTGCTGATGGGATGATGTGGTCCATGTGTGATCATCAGGATACCAAACGCTCTACAGATCAAACCATGAGCGACTTCAATTAAACCTGCATGCCAGTGTGTGACTCCTGCTCTCATGGTGGCCATTCCCAGCTGAGCGTTATTGGGATGATACAGTTTACTAAAACATGAAGAAAACCTTCTAGACTTAACTGACTTAAATACATCTGATATTTCTGTTATCATTCACACACACACACACCTGTATCCCTCCACCATCCTGAGCGAGTATCCTGATGCCTGCTGAAACTGCTGTAAGAAGCTGAGAACTTCACTGGCCGTGCTGAGGACGCGCAGCAGAAGCAGATTTGTGCTTTCAAACACCGACTCCTGCTTCTCCAGACACTCCTGACAAAGTTTAACCACCTACAACAAAACAACACATTATCAATCAATCATCCAACAACATCTCATTTTCAAATCAAACACAACCTGAAATCATTGACTTAATGTGCATAAATCATTCATTCATATTATCTTCTACATTCTAGACTTTGACTCGGACACCTCAGATAACTCGCAGATAAATGTGTGAACTGAACAACTCTGTTATCTGTGAAATCTTATCCTTCTGTAACCGCTTCGACACATTTTTTGCTGTAGTTATGCTGCAGTGGCCGGTAACTTACTGTAGATTTATATTGATCTAATTTATTGACAACAGTTTGTTCAAAGATAAAGGAACATTAAATATTAACAAGTGTTTATCGTTACAGGAAAAAATATTTAAAAAAACAGCCTCGTGAACCTTTTTCTGGGGTTTTTCTGATTTTAAGTTACCAAAATGCTTTTTATAGTTATTTTCTGTAAAGATAAAGACGTCATTTATCTTTGAACAAACTGGTGCCAACAAATTAGATCAATATAAATCTACAGTTGCCAGTAATACTGTATTTCTACAGAATATTTTGAGGAGAATAAAACGGCACATTAGTGTTTCATATCATCACGTAAAGATCACATCTTTATTATGTAGTTTTCTCATGTTCACCTCATGAAAGTTTCCTTCAGTTCGAGCTTCTTCAATCTTCTTCAGAGCCTGCACACTAAAATCTGTCACCTGCTTCACCACATCAGCCGGCGACTAAACACGAAATACAGATTTAAAAAATGACACTAACATCATCGCAGTTACATTACTTATCCTCTTATTTCATCTGTCAGAAACATTCAGCATTTATTCATAATACAGTTGTAAACCGTATTGTGTTAATGATGACTGACACAAACCTTGTCTTTGACAGCGCTCATGAGTTCATCTTTCATACCGTGAGCACAGTGCTCACATTTACAGTCAAAGTAATACTGCTGCTGGAGGAAACGCTGACGCTCTTTAGACACGTTCAGAAAATCCACATAACTGACGGTTAACTCTTCACCCTCGGAGATCTTCCCCAGAGCCCTCAGCTCGATCCTGACACCACGAGAGACAGCAGTGAGAACTTGAAATGTTTCAAATAGAGATGCTGATACAAAAACACAAGTTACACTTCATCCCAAAATCATTTACTCTCCCTTAAGTATATTCACTGTTCTGCTGAACACACAGAAGTTATTAACTATCATAGTGAGGAAAGAAAACTACTATGATAGTCAATAGTGGCCCACAATGATCTTCTTTGTGTTCAACAGAACAGAACAGGTTTGGAGGGTCAGTAAATGATGACAGGATTTGTATGTTTTGGGTGAAGTCTCCACCGATGTTCTCCAGCAGGTCCAGACCGGAATATTCCCACTGTTGAATATTCATGCTTACAAAACTGAGCAATTATCTACACGTTATTGATTCATGAAATACACGTACAATGGACATATTGACTAAAAGAGATTTTCTGGTGCATTCATTCAGCACCCTCGAGCAAAATATGTGACACAGAATATTCATGAAGTGCATCTTACAATACATCAGTGCCATTGTTTTGTCTCAAGATGTACACCAGTAATGAGTTTTATCAAAATATCTAAGTCTGGAATGTCTTCTGGTGTTTGGATCACATGCTGCTCATGACACAGACGCTGTGATGGGGTCAAAGGTCAGATGTTAGTTTTTACCTTCTCTCAGAGTGGAATGTGGCATCCAGAGCTGTTTGACTGCAAACAAAGAGATTTATCATGTTGTTTATTTATGTTGCTTACACAAATGTCTTTCACAGCATAAACACATGAGAATCATCTGTCACTCACTTGCCGTGGTTCAGAATGACGGTGCAGTTGGGCCAGCAGTCATGATTCACCAGACAGAGGTTTGGAAAGAGACCGACCCCCACGGCCTGAAGACCTCTCTGATCACTCAGTGTGAAGCCATTACAGTTAATCTGAGAGAGAGAGAGAGAGAGAGAGAGAGAGAGAGAGAGACGTGTTTCACGTATGAATCAGAAAACTGCTGTGGGCTTTAGAAACAACACCTACCACACCGAACACATGAGCCACGTAATCCTCTCCCACCGCCTTGCTCTTCTTAGGCCAGTATTGAAAGAAGTTTTGCACATCAACTTTCAGCTCCTTCAGGTCCTCAGGGGACATTTTGGCCAAATGATCCTCCAGCAGGTCCAGAGTGGTGAGCTGAGAGTCGGAGACGAGACCCGTGTCCTTCTGTATACGCCACATGATCCGAGCAGCCAGACTGAATGAACGAGAGCACGGCTCAGAAGCACATCGTGACTCCAAACACTGTATCGTGTCAACCTAAGTTTATCCATACGGGTCACGTGACTTTACTCACCGCACGTTCTCATTGGGTGCCTTTCCCATCTTTTTAATGGCAGAACATTCCTGTTTGTGTTCGTCCCATGCGGCGCGCTGACACGTGCGGTCACAGTAGTGAGCGAATTTACACTGAGCACAGCGGTGAGGATTCGACTGACGCCGGAAACAACTGTGACACACCTGCAGAGACAGACTGACAACACACACACACACAACTCATTTACACTACACACTGGCTTCACTGACACGTCACGTCATCTGCGAAACAAGGCCGCAGAAACAGCTCATTCCAGACAGACCATCTCTCTATTCAAACATTTCTTTACCTATACATTCGGTATTGAGTCGTTTTTATTTAATGAGAGGATCCATTTATAAAGAACACACTTTAGAAACAAATCAAATTATAATTGTTGGTTAAATATACATTACAATTAAGACATATTGAACTTTTTATTTCATTATTAAAGGTGAGGCGAGTTCGACTGCACAGAGCCATCGGTGTATGATATCATGAGAGCTATTTGAAAGTTCAGCATCTCTCTCTCTCTCTCTCTCTCTCTCTCTCTCTCTCTCTCTCTCTCTCTCTCTCTCTCTCTCTCTCTCTCTCTCTCTCTCTCTCTCTCTCTCTCTCTCTCTCTCTCTCTCGCTCTCTCTCTCTCGCTCTCTCTCGCTCTCTCTCTCTCGCTCTCTCTCGCTCCGTGATTGTGTTTATGGCGATCTGCTCGACTGGTTTCTGTCCGGCAGCCGCAGACGACAGCTTGACTTTTTATGGAGGTGAAACTGTGATCTGTCACATGAGCTTCTCTCACAACAGCTTGACGTTATTTCAGAAACATTTGTCTCATCTCAAACTTTCATCTGTAGACTAAAGCAGCACATCATAATTTACAGTGTTAAAACACAACATAAACAGTCCTGAGAAATCAAAAGAATGAAACAATGCTGTCTCTGTTGTTTGGGATTGTTGACGAAAGAAATTCAGCATTTAACATAAAATGTTTTGGGTTTGTTGACCCTGGACCAACATTTCTGTGGCAAAACCCGCAAACCATAACCAATAACCAAACTTACTGAACTGAGAGTGAAATGGCAGGTGAATAACCTTAGTTGTAATCCTAAACTTCACATGAACTCTAAACGTATACCTCAAATCCGATTGGTTGATTGGAATGTTGTCCCAGGTTAAACAATGATGTTGAACATCTGTCACTTGATAAACTCAAGAAATCGAAAAGTCTTCATGTCCTAACGCAGAAGCTTTTGGGGACACATGAACACACTCTTCCTCAATACACAGACACATCTACAGTAACTCACTCATCACCTGTTCTCTATAAGATCAGAAGCGTGAGTTTACCTGTCAAACACGACAGCAGCGAAGCTGGCCTCTGCGAACACCACTTCACCCGCTGACATCTCTTTAGTCACGCGGAGGCCGCGTCCCTTCTCTCCGGCCGCAAACACTTCCACAGGATCCATCTTATCTGCGGTCATCTCGACACGCTGCTGGAGGATCTGCTCACTGTAATCTCAACACTTACCTTCACATGCACCCTGAACACAGAACAAACCAAAAATAGACTCACTCGTGTCCTGACGGAGTGCTGTTAGTGATGTTTGTGACCTCAGTGTGCTGCTGCGCTCCTGTGGGTATTTTTATCTGTCAGCTGCGTCTGCTCATCATCAGGTGACATTACACACACGCTCAGCTTTACTATTCAGCTACACTATTTCATACTTATACATGATGACGATACTGTGTGAGTGAAGCTGAAACTGACTAAGAATATGAAAGAAAATCTGATGAACATGCACTGTAAAAAATGTTCCGTAGTTTTTACGGAAAAATACCGGCAGCTGTGGTTGCCAGTAAAATTCCGTAAAAAATACAGGAAAAGCACGTAAATAGTGATGAAGTTCAAAAACTTCAGGGCAAAAACTTCAAGCTGTGATTGAATTTATTTAATTTGAGTCTTTTATATTGAGAGCATTTCTTTACATACAATTAAAACATTCACCTAATGCATAAAAGTGAAAATATTACATTTCCTTCACATATTTATGTTTATTTCGTTATAATAATTGACAGTCATTTTTTAACAAAACAACATGCAGCATGACATCAGAAACTTCTTGCCTGACTTTGACTTAAACACAGACTCCACTCTTCAGCATAGCGGTGACTAAAAAACCATTTAACGGTCAGAAAAGAAAAATTCCGTAGTTTTTACAGAAAAATACCGGCAGCTGTGGTTGCCAGTAAACTACCGTAAAAATACGGGAACATCCTGTTTTTATTCATCCAATCAATTCACAGAGGAAACCATGAGCCACACCCACTATTCTTCTTCATTAAATATTCAATTTAACTTTGAAATACGTCAGAATAATGAAGACGATCATAACTTCTGCTTCACAGAGACTTAAGCATAACATCAATGAATGTTGTTTAAAGTCACCGTTATTGTGATCAGTGTTTACTTTAGTTGGGCTTTTCACCCGCAATTTGTGGACAAGAAACAGCTACAATCATTTGAAAAAAGTTTTTGAGAAGTTTGGAAAAAATCTTCATTTCATTTTAAACACAGACATCAAGAATCAGTGTATGAATCTTAACAGTGGTGACCATCAAATGAAAAGCTTCATGCAGCAATGGATCCTGGGAGACATGAATGAGTTTTTCTACTTTGATGTTACCCAGAATGCCTTGCGTTTATCTTATGTGGTTGTTTTTGTGGTCACCATTGATGAGATGAATAGGTTTATTATTGATATCTGCTAGTTCAGTTAGTTCTGTAAATCATGTGTTGTAAAGTCTCTCGGCATATCATTGTGTCAGTTTCATTCATAACATCAGTGAGCATAATAAAATAATTTTAAAATAGTGAATAAACCAGTATATGACAACTGTGATGACAAATAACATAATGACAATTTCTCTTAGCTCTTTCCACCATAACAGATGTGTTTCCAACACACAGTTACAGCAGCTAAAGAAAATCTAACACAACAAAGCAAAGAGTCAAGAGTCCTACTAAAGCAAACACTGAACACCATAATGATGACTCAACAAAACCATCAACATCTACACTTGTGTTTATTCTCAATAAGAACTTTTGTAGATGAACCACAGAAATAAAGTCACAGTGATGTAATAAGTGAATGTGTTAATAGTGTTTGTGGAGTTGTTTAATGGTGAGTTTTTAGAGAAAAAACTGATTGTTAAAAACAAATTTCATTTGCGTTTTTACAACGTGTTTTTTCCAAAAAAATGACAGAATTTCACTGACAGGTTTTACAAAGTGTGACAGGTTTTTTCGTAAAAACGACAGAATTTTACTGACAGGATTTACAACTTGTGACATGTTTTTTCCGTAAAAACAACAGAATTTCACTGACAGGTTTTGCAACTTTGTGATGTGTTTTTCTGTAAAAACAACAGAATTTCTGATCATAGTATATATCCATCTGTAAATTTCTGTTTATAGTAAGAGACATCTGTAAATCATGGTCATAGTAGATTTCCATCTGTAAATTACTTCTGTATATTTATTTATGTAACTTATGCAACCAATGTATATCCTGCACTTGCTGCTATTGCACTTCTGGTTAGACCCAAACTGCATTTCGTTGCCTTGTACTTGTACATGTGTAATGACAATAAAGTTGAATCTAATCTAATCTAATCTAATCATTTCACTGTTAATTTCACTGACAGGTTTTACAGTGTTTTTCCGTATTTTATACGTAAATCTTTTGACAACAGTTTTTCTCAGTGAAAATGACAGAATTTCCCTGTTAATTTCACGGACATTTTTTACAGTGTGATAAAAAACACCTCTGAAAGGTTACATGAGCTCTAGAATCCAAATCTTCTGAGTGTGATTGATACTCGGAAAGAGACTCATCTCTCCAAACACTTGTGTATATTTCACAGGCGTGTGTTTACAGTAGAAGTGAGGAAAAGAAGAATCAGCAGATGCTTTCAGAGATCCTGCACTAAATCAACATGACAAGAATCACAGCAACAGATCCTGCGCACACGCAGACGCTGCAGGCCTGCGCAGTCGACACGTTTGCATCTGCATCATTATATTAAAGCTGAAATTGGCTTGTTGTAGGAACACTCACCTCATCTGTCATTGGCAGGCTACATTAATATAGGCCTATTCGTTTTTGCTGTAACGCAGTAATATAACGCATGACTGAGAAAAACAGTAGGCTATGTGGTAATATTTAACCCGTTACAATCTCAGTAACGCGTGTTACAATGCCATAATTCACCAGATGATCATTTGTGTGACTTTGCAATTCTAACATCGATTGTTACTTGCGTCATGAGCCTTCTCTGTATTTGTTTACGTAAGTATTTAAACGCGCTGACTGTGAACGCTTGACAACGCATTGAGGCACATTGTTTGCAAACTAGTAACGTTATTAGTTTCGCAGGTAGTTTGTTTAATTAACATTTTTTAATAGTGTGGTAGTTCAGGCATATAATCCGATACAAATATTGACACTCGAATCCTAAAATATTCATTCCTGCATTGTTTTTAGACGTTCCCATAGAATTTGAATGGAAACCATTACATTTTCATGTACGCATTTACCAGACTTACATTGCGTTATACCTTATACTTTTTCTTAGTATCCCGGGGATCTAACCCATGATCGTGGCGTTGCTTGCGCCATATGCTATAACCACAGAGCTACAGAAAAGCATAGAAACCATTGGTTTTCAGCAGGGTAGTCATACTTTTGTGGTTATTTTGATAAAAGTAACTCAAAAGTAATGCAAAAGTAGTGTAACGCATTACAATTCAAAGAAAGTATTGTATTGTAATATAACTAGGGCTGTCAAACGATTAATCGCATCCAGAATAAAAGTTTGTTTACTCATAATATATGTTTGTGTACTGTGCATTTTAATTTTGTATTTATAAAAACAAACACATACATGTATATTTTTTAAAATAATATAAAAATGTATAAACATTTAAATATAATTTTAATTATTGGTAAATATAAATAAATACATCTAAATATTTCCTAAATATATAGGCCTACATGTATGTGTTCATAAATAGAAAATGAATATGCACAGTGAACAAACATCTATTATGTAAACACAAACTTTTATTCTGAATGCATTAATCTTTTGACAGCCCTAAATATAACTAATTAAATGACAGTAACTAGTAGGCCTAATATATAATTTATTACATTTTGGAGGTAACACTGGTCATTGGTCAGTCAAACGCAGTGTCCCTCGCATGATTGGTCAATCTGACATTTGTGGGTGTGGTCAGGGTCACACTGACTCCTGCAGCTGGGACATATTACATAATATCTACTGTAATACTGTTGCTCTACTGCTAAACAGTGTTCAACAGACTTCAGTTCTTCCCACCTTCTGCCTTTGACAACTGCACAATCCTTAAAATAGCTTCTTGAGGAGAAAAACTTTAATCAAATAAATGTATTTATTAAAAATGCTGACAAGTATGATTTATGTTAAATCTCCATCATCAAACTGATCAATGAGTCACAGTGTTCACAAATGTAAGAATTGAACCTGTGATATAATGCTAAATTATCAACAGAATACAAACATAAAACACTGGAAATTGAGATGATATATAGAATCAAATTAAATGAAATCCTGAGAATAAATGCTAACTAACTGTATAATTGTTTTCTGTATGAGGAGACTCTGATGTTGCTCAGGGTAAAATGAATTTCACACCACTATTGAGGGTTTTATAGAGCGTGACAGCACAGCCAGCGTATCAGGTTCACACACACACACACACACACACACACACACACACACACACACACGCACACAACCCCTCAGGCATATGGATGGAAGATTTCACTCCAATTTGATCAGACATTTCTGATAACACCACGATCACTTTAACTAATAAGAAAAATTACGAATTAAGGAGGAACTCTCATCAGCTGTCAATCAAATACTTAGGAATGTGTTGAGAATCAATAATAGGCTAATTGAATAAAGTCTATAAATCATAGAAGTCCAGATGAGCTCCAGAGGTGAAGTTTCCCTCCAGAAGAACCTTCATGAGTTTAGTGACAGACTCTTCACATGTGAGCAGTCGACCCTGAGTATGTAGACCACTGCACGCGCTCCTCACGCTGCCGTCTGCGCTGCTGCTCCTCGCCTGCAGCTGCATGTCTGTGTCCAGAGGACCTGTGCATATATCCACACCATCACAACACACTACAATACAACAACTTATAGAAAAAAATTATATTCTCATTATAACGCTATAGTAACAAAGTCATTTCCATCATTTTTCAAGCACATGATAAATAGGCTACAGGTAACAAAAAGATTTGACTTTGATTTTTTTTAACTTGAGCTATATGACTGAACATCATTTTATTCGAGCAATACTAAAAACGCGGATTATTGTGATATAGGCCAATGTATAGGTTGTGTTGGTGTACCTGGCGCGTAACTCAAGACTCTGAGGTCCGTTTCTTCCTCCGCCAGCACGCGGAACATCATCTCTCGCGCCGCTTTGCCCGTGCAGTACAGAACCCACGACGCGAACGGTTTGATCGCGCCCAGAGAGCTGATGTTGACGATGACGCGCGTCAAACCGGCGCGCCGCGGGACCGCGCGCAGGACTCCAGTGGTCAGGCAGAGCGCAGAACTCACGTTAAACGACAGATACGAGTCCACCTCATCCACATCCGTGAAATCACGACAAAAACGCGACACATCACCTAGAGAAGCTGTGTGCACAAAACATCACGTTATAACGACAAACCATTACTACTACAGTTTCCATTATAACCTATATTAGGCCTATATTATAATCCTCTTTATAACCATCCAAACCAGCAGAACTAATATGCTTTATATTACAGGAGGAATATGGTAATAGAACCATCTGCTGACACCAATAATACAGTAACTGACAGAAACTTTGTGGAAAAAACACTCTGGTACATTTGTGAGGTTTAATCAGATCAGTGAGAGAAAGCCTTTGTAAATTAAACTACAGAAAGTGTATTGACCTGCATTATTGAAGAGCATCAGATGATCAATATCAGCACACTGTGTTTCTCTGAGCGCTGTAATAACGCGCTCGACGTCTTCTTTACGCGATAAATCCGCCGTGACGCAGCGTACAGTGAGTTCAGACGCGACGCGGGTCAGATGCGTCTGTAACTCACGCAGTTTATTTTCTGATCGCGCCGCCAGAATCAAAACCGAACCTGTTGCGTCCACACGAGCCGCGATCTCCAGAGCGAGAGTCCGACCGAAACCTCGTGACGCTCCGGTGATAACGACCAGAGCTTTACCGAAACCTTTAACACCACTCATCTTACTTACTGTCCGATACACACGGGTCTGATTATAACCGATTGTTCGTGTTTTATTTCTGCAAGTAACGCTGACAATTAATTTGCAAATTCGTCACGCCCCCCGGAAACAGATAAATAAACACGCCCCCCTAACGTGGAGAGCTTCATTCATAAAATTCATACATAAAAGCTTCATAAAATACAGTTTCAAATATACAAGTTCATGTACGCTGTGAGCAACATTTATTAATTATTTAATAATACTCTGGGTTTGTTGTTTAAAAATACTATAACTTATCATTATATATTATATATCTTATATATATATGCAGTATTTATGAATATAATGATTTTTTACAAAAGGTATTTAATAATACTCTAGCTTTGATAAATGTTGTGTGTAATAATTCTACTTTTGTAAATGTGAGAATCAAACAGATAAAATATTCATCTTGAATAAAAAACAAGACAAGAGAAATATATCAGCTCACAGGAGGATGACAAAAATCCGTCAGCTTGAACACGTTGTAGGCCTACATGTATAGAACATGTATTGTTATATATGTTCTGTTGAATGTACATCATGCTGTAGCCTATTTTGTGTAAATAATAATAAAAATATCAGCTTGAACGCACATCTCTGTATAAATAATGCCACGACCCCCTCTGCAGGACTCTTCGTGATGTCGACTCTTAATTACAAAATAAAAGCTAACATAAGTCACAAATCAAATACATTTCTAAATGGCAATTAAATAGCACAATACATCCAGTTAATTATATTTATTTATCAAATGTTAATGAATTGATGACGTTCTTGACCTTTATTTTGAAAGTCTTCCGTTTTTCCGCCATGTTGGATGTGTAGTGTGAAAGCATGGCGGCAGAAATGAGATTACCAGCAGTTCATAAATATATTTCAGTACCAACATCACAGTCACAGGACGACAAACGACTGGTGGTCCCTGGAGAAGTGATCACATCTGACACCGGATTTATGAGGTGAAGACATTAATAATATTGAAGTGATGAACTTTGAGTTCTGTGAGCTTCTGTACACTGATGCTGACCAATGAGTGACTATTTAACACTGTTGTGTTTTTAAAATGCGGATTTCAGTATAGGCCTGATAAAATGTCTATAGCATATATAGTTCTAACTTTGTCTTTAAAAGTATTGAATCCGTTAGATCTGTCATGCGTGTTACTTGTTTAGAGTTAAGGTTATTACGCTTTAGAAAATGATCGTGTAAGCGCAGTCAGCTGGATATGTGTAGAGATGTTGAAGCACGTGTGATGTGATGTGATGTGATGTGATGTGATTGCTCGCTCATGTTCAGAGGTCATGGCACATACATGGATGAAGACAGACTCACAGCATCAGTAGCTGGAGAAGTGGAGCGAGTGAATAAACTCATCTGTGTGAAACCACTGAAGACCAGGTGAATATCAGACCGAACACTGAGTGATGATGAGTCAATGATCTGTGCGTATCTTCACGGTTTCTGCTCTTTCAGATATAACGGGGAAGTTGGTGATGTGATTGTCGGCAGGATTACAGAGGTCTGCATTGTTTTCTGATGTGGGATGGTTTGTTTGTTTGTTTGTTTTGAAGCTCGTATGATGTTCCTCTTATAACATTCAGGTGCAGCAGAAACGCTGGAAAGTGGAAACAAACTCTCGACTGGATTCTGTGTTACTGCTCTCTTCAGTGAATTTACCTGGAGGAGAACTTGTGAGAAACACCACCACATCGATCATCAGCCATCAGTTCTTATTATACAGCTACTGGACAAATAATCTAGTTAAAAACATGAATATCAGAATCCTGCTCTGTGACTCTATACGTAGTTACATAATCACTATCACTCGTTAATAATAGATTTTTAATATGACTTTCTGTCTCTTATTTGAGACTATTTTACAGAGCTTTGGTTGTGTAAACGGCCTTTTATATAAATCAATCAATTCCTGTTTGTTTGTTTTCTTAGAGACGCCGATCAGCTGAGGATGAGCTGGCCATGAGAGATTATCTTCAGGAGGGAGATCTCATCAGTGTATCCAAACCATTCAGTTCATATATCATAGAGAGATTTATGTCAAAATGAGCAGGTTGCTTTTGCTATCTTTAATCATAATGTACTAACTCGAAATGACTTTCCTCTGGTTCATGTCTGCTAGTGCAAGCACTCCACTTTTCATGTAGAAACACTTGTCAATTTGTTTTGTTGTTGTTCAATATCATTTTTGAGACAGAAGTCATAAAGTTTTTAAAGTGTATTTCTTTAAGATTTGACAGGCAGAGGTTCAGTCCATATTTTCTGATGGAGCTCTTTCTCTGCACACTCGCAGTTTGAAGTATGGAAAGGTAAGAGTGCTTTTTGCTTGCTCACCCATCACTATTAAAACCCTCTTTAAGCTTTATAATGTAAGCATGGATCAGTTTTGTTTTTATTTTTCAGCTGGGTCAAGGTGTTCTTGTACTGGTTTCACCATCTCTAGTGAAGCGACAGAAAACTCATTTTCACAATCTACCGTGTGGTGCCTCCATCATACTGGGAAACAATGGATATGTGTGGCTGTATCCCACACCCGATCAGCAGGATGAAGAGGCTGGGGGATATTTCACCAGCTTAGAGGTCAGACCTTTATTGTTTTACTCCGTATTTGAAGTTTCTAAGCATGTTTCTAATGATTTCTTTTTTGTCTCTGTTAGCCCGTGTCCGTGTCAGATCGAGAGGTGATTTCTCGGTTAAGGAATTGTTTGTTGGCTCTGTCAGCTCATAAGGTTTTGCTGTATGACACAAGTGTGCTTTACTGCTATGAGTCTTCTCTTTCACATCAGGTAGAGTTCATCTGCGTCATCTGCATGATATGATGTTTTCTTGAAGTGTTTTCTCTGCTGTTCTCATTCAAATGTCTTGTCTCTCTGTAGATCAAAGATATCCTGAAACCAGAGGTGATGGAGGAGATCATTCTGGAGACACGACAGCGCCTCGTTGAGCATGAAGGCTAAAGTATTAAAACAGTTGCTTTGACCAATGACTGTAATGTTTATGTTAGTATTTGTGCTGTAACATACCAGCTATGTTTCGGAATAAAACATTTATCTGAAGACAAGATAAGAGGTGTCTTATTGTTTCTATTACAAGCGAATAAGTCAGTGTCATGCATTTTATGGTTGTTAGTTATTATTATTATTTAAAACTACCCATGTATGCAGTCAGAGCTGAACTTATCTGTTCTTAAATACAGACACTTTTATGTGCAGTTGCTACACGCATGCAAACCATTTCTCCAGACCTAAAAAAGTCAAATTGACATAGTAGTACATTTTTGTAAAATAGATTTTGATGTGAAATGTTTCATAGTGCAGAAGTCGCTTAAAAATGAGTCTGAACGAGTAGTCAGTGATGTGATTTGTGTACTGTGCTGTAAAGCCGCTAGAGGGCAGTGCTGCAAACATACTGTCACTTATTTCATTTTAAACTATTACACATTTACAAACCGAAGCATTTTACTCTTTACTTAATATTATTTATATGTAGCATGCTGTAAATAATTTCATAAAAACTTATGTTTTTAAAACTTACTTTACTACGTTTGTATGCTATGTAATTTAAATCAGCTTAACTGAATTCACTATGTTAAAGTAAAGATCTTAGAATAAGATATATGTATTTTGAGTTACGAATAGGAATTATATTTGCAGAAAGTCGGAGTTTTAACAAGACTCAACTGAGTGTTGGCGGAAGCGCGCGCCGTGTGACGTCACCAGCGCAGCTCGCGTGCGCGAACATGGCGGTTCCTGCGACGACGAACGACTGCAAGAAAAGTGCAAATAAATGTGAAGTTAAACGAAGACATGAGAAGAAATAACACTTTAAAACCTGCGACCAAATCTAGCGGGTGATCGGTGAGGAAAATACCACGAGAAGAGTGAAACAAGAGCGGGAAAGTGAAGATTTAAATTCTCCTGAGGAGAGAGAGAAAGCTGCACGCGGAAGTGACGAGAGACTTTTAACAACTTAAACTTAAAACGGACTTTAACTACACTTACACAAACTCGGAGAATGAATGAACAGGGTTAAAGTGTCTGGCTGAGGGTGAGAGAGTGTGTTAGAGTGATCTAGAGATGTTTATTTATATGAATGTGTTTCTTTCAGAAGAATGTTTTATTTTACTGTAACGTTAGCTCGTGCAGATGTTTAATAACTACTGATCATACTCGACACTACTAATATTATGTCTGTACATTTCACAACATCTGCTTTATCTGCTGTTGTGTGTTCTGATGAAAATGATCGAGTTGGTGTGTCCAGTGTGACTAATAATAATAATAATAATAATTATGACGTTGACAGTTAATAACAGTAAGTTCATGCACATCAGGACATCAGACTTCAGTCATGTCACATCTGATGTGATGACAGATCACACGTCACTAACACTGTCAGGTCGAGCTTGATCGTCCTGGAGATGAATGTGAGGTAGGGTTGTGTCTCAGATCACTCTTTAATTCATGACACTCACTGTAAATAAGCTTTAATGTTTTAATAGAAAAACACTGATCCTGACAGCCAAAGTGCCTTGAAATCTTGTATGCACTTGAAAGTGTGTGTTTAGACAGTAACACACATCGACTGACATCACTGCCGGACTCTGGACCGACCTGTTTCACTTTTAAACTGAGACGTGTGTCACGGCAGAGGTCCTTCTCCTCAAACCGTCTCCTGTCCAGCACCTGGAGCGCTGTGATCCACACCTGCCCTGCGTCCGGCCGGCCGCGGCCTGGCATCCTGCCCTTATGGGGCAGCAGCCAGGGAAGCTTGTTGGGGACCAGAGGAGACCGAGTCTGCCCACGCTGCCCTTCATCAAGGGTACAGGCAAGAGAGAGACCTCACGACAGGGAGCCCAACACTTCCACAATGTGTTTGTCGTCCACGGTGAGTTCACCTTCTTTCACTTGAATACACACGGCAAACATACACGTATACAGTAGTGCTTGAAAGTGATGAGCATGTTTATCTCAGGTGACATTAAACCAACAAAATATGGTTGGCACAAAATGGAAGAAACTTGGTTAAAGTGTTAATTTGAAAAACATGACTTGACTGTACAGCATATCAGGGAATATGAGTGTGACAGTAAACACTCAGTTATTAATATTCTGATGTTTTTGACAACACCGGGTATTCTTTGTAAACTTATGTAATGTGTAGTTTATGTCCATCCGCCTTAAATTCATCTTAAAGTCCAACTACACAACTAGGCATGGGCCGGTATGAGATTTTGGCGGTATGATAACCTTAAAGGCGCAGTTTTGGATTTTTAGCGGCCACTAGCGTTTCAGTATAGATTTGCAATAAATCTTTCAGTCATTTGCTCATCCCTCTCTTTCGAAGTACGACGGTGGCCGCAACAGTAAAAAAAAACATGTCGCTGACTGAGACAGCGGCTGTGATTCTAGCCACACTGTCATGTTACTTCACGTGAAATTACAATGCAGTTACATTATTTCTACACTTATAAGGAAAAACCTTCGTCTCTCGTAGGTTATATGCCCATTTGTATCAAATGCTAACGTTACCAAAAAACTGGTTTCACTTTCACAAAAGTTAAATTATCTTACCAGCCCAGCAGAAAACAGGCAACTTCGGCGTCGCGTTGAAAACATTTGTCCTTCATCTGGTAATAGCTACACCGATGTTTATCCTGGATTTCTGCCGTCGTTTGTCTCTAATTTGTCACATTTGCGCTTCACCGACGGAGATTCGTGCTCTGTCGGCTCTTGTGCACAATACGTTTGGTCTTCCATTGTATCAAAACTTCTATAAACAGAACGAGCTATGCTTCAGCTAGATGATGACGACGACTCCTCCTCCTCTTCGTACTACGACTGACTAACTTCTTCATGCGTCTTTAACTCAGTGATGACGCAATTCTGCCTCTATGAATTACTAAATGCGCTCTGTGAGCTGTTTGTCCGTTTAGTGCTGCTGTAACCAAACAAGGCCGCGCAACATGGAAAACTCCACATATATAGACCCGCGCCTATGTAGATAAAACTGGGTTATTCTAAGGTAATAAAAACATAACTGTTCATTACGTACAGTCTTTATACACCTCTGAAGAAACAGTTTTGTAAGTTATATTGCATTTCTTTTAATAAATCATACAAAAAAATCAAGTATTGTTCCTTTAAGCCAAACTATTATGATTTCACGCTATGGCGGTATTGAAATTACCGTTCAAAATGTGGTGTTTAAAATGTCTGGGTAAAAATAAGAGCTTTTTTCAATTGAACACAGTATTTAAGCAACACAAAATATTTGGAACAGTAGTAAACATGTACAGTAGGTCAGGTTAAATCAGTGGTTCACAAACGTTTTAAAAACAAGGCACCCCTTTCTAATCATTTTTTACATGCATTTCTAGTAATTAAACTTGCATGCATACATACACATATAAATAAATTAAATGCAGATGAGCAAACAATAAATTAAGCATAAACCAAAAATAGCACAGAACCTGGTGGATTCCTACACTTTCAGTCTTTGATAAAACAAACAAAACAGCTCATACCTTTGGGAAGGTATTACAGAAATTTTAGTGGTTTTAAAACCGTGGATTTTTCAAACCGCGGTATATCTTGGAACTGGTATTCGGCCCATGCCAATACACAACACGCATACAAAATCTTTAATACATCTAGTGATATATTTAAAAAAGAAAAAGTGAATTGTCTAGCGATGGTCATCGCTTGAATTCAGTACTGTATAATCAGGGCTACATGAATGAAATTGACAAATGAAAATGTGCCTCTGATGGGTCATGACTGTTGTGGTGTCCTGTAGGTTATTTTCAAGTATCATGAGGATTGTGTCATGAAGTGTTTGTTTTTGTGAGAAGAGTACTGATAAACGTGAATCAAGAGAGATAAATCTATCACAGATATAGCTGCTGGAGTTTTGTGTTGTATGTTATGTTATGTTGTTATGTTATGTTATGTTATGTTATGTTATGTTGTTTTGTTCGAGTTACGGGGGTGTATGAATCACAGAGAGAGAGCAGATGCTCAGCTCCGTTGACTGTAACGTGTGTAGACGTGTTTGTCCTCGGCTCTGTGTTCTGCTCGTGTTGGATTATTAGGCTAGAAGTGCTCTGGATTCAACACGTATCACAGTTAGTTTCTATTGCAGTAATGAATATTCAGATGTGTTATTATACAGTAGTCTGAAACCTGTCAAACAATACACATATAAAGCCCTGCTGTCAAGTTGCTGTTTGCCTCATGAATATTATTATATATTATTATACTAGAGCTTTGTTGGTCTCTCCAGAAAACGGGTAAAAAAAAAACATACCTTATTAATTTCTTTTAATTTGACATATTTTCAAAATCATTTATTCAGGTGTTGTTGAAGTAGAGTTAAATGGCATGTTAACATGCCTCAGTGCATTTCAGCTTTGTGTCAAATAGAGAAGTGTTGTGTGGATTGTGTCTCATGATATTGTGTTATTGTCATGGTAACAGTTAACAATTGTGTAATATCATGAGCAACTCTGTTGTAGAGAGAGAGCGAGAGTGTGTTGCTGCAGAGAATCAGTGTCTAGCACAGATTTATTCATGTTGTGTTAAAGTGTGTTTGTGTTGTTAAAGGGATAAAAGTTCACCCAAAAAAAAGTATTCTCATCATTTACTCATTGTTCCAAATGATCCAAATCTGATACTTGGGTGTGTATCTGTATACTGCTGTATATACTACTAGCGTGGTTGAAAAGGATAGAAATATTTTATGGTGTGCTTAATAAAACATGAGCAAATACATACAGTTTACTAGAGTCTTTTTATTATCTGACAGACATTTGACAGTAATATTATTTATGTTTCTTAAGTCGCAGTTTTACTGGCTGATTGATCCACTCCGAAATACTGCCAAACAGCGGCCATACTGCTAGTATGTTTTCATTTGTTTTTTGTTGCTCTAAACATTGGTTCCTGTGATTGCATTCAATTTACTCTCCGATAACGATACCAGATTGTTATGTGGTATCGGTGGCATTTCCGATACTGGTATCGGCATCGGAACAACCCTATAAACAACACTCCATATTCGTCACATCAGTCAACATTTCCCCCGAGGGTTAGACACGCACCTGGATTGTGTTTCTCATTCACAGGTAGGAATGGAGGCCATGTGAATCACACATGAAAGACAGTCTGAGTGTAGTTTTGTTGTCATTACATCTTCGTGTATTCACACGTGCTGTCCTGCACTTCAGCAGACGTGTTCTGAATGAAGTGCCCGCGCGGCGCTGCTGTGAGGAGAGGATTATATAAATGATTCTCGATGAGCTCACCTCTGAACAATGCGCTTCATGTTTCTACATCTTTCCCTGCTTCTCTTCACAAAACCAGCGCTTGCTGTCGTCCCAGTAAACCAGAAAACTCTTTCAATAATCTCTGCATATGTGCCATCTGCCTGCATCACGTTTTTATTGAAATTCTTTAGTCACATTAGTGTATGTGTGTGTAATGCAGCAGTGGTGCATCATGTGTGTGTTAGAAGTGTGCGCACGTGAGCGTGTGTGTGTTTTGTCCCTGCAGCAGACGCATAATCTGCATGATTATGAAAAAAATCGTAGTTGTCGATTATTAAAACTGTCCTGTAGCTCAGTGGTTAGATCATGGCGCTAGCAGCGCCAAGGTCATGGGTTCGGTCTCAGGGATAGCACATACTCAGAATCAAATGTATAATGCAATGTAAGTCGCTTTGGATAAATGCAATTGCCAAATGCATAAATGTAAATGTTATTCACCTTGATATTGTAATTGCGATTATTATTGTCGATTAATAGATTTTACTTTAAAGCTTTGAAATGTTTAAACTTTTTGTGAAACAGTTGCATGCCATATTGTTTTCATAAACATCCAAAACTAAATAATATAATGTAAATAACAAATAATTATGAGAATTATGTTCAGGTATTCAGGTGGAAATGTCAGGGAGTATTTCACTGAAACTGTCATGCAAACTTCAGATCTGCTCAGATTCCCTCCTGTCTGGATCAGGTCAGAGAGTTGTGTGCTTTTACATTTGTACATCTTGTCTTTTTGTAGGTTTCTATATTATATTTTGTATAAAAATTATCTTTTTTTTTAAACATTATACTTATATTACATGACAGTAGTACTCCAGGGTCATACGCTAACCCATTGTTAGAAGCACTTGGATAGGATGTTTTTAAAGGCAAGTGCATACTACATAACTGCAGCACTGTGTTTTCCTTTAGTGCTCAGACACGTAATAAAGATGAAATCCTGTAAATCTTGCTGACTGTTTGGACTGTCTAGTTCTGGTGATGCTGTTGAGTTCACTTATGTGTATCAGTTTCCTTTAAAAACATTTCATAGGAGGAGAGAGAGAGAGTGAGAGAGAGAGAGAGGTGTAGGAGGGACTTATGAAACTGAAAGACAAAGGCAGATTCCAGTTACACACTCTCATAGCAGATAATGGTGTTCAGCTGAAGTGCTGCATGTGTGTGTGTGTGTGTCTGGAGGTGGGCGGGTTCTCTGCGCTGATGTCATCGGGTCTAGCGGTCTGATCCTGAAAGGGCCTCTTTGTTGGCAGAGTTCAACACGAGCGTTTCGCTTTTCCTGCGGATCGACACTCGAGCGACAGCGCAGCACAATGGCATGATAAACACAACACTCGTGTCAAACTACACGCAAGTCTTCATTCCAACGGATAAACATCATCACTGGAAGAAGAAACTGAACCGGGAAAAAATGAAGCGCTTTTCTGTGGAAACTCTGTAGATTATCACGGCTGTGGGTTTAGGATGCGGATGTCAAGTTTTCTTTTTTCTTTTGACTATTATTGATGATATGAACCACTAATGAAAACTTTGTAGTCAAACTTTTAGTATTTTTTGGGTGCCACCCAAACGTTATTTTTTGGGGGGGGCAGTTCAAGAGAAGCTGGATTAATCCTATTATTTGGACGTGTTGAAATCAAATGAAAATGTTGGAGATTTGCTTGAAATTGGTTGGCTGTAAATCTAAGAAAGGTCTTTCGTCATCCTCCAGCTGTTACTTTGAAGGTAAGCGTTTGTGTCGCTCGGCATATCTGTGTGTGTGTGTGTGTGTGTGTGTGTGTGTGTGTGTGTACAGATGGACGGATCGGAGGTGTTCTGGTGAAAATAGCAGGCCCGGACTCTAGGTTTGTCCGTCGTCTGTCTGTTTGGAAAGTGGAGGAGGGGAAGAGCGAGAGAGACGCCAGACATACTGGCTCACAGTAAAAGAAAGAGAGGAAAAAAGGAGGGAGGGGAGAATGCTGGGAAATCTGATTCCTGCCTGTGTTTGCACACATCTGGACGTTTCTTTCACTTACTGAATGAAATCTGAGCTCATATTCTGAGTGTTTGTCTGTTTTCAGCATAGATTTCACTGGACTTGTACAATTTTCTGTAGTTTGTGCACAGAATGAGATGATAAAGTTTATAGTTCTACATTTAGCATCTCATGTGGCTTTGCTTTGAAATGAAGGTTACAAGCATGTTTCTACATCTCAACCTATCCAGCAGGGTGTAGAAGACAATTACATGCCAAAAAAACTATTCTGATTTGAAATGATGTGAGATCTCAACATGCATTCATGTTGTGTTGAAGTGAAGATGTATAAACTCTTTTATTAGCAGATGTTGATGTTTTGTACAATCTCTTCCTGTCTGATGATGACTTTATGATGATGTCACTCATGGGTTTACTGTTGAGTGACACATGAAGCTCATTTGTCATTCACATCTCTGCTCACAAAGCTGACAGACAGCGGATGGAGATGGCATGTTCAGGTATCTGAGACAGATAACCGATTCTCATCTCTGTCATCTGGTATCAGATATTTACGCATTTGGCAGACGCTTTTATCCAAAGCGACTTACATTACATTGTACTATACATTTGTACATTTTGTATAGTAAGCAAGTGGGGGTTAGGTGTCTTGCTCAAGGGCACCTCAGCCGTTACCCACCAGCCCTGAGAATTGAACCAGCAACCTTCTGGTCATGAGTCCAATTCTCTAACCACTGGACCACAACTGCCCTGACACAAGAACAAAAGCAGATGGATTACTTTAGATACTAAGTCAGATTTTGAACATTCAAGTTTACGTGGTGTTATGCTTGACCTTTTTCACATTTGTTGGCAGAAGCTCGGCCGGATTTCGAGCCGTCTGGTCTATCCGAAGCCGCCCGCTGGAACTCTAAAGAGAATCTGCTGGCAGGACCCAGTGAAAATGATCCCAACCTGTTTGTAGCGCTTTATGACTTTGTGGCGAGCGGCGACAACACTCTCAGCATTACCAAAGGTGAGAGATTATTCTTGTCATCTTATATAAACTCTTATTTCTTATTTGACATGTTAAAACTTTTTTGGCAATCCTCATATTCAATAAAATGTAAGATGGTATGATGGCTGGAGTTTCAGTCTTTCTTCTGTACTATATTAAAGTGAGAGAACGGTTGTGTTACTGTGTGATCTCAGGAGAGAAGCTGAGGGTTCTGGGATATAATCACAATGGCGAGTGGTGTGAAGCTCAGACGAAGAACGGCCAGGGCTGGGTGCCCAGTAACTACATCACCCCCGTTAACAGCCTGGAGAAACACAGCTGGTATCACGGACCTGTGTCCCGTAACGCCGCTGAATATCTGCTGAGCAGCGGCATCAACGGAAGCTTTCTGGTGCGAGAGAGCGAGAGCAGTCCCGGACAACGGTCCATCTCGCTGCGCTACGAGGGCCGAGTCTATCACTACCGCATCAACACCGCCTCTGATGGCAAGGTGAGATTTCAACACTGTTCATCAACTAGATGTTTGGTCTGTCGTGGTTAGAGGTTTTTTATATGATGTGGACCTAAGTGATGTGAAAACGCAGATCGATAAATGAGATCCATGTGTGTTATTGTGCTGAGGAGCTCTGGACTCATTCCTCACATGCCTGACGTTCTTCATACGCTTTACAGTCTCTGTATGGGACATTCTCTCCTGTCAAGACAAGACAAGTTTATTTCTGCAGTACTTTACGCAGTTTGGCATTCATACACACAGCAGCTTTATAGTAAACAAGCGAAAACCAAACGGTATAAACCGTATGAATAGTTTCATTTTAATATCATCAAATTTACATTGGCATTAATACCTGAGAAAAATGTTAGTTATGTGTCTATAAGATTTTAGTCAGTATTATTAGATTCACTAAAGCCTGATTTGATCATAAGTTCTTCGATTTTGTCATTAGTCTCTGGACTGTAAACCATGAACGTCAAAGATCATGACATGAAAGCCATTTATTGACACACGTAGATTTATATATATATATATAAATCAGACTGTCTGGTGTTTTTCAGCTGTACGTGTCTTCAGAGAGTCGGTTCAACACTCTTGCTGAGTTGGTTCATCATCATTCCACCGTCTCAGACGGTCTCATCACAACACTACATTATCCAGCACCCAAACGCAACAAACCCACTATCTACGGCGTCTCGCCCAACTATGATAAATGGGAGATGGAGCGCACAGATATCACTATGAAACACAAGCTGGGCGGAGGGCAGTATGGAGAGGTGTATGAGGGCGTCTGGAAGAAATATAACCTGACCGTGGCTGTAAAAACACTAAAGGTTGGTGACAACACCACATCCATATAATATCTTCCTATGTCATAAGATGGGAGATTGTCCATCTAAGATTTTCTAGAGTTTATATCAGAATCACAGAGTATGGTTTATTTTTCCTCCTCTTGTGCAGGAAGACACGATGGAAGTGGAGGAATTTTTAAAGGAAGCTGCAGTCATGAAAGAAATCAAACATCCAAACCTGGTGCAGCTGTTGGGTGAGTTTCACTGCTGACATACTGTACATACTGTAAACATGTCCAATGTTCACTCTCTTACTGGCCATTTTACAATACAGTCAATTATTACAGCATAATGATTGCAAACATATACAGAAATGATTGATCATCATCATCCCACAATTCATTACAAAATACAAACAATCATACCTTATTACTCTACTACACAGTGTGTGTGTGTGTGTGTGTGTGCGTGGACGTGCGCGTGCGTTGTGAAAGTAAACAAGCAACAGCTTCACTTTTTTACATAAACACTGCAAACAATATCTTCACAAATGTGAAGTTAACTGGATTATTAATGCAATATCACACAATATTTAATATAACACCACATGAAATAATCATCAGATTTATTTAAACTGTCAGACAGACCAACACTGGCCAGTTAGTCTATAGAAAATAGTTTATGGGTAGAATCTTTGGAATATATTCCAGAATTATATTTTAGGTATTAGGACACAAATCTGTTTCATTAAAAACATTTTGCAGTTACTACCACCATGTTAGTTCGCTGTGGGTTTGTTTGTATTGTTAAATTGTTTTTAATGAATCTGCCCTTAAATCTCACAAAAACAACTAATCACACAGTTTTGTACTTTCGTATGTGTCCATCAAACACTCTTTCAGTTTCACTTTCTTTACTCTGATAGTCAAGCGTAGGACATTCAGTCTTTATTTAAACATCTATTGTGTTCTGTTTGGTGTTTGTTCACATCGCAGCACACATTTATAGTTTTCATTCGTATTATGTGGCAAACGTTCTATGTTTGTGTATCATGACAGGTGTGTGTACACGGGAACCTCCATTTTACATCATCACAGAGTTCATGACTCATGGGAATCTGTTGGATTATCTGCGTGAGTGTAACCGTCAGGAGGTGAACGCTGTGGTGCTTCTCTATATGGCCACACAGATCTCCTCTGCTATGGAGTATCTGGAGAAGAAAAACTTCATCCACAGGTCAGCACAAACACGACAGCTAAACATGACATGACTTTACATGTTTGTAATTATATGTTGCACAAACTGCATTGAACCGTCCTGTGCACGTAATACTTGTAATGCATTTATACACGATATGCATTTTACGTATTTGCATATTTTCAATAACGGTTTGGTTGTTGTTTCAGGGATCTAGCTGCCCGTAACTGCTTAGTTGGGGAAAATCACTTGGTTAAAGTGGCAGATTTTGGACTGAGTCGTCTGATGATAGGAGACACCTACGAAGCTCGTGCAGGAGCCAAATTTCCCATCAAATGGACGGCACCAGAGAGTCTGGCCTATAACATATTCTCTATAAAGTCAGATGTGTGGGGTGAGGAAAAATGAATGATATAGACTCGGCAGGATGCTGCTAGAGGTCATGTTCACGTGTGTACTGAAGTTGAACTAACCTGTCACAAACTACCATTCTTACTCTTTAGCATTTGGAGTTCTGCTTTGGGAGATTGCCACCTACGGGATGTCCCCATATCCTGGAATCGACTTGTCTCAAGTGTACGAGCTACTACAGAGAGATTATCGTATGGACCGACCCGAGGGATGCCCAGAGAAAGTCTATGAGCTCATGAGGGCCTGTAAGCAGCCTTTTCAGATCATACAAGAAACTGACGGCTATTTAAGACTCACGACAATACCACATGTGCCTGAAACATACAATCTGTTAATCTGTATTAATGCCGCTACAGGTTCTCTGTGAGTTTTGAACTAAGGTTAGCTTATATCTCTTAAGGTTGGAGGTGGAACCCTGCAGAGCGGCCATCTTTTGCTGAAATCCACCAGGCGTTTGAGACGATGTTTCAAGAATCCAGTATCTCTGATGGTATGTCTTTAAAGTTTAGAGAGCTGCATTTATTAGTCAGTGTTTTTCATGGCTCATTTGAAATGTTTATTGGTTTGCAGAGGTGGAGAAAGAGTTGGGTAAAAAAGGCAAGAAGCTGACACTTGGTCCAATACAGCAGGCACCAGAACTTCCCACTAAGACCAGGACACTACGAAGGCACATGGACAGTAAAGATGGGGACAGTCCTGGTGAGTTCTGCTCTCTCAGTGTTCAGGATGTGTGTAGAGTCAAGCTGAGTGATTATGTTCATTTGTTTGGTTTCCAGATGCACCAGAGGCTGAAGTGGTCGGACCGCTGATTCTCCCAAGGCCTCTTCTTGATAGCAACCTGAATGAAGATGACCGCATCCTCGCTAAAGATAAAGACAAGTTCAGAATGAATCCCTTTAGCTATATCAAGAAAAAGAAGAGAACGGCTCCTGCTCCCCCCAAACGCAGCAGTTCCTTCGGTAAGATGGACGGGCATCTGGATCGTAGAGGATTGGGTCCTGACTGCAGAGAGGATTGTAATAATGGGGCGTCCACCAATGATGCGTTCCACAGCCTCGACCCTTCAAGATTGATCAGTTCTAATAGTACAGCAGGTGTCGGCATCACTAACGGAGCTCCGGTATATCCCGGTCAACTTTTCCCTTCTCACTCACGGAAAAAAGGCACACCTATGACTTCAGGCGGTGGAGGGAAACTGGCGACCACTCCACCAACAGAAGAAGACCCCATCTCAAACTCCAAGCGCTTCCTGAGGTCTTCCTCGACTTCTAGCATGCCCCCGGGGTCCGACCGTTCGGAGTGGAAGTCGGTCACTCTGCCGCGTGACATACAGTCCTCTCACTTCAACTCAGGCACCTTTGGAGGAAAGCCTGCTCTGCCCCGCAAAAAAACTGATTGCGGCCAACGGGGCGGTACCCTTACGCCACCTCCTCGCCTTCCTAAGAAAAGTGAGGATGTGTCAGACGAGGTTTTCAAGGATACAGAATCAAGTCCTGGATCAAGTCCTTCAACTCTGACCCCTAAATTAGGCCGTGGACTGCAGATTCAGACAGACAGCTCCAAAACAAGTGCTCTACAAGCTGAACTACTCAAACCCGGTGTGATATCAACACTAGGAGCAACTGGAGATGAATGCAGATCTCGTAGACACAAACACTCTCCTGATGTCCCTGTACATAGAGAGAAAGGAAAGTTTGCCAAACCGAAACCTGCTCCTCCTCCACCTCCTGTTTCTAGTTCCAAATCTGGAAAGGCTTCAAGAAGTCCCACTGTTGATGTTGCTTCAGATACCAAAGTTAAAGGCTCATCTGATCCAAGTCTTTCAAGTCCAGGACCCACAGAACAAGCCAAGGGTGGTCTTTCCCAGGAATGTGCCAAAAAACTGCCGAAAAACACCTCAAAAGTGCAGCCCCCAAAGAGCTTGTCTTCATGCCCAACCAGTCAGCTGCTGCCAATGGGAGCAGGTTCAGCTGTTGGCGATCCAGGATCAAACTTCATTCCCCTCATGACGACTCGTCGCTCGCTGAGGAAAACCCGTCAGCCGTCCGAGAAACTTTCCAACTCCGCTATCACGCGCGAGATGGTCCTAGAGAGCACGGATCTTCTGCGAGCCGCTATTGGCAGAATTTCAGAGCAGACCGGCAGCCACAGCGCTGTTTTGGAGGCTGGCAAGAACCTGTCCAAGTATTGCGCGAGTTACGTCGAGTCCATACAACAGATGAGGAACAAGTTTGCTTTCCGTGAAGCCATCAACAAGTTAGAAAACAACCTGCGAGAGCTGCAGATCTGCCCCGCCGCCACTGGGGGAGCCAACGCACCACAAGACTTTTCGAAACTGCTTTCCTCCGTCAAAGAGATCAGTGACATTGTTCAGAGGTAGCGGAGAAGCCCTTCAACAGAAGGAACATGTATTTCTTGGGGATATTCTGGGCGTGATGTACGCTTGTAGTAAATGAATCCACCTTCACGTTTCTCTTGCCAAACAGAAGAACATTTCAAACACTCACGTGTACAGAATCAAAGGTTCCAGTTTGCAGCCCAGGACCGAGTCTTACGTTACTTGATTTTTACGCGTTGTCGCTCATTACTTTCATTTCTTGGCTCCTCTATTTTCAAAAGTATTTGTTAAAATCAGCATTATATCAGCAATGTAGACAAACCTCATGTGCCTCACTTTTTTAAATGTCGTCATTCTTTAGAAATCAAAATATCTATTTTTGATTACATATGTTCATGGTCGTATTATTGACAAATAGTATTGTTTGGTTTATTTCTTGCAGTTGTTGGAGAAAGGGCTTTGTTGTGTGATGTGAACGCTCCCTGTGATGTGAGGAACTATCGGTTCATTTTGAAACAAGTATTTGTACGCATGCAACACTGTGCCATGAATGACATTTCACTGATGGCCTCATAAAATTACCGTATAAACCACACAGAGGCCTTGAACTCTGTTTTCCTGACTGTACTGATCAGCAGATGAAACACTATTCTCAGGAGAACGTCTCTGAACTCAAGAAGCAGTGTCTGGAAATGTTTTTGTCTTTATTTTACTCTTGACCACTTGATGTCATTTGAAAGTATTTCTCACACCACTGACACAACGACTCGAGTGCCTTACAGACCGAGTTAAACACGTCTCATTGAACGAGTGCCTCTGTCTTCAGTATTAGTTTGTCTTTTTCAACACTTTGCCCTCTGACTGCCACGTCTGACACAGAAGCCCAACCACAAGCTGCCTTTCATTCGACATTGACATGTTTTGATTTTCTCTTATAAATCATGCCACTACTTTTTTTATTTGTATTCTTTTGTAAATACACATCACTTGTTTTCTCTTTCAGTCTTTCTGTAACCGTGGTGCAATTTTTGTTGCATAAAATACAAAGCAGTTTTGCTACTTGAACAGCACTCAGAGTTTGCATTTCTGTCCTGTGCTTTTATAAAGTTCTGCTGTTATGCGTTTTGGTCGTGAACTGCGTGAATTCCTTCTTGTGTCCACGTTAAACTTGCTGAAAGCACAACACTGGTTAAAATACTGTTCTGTTATTTCTGTAGCGTTTTATTGTCATTAAAATCTAAATGTCAACATTTTAAAATCATATACACACAATAACAAATTTCAAATGTTAGCAACGGCTTCTTTAAAGTTTATACATATGTACTTGTTTTTTCATGTGAGCAGTGAGAAGAGTTCATTCAGACAGTTTTTGCCGCCCCGTCCTCCATTTAAAACCCTCGACTGATGAAATGTTCTGTGAAGTTCATGTACATTTGACACAGTAACTGCTAGAGATTTATCAAGCGAGTGAGCAGTATCTCAGAGTCTGGAGCTTTATATACAGCATGATACATCATACACTGAATAATACACACACTTCACAGCAGATGGACTGCTGAAAAAATACAACTGTGATCACAAGGCAATAAAAATAATAATAATGTTAAAGACAGACAAACATCTGCTGATGGGTGAACCAGTCTGAATCGTACTGTATTTCACCCACCAATCAGTACAGAAAATAAAGACTACTGTTTTGTATTGTGACATCACTTTGCCGTTACGCTGAGTTGTACGACAATCATTGAGAAATATGTGATTTTACAGTAATGAGAATTATGGGAGGGGGGATGCGTTCAGTTGTCAGAAAATTGTCACAATGCAAAATCGCATATCTGTTTTCAACTCTTGCCTTTAAGAGTGAATGTGAGCCAAGACGCTCTTCACCCTCATACACCGAGCCGTTTATAAAACAAAAAGAAAAAATCTTTCCATAAAGTGTCTTTCATTCACAAACGTGAGCAAAGCAACACAACTGACACACATCAGTGTTGAGCTCTGGACTCAAAGAGGACACGTGAGGATCGGTCAGTCCTAAACGCCCGTCTGATCAGAGGACGTTCTCAATAAAACAATGAAAGTGTAACTCTAGTCAGTGTCAGCAGCCTTCTGTGTGAGTCACATTACAGTCGTTATTATTGAGTTATAAAATCAACATAAATAACCTGATTGGTTATCAGCCGACCCACATCTAAACCAATCATGAGCAGTTAGTGCATGATGGGAAAAAAACACCACACTGACTGGGAGAGCGAGAAAGTGAAGAAAAAGAAATGAGCGCATGTAGACTCGTGATTCCTCGCCTCGCCAGTGTGTTCACGCGTCCCTCTGTGATGATGATAAAGAAGAAGAGGAGGAAGAGGGTGTTCGTCATTAACAGCTGCATCCTTCTCTCTGCGGCTGAGGTTCACTGGTGAGACGACCGCCCTGCGGCGCTGACGGTTTGTGTTGGACGCCCGACTCGGCTGCGTTCAGATCCAGACTGCCATCCTGAATGTTCTGGTAGATCTTCTTAGCTGCTTCCAGGAAAGCGTCCTCCACATTCTCACCTCTGTGACGTGAGATGAAACATATGATGAACATCTTCAGTTATTTTGAGTTAAAGCAGCATTAAAGTAAAAAAATAACTCACGTTTTAGCGCTGGCCTCCAGGAACAGAAGACCTGTGAATGAGCAGTTCAACATCATTGAGAAGCGCTCATGATGAACATCACATGATTGTAACATCAACTCACCATTCTCTTCGGCAAACTGTTTGGCTTCTTCATACGTCACATCTCGCTGGGCTTCAAGATCTGCTTTATTTCCTATCAGTATAATAACCTGCCACACACACACACACACGTGTAACAACTTCAACTCTTTACTGTCAGCTTTCAATTTTGACATCTCAATGTCTATTCATCCTGATCCCTCCCACCTGTTGAATCATCAGTCCTAACCTCATCCTGACCCCTGACCTCCAGCAGACTGCTGACCCTCACACATCTGCTCATTACAACCCACAAATCAAGAATGTGTGTGAGAAAACTTCAAATATAACTCATTGGTTGTCACACAAGAACAGATTTCCTAAATAATCTCTTCATTCACTTCAGAAATGTATAAACTCACCGAAGTAATTTCATCAGAGCTACTGTAGTTTTTATTGTAGTCTTATTAATATTTTCTATTAAGTTCCATGTTTTCATGTTCATTTAATTGAAGTATTTTTAATACTGACATGAGTGACATGAGTAAACAATGGGAAAATGTTTATTTTCAGGTGAACTGTTCCTCGTGCAGGTGGTTTGTACTCACAGTATTTGGGTTGGTGAGGTTTCGGGCGTCAGTGAGCCAGCTGCTCAGATGATTGTATGTGCTTCTCCTGAAACACACAGAGACACACAGCAGGTCAGGTCACATCAGTGACATCAGACGTGTAGATCAGCACATGTATGCAGTCGGAGAGAGCGTGCCATCGTACCTGGTGATGTCATAAACCATCAGCGCTCCCGCCGCTCCTCTGTAGTAGCTGCGCGTGACGGCTCGGAATCGCTCCTGTCCAGCCGTGTCCCAGATCTGCAGTTTGATCTTCTGGCCGCTCACCTCGATTATTCTGGTGCCGAACTCCACGCCGATGGTGTGCGGACAGTCTGCCATGACTGAGGGAGACACGCAGAGCATCAGTGCATTCTGATTGGCTGTTCTGTGTGTCCCACTCAAAGTGGGCGGTGTCACAGCAGAACTCTGCCTCCTCTATCAGACGTGAATGATTTGCTCTCATGTTTCTGTGACTGAATTAAGATGAGATTCATGATGATTCAGTCCGTCACCTTGCTTGCATTTACAGTGAGACACACCAAAGCATAACGGAGTTGTTTTCCAGAGGGTCATTGTAACCTGTTACACACACACACACACACACACACACACACACAGTGTGTGCACTGCTCAATACTTACATTTCTTCTCTGTGAACTGATGAAGTAAACATGACTTTCCTACACCCATGTCTCCTGTGAAGAGAGAGAAAGAGATGTGACACAGTGACGATGATGACAGAGAGAGAGAGGACGAGCGTCCAGCACTGACTGTGATCTCACCGATGATGATGTATTTAAAGATGTACGAGTAGTTGTAAGGTGCTGTGGCCATTGCTGCTCTGAAACACACACAGAAACAGAGAGAAAAACATCTGCTGATATTAAATCTGATATTACACAAACGACATCTCATTTATTCAATTCAATTTTATTTATATAGCGCTTTTCACAATGAGCATTGTTGCAAAGCAGCTTTACAGGAGAAAGAAACAGAAACATAAAAAGGGTAAAATTACCAAACATTTAAGTCAATTTAATAAAATAACTATAAAATACTGTACTATAAAATAAAATAAGCCGACACGGCCCTGTGGCGAGGAACCCAAACTCCAAATGATAAATATATGGAGAAAAAAACCTCGGGAGAAACCAGTCTCAGTCGGGAGGACCAGTTCTCCTCTGACGTGTCACAGCTGCACTCAGTGACTTTGATTAACGGTTATTGAGAAAATGTTTAAGATTATCATAGAGAGCTTATTAAATGTAATAAGGAAATAGATTTTGTTAAATCTGTTATAAGGAAAGTTATAAGCAGAAACGGAGATGGTATAATGTGTAGCTGTAACTTCAAACTGCTGTCATGTGATGTAAGTTGAGCATTTAATACCAAGTATTGTAATACTGTTAGCATTAATATGACAACAAGTAGTCCATCTTTGATCTTGGTTGGTGATGGGGTTGCACGAGCTGGAGCTGGGATGGTCAGTCAGGCAGAAGGTTATCGCAGGAGAGTTTATAATTTATAATAATCACACACACACACACACACACACACACACACACACACACACACACACACACACACACACACACACACACACACACACACACACACACACACACACACTTAATCTTAAATCCATAAGAAACATCAGCTGAATGTGTTCAATGATGTTAAGTGACAGTGAAGTGAGAAATATATAACATCTTCTGTAATGAAGAGACAGGAAACACGTGGCCCTGATCACATGACCTCACCATCATCATCATCATCATCACTCACTCACTCTTAATGACGATGAATGAAAGTGTATTACTCTTAATAAAGACAGTGTAATAATGTCACATTAAAACTCACACAAACCAACAGGGTAAGTGACGAACTCAACACATACCGGTGTAAACACACAAGAGTTACCACAGCAAATATTTCCCTTACTACTAAAACACACACTGACAGACTGACGTCACGGCACGCACGCACGCACGCACGCACGCACACACACACACACGACTAGAGCTTCTGCTACACAAATATGTCACATGACTACACATGATATAATCGCACATAATGAAGTGAGTCTGATATGACAACACACACGTCTTGTGTTTTATTTAGATTTGTGAGCTATCATCTGACTAGCATCAGGCTAACGGGAGATGACTGACGTTACCGCGGACCGGACGCGTGTGCTGTCGCGTGCAGGGCTGAAGTGTGCACGCGGTGTGTGTGTGTGTGTGTGTGTGTGTGTGTGTGTTCGTCGTAAGTTTGTCTTAAATCTTCTCACCTGTGCTCGAGTGTGTGTTGATGTCTGTCAGATGATGATGATGATCCGGATTCTGCTCAAGATGGCGGCGGCACAAAGACTGACGCGCGTCTCAGTCTGACCGCGCGGCGGCGCTCGTGACATCTCGAACTGTACTCCCTGAGAAACGTCACAACAACAACACGCGTGGTTCACGGAAGACAGTCGGTCACCCCGTAATGTGCACATACGAATCTGTTCTGAACGTTAATTTCTGGCGCGTTCAAGTTTAGATTAAAGTTATATTAGACATCACCGGACTTATTCGTCAATTTCCGCGCACTGTCAAACACTGATCGTCTGATAAAGTGATTGTGCTGTCAGAACGGATTCGTGACGTGTGTGTTACCGCAGGAATTATAGTTTATAAGTCACAGTCTGCGGTTTTTTTTTCTCAATATGAAGTGTTTAGCAAAAACGTACTCAAAAGACCGTAGATTTATGACAGATGACTACTACTACCTCTCGCGAGACAGTTTTTACTTGTATTAAATAAAATATAATTGCATTTCAGTTTAGAATGAGTTCCAAAGTTTGACTCGTTTGATGCAATACAAACAAACTTGAATAGATGTCGCTGTAGGCCGCTGAATAATTTCACTTCTCTTCTGGTCCGGACTGAAAATAAATACCTGTATTCCTCTTCATCACATATTTCTATGGATTTTAGTCAAATATAGAAGTGTTCACCGCTGGTTGATATTTTATTTTCTGTTCTTCCTCGTGTAATAAAAAATAAATAAAAACTTTCTACTTCTCTTTTCCTTTTCTAATGTTCTCTATATACTTGCTTATACTATCTTGACGTTGTATTTGAAACCTTGTATTACTAGCACCTCTCGTGAATATTGCTTACTTAGACGAATCGCTTGCTGTTTTCCTCAATTGTAAGTCGCTTTGGATAAAAGCGTCTGCCAAATGAATAAATGTAAATGTAATAGTGGCAGCAGGTGATGATTAAATATTTCAGTCCTCTTCTCGTGTTTTTGATCTTTTTATCTTACAGTTTCTATGTTCAGATGAATTATACCACTGCTCTTTTATTAGCTTTAATCTGTGAAAAGATCCTGAATTCACAAGGCTGTTATAAAATACAACTGAGCTGATGTAGCAAACAGTAAAACACTTTTTCCATACGGTCACATATGATCACAGGTTATTCGAAAATCATGTGTATAATATTTAACATGTTGCTCAGTGTTCACATGCTCACTAAAGTAAATGAAATAGCAGAAGAATGAGATGAAAAATGTTGTTTTTTGTTGTTGTGAAAAACATGATGATAATCTGCTTTTTTTTTACACATTTCTCAAAGATAAAGATAGAAATTTTTCTCACACTTGTACCAGCAGAGCACACGGTGTGAAACTATATTCATATATAATGTGTCATATATATACAGTACAGTACACATGTGTTTGAGTTCTGTGTGCAGGAGATTTTGAGTCATGAACACAACATCCAGAAGATGAAGAAGCCGAGCGGCAGAATGATGATGTTTGTCCTCCAGAGAACAGCGCTGTTACACAGATCAGAATCACAGCAGTGGATTCGAACCCCGGGCAGCTCGTGCTGCTGACAGTGACGTGACGTCGCACAGCCGCTGGTGAGGACCATCCCCAGAGCCGCTGCACAGAGAGAGAGAGAGAGAGAGAGAGAGAGAGAGAGAGAGAACGAACGTCATTCACTGAAGCTGCCACACATTTCTGATCTTCACTAAAGTTTGTCTCACAGCGTCAGAATGTGTGTGTTAGGTTCCAGCAGTAGATGTGGTGTAATCGTGTTATGCAAGGCTCGAGTCAAACGGCTCCTAGCCCAGATTAAAGCACACGCAGGTCCGGCTCAAACTCCAGACACAACTGAAAAAATCCATCCTGCCGTCTCACACAAATCTTATTCAACACGCGTCTGTCATCAGCAGTTTTCACCTCTTGATTTTCCTGAGCCGGTAGAAAGAAGTTCCACATCAGCTGTTTCTCCACACATCCAAACCATCAAATGTTCAGGAGATTGACGGCGAATCTCGCGTGTGAGCGTCAGCATCTTCATTATCCACTTCACCTCTTTTCAGAGCCACACACCTAAAGTGTGTGCGTGCGTGCGTGTGTGCGTGCGCGTGTTACAGATATACGAGAGGTCATTCACTGCAGAATATCTTCAAGAACAGAAGAAGATTAAAGGCTTGTAATCTTTACACATGTGGGTCAGTTCATCTTTATGAAAACTGTACGTCTGAATATAACAGATTCATCATAAGAAACACCATGTTTGATGTTCGGGTGCTTTACTGTTAACAGGGTAAATCTGAGAGTATACTGTGGTGAAATGATGGTAAAATGTGACTCACTGCTTTCAGTCTTGATGCAGAAGCGATGCTTGAAGCCCTTGTGTGCGAGTGTACACGTGATGATCTCTGGACTCCCGCAGCCCACGTCCACATACTTCTGTCCATGAAACACATTACAGCCATAACACTGCAGACCCGACACTGACCAAAATAAAACAACCACTGAGAAATGTTTAACATCATAAATAATATGAGTCCATCACAAAGCATGCAGGACAAACTAACTCATCTATTTCTGATGTTATTTACACTTTAAATGTATGTATGCAGCACATATACAACAAGTGCTTGTGTTCTTCACATCATGAGCTTTAACTTTAGAGAAAAAAACTCTCTCAAAAGTTTCTTTGACCAAATACATAAGATAATCCATAGTTGTTATTTACATCATTGATTGTATATTGTTGTCTTTATAATTCTCTGTATCTCACCTGCCTTATAGTAAATGTTCATGTAAAACCATCATACACACCCACATGAAAACATTCTGTAAGGAAACAGGTTTGCACATAATCTCTCAAGAAGATTATTTTCATTGTTTCACATCTAAACACTGTAAAAAGTGCAGCTGTCTGCCATTGGTCAACCAAACAAATTGCCCCGCCCCCAAATTCACACTATTAGTCCAAAGTCACACAGTAGTTCAACATCTTAAGGAGAATCAAACAATGATCTTCTCATTTATTTATGTCACATTACACTGGACATCTGACTTTAAAAATGAATGAAATGCAGAAGATGATCAGACCAATAATCTCACATTATAAAACTCTAAAAATCTACATGAATCCTGTGAACACTTCATCAAATCCAAAACATCCGACTGAATTCTGTGATATTCACATGAAGCTTGTTTTTACCTTCTGATATTACACAACACATTTGACTCATTTCTGTGTTTTTACTCTTATTTTGAGTTCAAATCTTGCTATAGAAGTGTTGTCAGTTGCGTTTTGGCAGCAGTCATCCTATTTTCATTCTGTAGTTACACTTCTTCATATCGACATTCAGCTGCTGTCTGCAGTTCCACCTCATAACTTATTTCATACATAATGTATATTTGTATTGAAATGTTAACTGCATTTCATTTCTTCTGTACTTACATGTACATG
This sequence comes from Oreonectes daqikongensis, assembly GCA_026939265.1. NCBI lineage: Eukaryota > Metazoa > Chordata > Actinopteri > Cypriniformes > Nemacheilidae > Oreonectes > Oreonectes daqikongensis. Next base: position 270,415 of record JAOTQM010000260.1, on the reverse strand, counting down.
TACGCATGTGGCAGATGCTTTTATCCAAAGCGACTTACATTGCATTCTTATACATTTGTTTCTGAGTATGTGCAATCCCTGGGATCAAACCCATAACCTTGTTCTCTAACCACTGAGCTACAGGAAAACTAGTGCACAATGACACTAATGTTAAAGTTAAAGTGCATAAAAAGATGAAAGTTAAAGTGCATACAAACCTAAAACACAGAGACACGTGTTTATCTAAATGAAGACACCATAAACTTTGTTTTAAATAAACAGTTGTTATAATGATAATATGTCATGAATGAAGGTTTGGCTCTGTTCACATAAATGATATTAATGGAGATGTACAGCACAGTTTGACTCAACTCACCCTGTGTGAAAATCAACAGTGATGTCAAAATAAATCCACACACGTATAACAGCAGAGATTGTGAAGTCATGAGTGCTGTGGATCAGTCAGACGTCTGTGGATGAGAATGAGAGTCAGAGCGAGCAGATGTGAGTGATGCTGCTGTCTCTCTCTCTCTCTCTCTCTCTCTCTCTACCAACACAGACACAGTAATGACTAATCATGTGTGTGTGTGTGTGTGTGTGTGTGTGTGTGTGTGTCGTGTGCATCATTCTTCTGTCTTCCTTTGAGACATTAATCAAGAATTAAAGAGTAAATCCTTTCTTTCAGTCTAATGCTGGTGGATAAGCCTCGCTCTCCAGCTCACCGCAACATATGGTCTCTCTCTCTCTCTCTCTCTCTCTCTCTCTCTCTCTCTCTCTTATTCTGAGAGATATTAGTACTCAACTTATGACATATTTCAGTAGCAGGGCTTTAGTTTCTCTAAACGGGTCAATAACACCGGGATCTGAGATCAGTGTTATTTCACTGCAACAATTTAGAAAACATTAGAATCAGCTGAAGAGAGAATATAAATGTCTTTTTTTGTGCAATAATGTCATTGTTGTCTGAGGGTCAAAATAAATAAATATAAAATATTGCTTGATTTCAATCAAATCTGTTTATCATTTCACAGTGGTATACTTCAGTTTATATAGGCTAGTTAAGTTTAATATAATTAAATATTTGACAAAATGTAAATCACCACTAATATGATCCATCAAATGCATAACTTCATAACAAAACTCACCATTAATCTTCTGAAGGTGAATCCTGAGCAGATGTTTTTTCAGACTGATGTGTGATGACTGAAAATCCTCTTGCTGCACTTTAGGGATGTTAAAGCTGATTTTGGAAGTGATTTGAAACACACACATAAACTGCAGCATCTGACTGTTAATACATAAAATATAGTCCACATGTTTCATTATAACACAGGATGGAAACACCAGGAGTAATATCAGTCTGATTATGTTGTTCTGATCTGTCCAATATAAAGTGATCATTTGATTATAAACTAAAGCAGGTTTTGACATGTGTCTCCATCACGTCAGATGTTATTTTCAGTCAGATGTCTGTGGATTTTCAGCTGATTTAATGTTCATTTGTGTCATGGTGTTGAGCTTTAAAAAGCTGAAGATTAATGAAGATTCATCTGACACACAGTCATACTTAAACAGCTTACAGTCATGAGCCAGTCAATAATTCTCTCAATAGCTTTAGTTTAAATGCTTCATATGTTAAAATGTCTCCATTAATGTTCTTCACATGTTTGACATGTATTTATCCTGTGATGTGAGACATGAGTCCTGATATCACAAGCTTCTTCCTCTGTACATAATACACACCATCTACTCACTTAAAAGAGAATTGAATGAGTTTGTACACTCAGAAAAAATGATAAGCATCAGATGTGTGTATAAAGAGTCAGATTGTATTGGAGATGCTGAAGCATATGCTCATGTCAGCAGGGTTATTTCAGGCAGAACAATTTCATGATGTTTTCCCCATTTGATTGAAAATCCTCTCTCATCCACGCACGCACGCACGCACGCACGCACGCGCACACACACAGAGAGAGAGAGAGAGAGAGAGAGAGAGAGAGAGAGAGAGAGAGAGAGAGAGAGAGAGAGAGAGAGAGAGAGAGAGAGAGAGAGAGAGAGAGAGAGAGAGAGAGAGAGAGAGAGAGAGAGAGAGAGAGAGAGTGTTTGGAGCAGATGCAGAGATTTATAGCATAAATTGTGCCCGTCTTTCTATTGAATAAATGATTTAATATACTTTTAACATATTTTCTCTGTTTAAAGGGAAATTATTATATTGTTTATTATATTATATTGTTATAGTTTAGTGTGCCGTTGAATTAATGATATTTTGTTATTTTATTACGTTTTATTTCATCATTTAATTTTGTTCCGCTTGCTTCTACAATGACAGAAAATGCTTAATTTATTCGCTAACTACATCATTAATTGAATTTTTAGTTAAGCAGCAATTTGTTTAAACAAGATGTAGGCTACTTCTCTCCATCGTACAGTGGTAGGCTATTTGTACTGCCGCCGCGTGGACGCGCACTGAAGGGCAGCCGCGCGTGCTCTGACGTCATCACCGGGCGACGAAACCGCACACGTGTTTCAAGTGTCTGCCGTGTTTTCTTCTCGTCGGTGTTTGTGATTAAAGCATTAGAAATATCACAACAGTGCCGATATCAACGATGGCGCTGCGGAAGAAGAAACTGATGAAAAAGAAGAAGAGCCCGCACGCGCACAGAGATGAGATCGAGTCTGATGATGAACAGATTCATGTGTCTGCTGGACTTAAAGATGATCACGATACAGTGAGTACATCAACCACTCAATACAGTTACAATTCACATTTTCATTTCAACTAAACATAGAAATTCTTTGATCTATAACAGTGTTTCATATATTCAGTTTGTGAACTCTTGGTCAGTGACAGTAGAAGAACACTTGTCTTGACACGATTGTCATGTATGTGATGTTTCTTTCAGGTCGGTCGGAGGCTTCCTCGCTTCCCCACATCATCTGAATGCGTGTCTGACGCTGAGTCCGACACCAGAGAACTGATCAGAGCTCAGAACAAGAAGAAGAAGAAGTCTGGAGGATTTCAGTCGATGGGTGAGAGACATCAGACGCTGGCAGCAGTGCTCGTGTGAATGTGCCGATGAATGTTAACTCTCATTTCTCTGTGTTAGGTCTGAGTTATCCCGTGTTTAAAGGTGTGATGAAGAAGGGCTATAAAGTTCCTACACCCATCCAGAGGAAGGTGAGGAATGAACGTTCGTGAGTCTGAGCAGTGGGATGCAGCGATACGTAAATGACGAGGGATTTTTTTTACTCTTATTTACACCGTTGTTTCTAGAAGTCAGTCGATAGTTTCTTCCTGATGACCTTACACACATCATATATGTAGTCTTGACAGATTTTTGAACACAACACCACAAGATTTTACTGGAACAAGAATCCAGGAATGAAAGAATACTGTGTTTCTCTTGCCGACAGACGATTCCAGTGATTCTGGATGGGAAAGATGTGGTGGCCATGGCTCGGACGGGCAGCGGGAAGACGGCAGCTTTCCTCATTCCCATGTTTGAGAAGCTGAAGGGTCCTCAGGCTCAGACGGGAGCTCGAGGTCTCGTTCTCACCCCCACCAGAGAACTCGCCCTGCAGACTATGAAGTTCACTAAAGAGGTTTAACACTCTTAAGCGTGTTTCCCATCATCAGCTTTCTGTTTCTCTTCTTCTGTTTATCATCTGATGTGTGTTTCATTCTAGCTGGGGAAGTTTACGGGTCTGAAAACAGCGCTTATTCTGGGAGGAGACAGGTGTGTGTGCGCGTGCGCATTCATACGTTTGTGTGTCAGTCACGTGAGTCGTGACGTTCTGTGTGTGTTCTGATGTTTTTCAGTATGAATGATCAGTTTGCTGCTCTTCATGAAAACCCCGACATGTGAGTTCACGACTCTTCTGAAAACATTTTCCAGTCAGTGATGTCAGTCGTTTTTGTTCTGGTTGTGTTGCAGTCTGATGTTTTGTGATGTCACTGTGTTCACACCTGCAGTATCATCGGTACACCTGGACGTCTGATGCATGTCGTCATGGAGATGAACCTGAAGCTCCAGTCTGTGGAGTATGTGGTGTTTGATGAAGCCGACAGGTGAGAGACGAGGGATGAGTGACCGCCCACATGAGTGACATCATCTGTTAACTGTGTTGATTGAACTGATCCCGGATCATTCATGTGTCCAGGCTGTTTGAAATGGGTTTCGCGGATCAGCTGCAGGAGATCATTAGACGTCTTCCAGATGCCCGGCAGACGCTGCTCTTCTCTGCCACGCTGCCTAAACTGCTGGTGGAGTTCGCCAGAGCCGGTAACTTCAGTTCCGTCTCGCGCTAAACGTCTCGTGACATGTCACGGGTGATTTAACACGTGTGTGTGTGTGTATGTGTGTGTGTGTGTGTGTTTCAGGCCTCACAGAACCGGTTCTTGTTCGTCTGGATGTGGACACGAAACTGAGCGATCAGCTGAAGGTGAGGTGGAGCAGATCTCAGTTTAGCTGAAGATGCTTTCCGGGTGTTTATCTCGGATCTTTGTCTTCTCTTCATCAGCTTTCATTCTTTCACCTGCGGTTGGATGATAAATCGGCTCTTCTGCTTCATCTGTTGAGAAACGTGGCAAAGCCGCAGGAGCAGACAGTCGTGTTTGCGGCGACCAAACATCACGTGGAGTATCTCAGAGAGGTGAGAATAAACCTGAAGCGTTGACTTGATTCATTCAGTCCGGAGGTGTGTTCATCTGCCAATGTTGTGTGCAGCTCCTGACGGCGGAGGGCATCGAGTGTGCTTACATCTACAGTGCTCTGGATCAAACCGCTCGTAAGATCAACATCGGACGCTTCGTCCACAGGAAGGCCATGGTGCTGCTGGTGACGGACGTGGCGGCTCGTGGAATCGACATCCCGCTGTTAGACAACGTCATCAACTATAACTTCCCGTCGAAAGCCAAACTCTTCCTGCACAGAGTCGGTGTGTAACAGAAACTCTTCGGGCCGATCGTCACGCGATCACATGATTGACATCTCGCTCTCCTCTGGGTTTCAGGTCGCGTGGCGCGTGCCGGGCGGGGGGGCACGGCTTACAGTCTGGTGTGTCCAGATGAAGTCCCGTACGTGTTTGATCTTCATCTGTTTTTGGGGCGACCCGTACAGCTGGCCGTCCCTGAACACACGCAGGGTAACATCAACAACACGACGTGATTCAGTGCTGCTGGAGGGGAAGTGGAAATGAATGTAGATGTTTATGTCTTCAGACGCTGACGGCGTGTTCGGTCGGGTTCCTCGGAGCATTCTGGACGATGAAGAATCCCAGCTTCTCGCGGCTCACGAGAACTCTCTGGACCTCGAGAACCTCAGACGCGTGTCTGAGAACGCTTACAAGCAGTACCTGAAGTCTCGACCCATCCCCTCGCCAGAGTCCATTAAGAGAGTGAAGAACACCGAGTTTTCCTCAGTGGCCGTTCATCCTCTGTTGTGTGAGTGTTCAGTGTTCAGATGCTGATGTTCTGATGAAGATCTCATCTCACAAGTCTCTCTCTCTCTCTCTCTCTGTGTGTGTGTGTGTGTGTGTGTGTTGTTCAGGTTCTGGACTCGAGAAGATGGAGCTGGACAGACTCATGATGGTCGACACTATTAAAGGATACAAAGCCAAATCTGTACGTCACTAAAACTCTCTTAACATCAAATCCTTGAGTAAATGTGAATCTGTTGTGGAGCGCTGTATTGACCAATCAGCATCCAGATGCATTTATTTAAGATGTTTATTTCTTCAGACTATATTTGAAATCAACTCCAACAACAAAACAAACGCCAGCGAGGTGATGCGAGCCAAGCGATCTCGAGACAGTCATTTGGTCGTCAAATATTTGAAAACGCGAGCGGAGGTGACGGCGGAAACGCCTGTTACCACAATAACCAGAACGGAAGCAAAACCCACTGAGGATGAAGATGAGGAGCGCGAAGACCTTGAGGTAAAACTTTTATCTGTGAGACGTCGTTCTGTACTTACATTTACATTTAGTCATTTAGCAGACGCTTTTATCAAAGCGACTTACAGCGAGTTTAGGAAGCAATAAAGCGTTACGTCATACTGGGGCAATAATACAGTAAGTGCTAAACCTAACTACTTTCTGTTGTTTTTTAGGGAAGACAAAAAGGAAAGTTTGAAGAATCTTAAACTGATAGAAGTGTTTTTAACCCTTTTAAGGGTCTATGTGTTTTGTACCCATATCAGACATTTTTATTCTTCGTTGTACAAAGAATGAAGAGCAACTTGTGAGTTGCTTGGGATGAACATCTGTAAAATATATTTATACACATTTTATGGCTATTAGAACAAATTTGGGTAAATATGAATTGAATAGGTTTTTTCAAATGTTGTTTCTGCTTTGGGTTGTAAAACACACACATGACCGAATGTCAGATGAAGGTTACAGATGTTTCCTTCATTTCCTGCTCTTCAGAATGTCTTCTCCGATGTAGTCGGAGGAAAAAGACGAAAGCAGGACTATGAAACGGACAAACCAAAGAGCAAAAAGAGCAGAAAATCAGGAAAAGATGAAGAGTTTTATATCCCGTACAGACCCAAAGACTTTAACTCCGAAAGAGGGTACAAGCACATCATCTCACAGGATTATTAATCTCTTCAGGATTGATGGGAGATTTAAAGGTTTTCTTTGTGTTTGTCTTCAGGTTGAGTCTCGGAGGTGATGGAAGCTCTTTTGAGCAGCAGGCGTCTTCTGCCGTTCTGGATCTGATGGGAGACGAGAGCAACACTCTGAATCAACACAAGAGCATGATGAAATGGTGCGGACCAAAACAATTTCAGAATATGAACCGTATGCATAAGATTTATAACGTCTGTGATGGCCCACAGGGATCGCAAAAAAAAGCGTTTTGTTTGTGACACGGGCAAAGAGGAGAAGAACAAGAAGATCAAAACAGAGAGCGGTCAGGTGGTGAGCGGCAAACGGAAGAAAAAGAACTTGTATCCTTCATGTCTGACTCCAAGCTTCTGTTTCAGTGTTTTATTGTGTGATGCTGCAGACACACCAGCAGGTGTCAGTGCAACACTGTGTGTTTGACCTCACGCTCCCATGATACTGTGACGTCATACACGGATCAGTTTGTGCGGTGACGCCTGATGTCGTCCTGTTGAAATCTTGACATGTCATCATGAGTTTCTTCCTTAACTCGTGTTCAGTTATGAAGAATGGAAGAAGAAGAATAAGGTTGATGATGGAGCATCAGATTCAGATGGAGGGACCGGCGGAGGGGACCGAGGGAGAAGACTCGGCGGTAAAATCACATTTAACAAGACTGCTTTATATGTCATATATGTTTATACGTTTCACCATCTGCTCAATTGTGATTTTGTGTCTCTTCAGGTGGTCGCGGGAGACAGCGAGGACCTCCGTCCAAACAGAACGCACAGCAGAGCGGATCACGGGCTCGATCGGAGCTGAAGAGCCGCGAGCAGATCTTAAAACAACGCAAACGTAAAACCAAGCAGCAGTTCATGCAGTCCGGCGGGATGAAGAAACTTCGCTCTAAAGGACGACGACGCTTGCAGGAGGTCATGAAGTCTGGGTTTGGTCGTGGCGGATTCAAGAAAGGAAAGATGAAGAAGAAACTTTGAGTCCAATAATAAAACTGATAATACAAATGTTCACAATACATGAATGTCATCTTGGATGGACAATGTGTGTATATTATATACAGGACATCTGTTTACATTACGTGTGTGTAAAACATTGAAAGAATTAATTGAAAACTCTTGATGAACTCTTCTATTAAAATATTACCTACTGCCTAAAACATTCACAATGCAATAAAGCAATGCTCCACGTTTAGCAAAAGTGACTTATTATTTATCACTACTACAGTAACTCTATAGGCAACATGCGAGTGTGGGAAATATGTTTGGTATCTATGTAAAGAATTTCAGGTTCATCTGATCTCCACAACATCATTACAGCGCTAAGACAATATAGAGAGAGTTAAAACAAACCTGTTTCTTCTCAGCAGCGCCTCTGATGAACAACTTTAAAGAAGATTTTCTCAATGTTTTGATTATTTTGCACCCTCAGATTCCAGAGGTTTAAATAGTTATATCTCGACCAAATATTGGCCTATCCTAACAAACCAGCTTTAAGACTAGGTCAAATCTCAATTTCGAAAACACACACACTTGGGATAATCATATAAAATGGTTTCTTCGTATAATCCCGCACGTACCACATTCAGACAAATTTACGACGTAACGCTTTTCAATCCCACAATCCTTCGCAAGAAGGTGTCGCGCGGAAATGAGTTGAGAGAACGCTCGAGCACCTTCACTCAGGTGTGTAAACACACTGCTAGCGGTTTTGTGAATGATGTGTGTGTTTGATATTATGTTGGATCAGCGTGGATTGATCAACACAGTATGGACACTACTGTAAGTAACTGTTACTCGATTATTTCACCTGCTGATGTGATAAATGCGCGGTTAGTGTGGGACAGACGCTCAATGTTTGTAGTCAAAGAAAGTTTAATGAACAGTGAGAGAAATTAAGCATGTAAATATGTTTTGAACTAACCGACATAAATTGACATAAAGCAACAAACTGGGTGTGCGCATGCGTGTTTAAATAGAGTCGTGTTGCGAAGCTCCTTGGCGGCCTCTGAACTAAGTTACTGAAGTTCGTGAAGCAATACGTGTTTTTATTTTAGACCAATTTAAAACGGGAAAGTCAAGACTTGCATTTTTAGAACACGTGTTTTAAATATGACAGTGTCAGTGATGCGGTTGTGTTTTTGTCAGATTCACGCATTCATCTACTTAATGTTTTAATCATGAATCAGAATTTGTTTTTTAACTTGTAAGATATGTTGGATTTGTTGCATGCAGTTCAAATGTAGTTCTTGGTGTGGATCATTGCAGAGGTTTGTGTGTCCGGTTGATGTGCAGTGGAATGTTTTTTTTCCAGCATGTGAAGTATGAAAATGTCTCTGATAGGAGCTAATCGTGGAAAGGACAGAACAGATTCCCACTTCTGCTCTGAAGTGAAGAGGATTGAGCATCTTATCTGCTTTCCCAGACCTGAAACAGCGCGTCCTCTTCAGATACACTGAGACTGCTCTGAAGCACTTAGTGTGTGTGTGTGTGTGTGTGTGTGTGTGTGTGTGTGTGTGTGTGTGAGTGTGTGAGTGGTTTTTATATGCCGGTGGGGACGTAAACCTGAATACACACCAACCCGCGGGGACTCGTGTCACTGTGGGGACCAAAATTGAGGTCCCCACGAGCACAAAAGCTTATACATCGTACATAAAGATAATTTTTGAAAATCTAAAAATGCAAAATGTTTTCTATGATCTTTAGGTTTAGGGTTAGGGGTTAGAGAATAGAATATACAGTTTGTACAGTATAAACATCATTGCCTATGGAAAACCCCCGGGATAGAAAAACCAACGTGTGTGTGTGTGTGTCCATTATTAGAATGTCAATCAGGCCTGGTGCAGAATTCTGCTGTGTGTCACTTGTTCATGGCCTCTGCTCTCTGTAAACATACACAACACTTACTCAAACATCTACAATACTCTCTTACATCTCAACTAGAGCTGACATTACAATACTGTATTATACATTATACTATAAAAAATTTGATCTGTCAAAGAGAGATGTTTCTACCCTTTAAATGGGCTAGTGCGATTTTTCCATTAGAAATCTGACAGATTTATTTTCTGACGGATCGTTTTAATAACAGATAGAGTTTATGGATTATAGATGAGTTGCGGTAAGTGGAATAGTTGACGGTAGTGTTGTGTTGAAAGTGATTTTTGTGTTTACTGGCAGTAGATGATGTGACGAGGGAATGTTTGTAAATGTCTGAATCAGATAATAGATTTTCTGCAAATAAAATATTAGAATTAAATTGGTTAACTTTGTTTGCTAAACTTTTATCTCAGGTGAGATGATTCTGCAGTGCATCATTTATGAGTCTCTTTTGGCAGCAGGGTTTTTCATTTCCGATTCTGCTTATCGATTCCACAGAAGTAATTTATCCTGCTTATAGACTGGTTTGCAATATGTGTATATGTATTTATGAGCACTGTTTTGTGTATATATACACATAACCATGTTTTGTCTGATTTATTACAATTTGTATTACCATAACTACATCATAATGAAACCATGATCAATTTGTGGTTTCTGTGCTTTATCACAAGTTAACACATGCACGTTTCTGAAAATATGCACACAGGAACTGATGAGAGGAATTAAATTTTCAAGTATCAGATTCCTTTTCCTTTCGATTCTGATTACCAATCGATTCCCGACCCATTTGGCAGAAAGGAGACGGTACATTCTTAATCCCCATGTCTGCTGAAGGTGAATTGGGTGCCATGGTTTACAAGTGAAGTGAAGAAATGTAAACATTTGTATTACTCCACTAATAATGTGCTTGACTTTTAACACAAACTAAAAAATAACCAGTGTTTTTATTTTGTGTTTGATGTGTCCGTCCACCAGATGTCAGTATTGAGCAATGAAGAGATTTCATTTTGGTCAGGTGTATTTACATTACATTTACATTTACATTTACGCATTTGGCAGACGCTTTTATCCAAAGCGACTTACATTACATTGTACTATACATTTGTACATTTTGCATAGTAAGCAAGTGGAGGTTAGGTGTCTTGCTCAAGGGCACCTCAGCCGTTACCCGCCAGACCTGAGAATCGAATCAGCAACCTTCTGATCATGAGTCCAACTCTCTAACCACTGGACCACGACTGCCCAGTCTACTGTTTGTCACTGTATGGGACGTTGTTTCTGTGTTTGCGTTCTTTTACTTTGACACACTGCTCGTGTTATTTTCTGTGTTGTGTATATTCCTGATCTCAGATGTTAATAGCATGAACAAGAGAGTTTTGATTGTGAATCAGGAGATCAAATATCAGTTAGAGCCTCCGTCACTTTACTGAACGTCACAGATGTGGACGGACATCAAATATGACGTGTTTTTCTCTTGAGCATTTTTAGGACTTTTCTGGTATTTTCCCAAACACGACGAGCTCACATTCCACATGTTCTCGCGCTCGTTGTTTGGCTCTGATGAAGTGATTATGGTATCCCGTGCACACTGAAATCCCATCGATCCTAATAACCCGCGAGGAATTAAACTTCATCCCTTTACTCTGCTACCACCTGTCAGTGGCACATGAATCATTAGAGAAAGATCTGCTCCAGTCTTTTGTCCCACCGCGATAAATCCCCGTGCACCTTATTAGACAGAAGAAGTGAATGTGAAGGCCAGGCGTTTAGTTACAGCATGTGCCGGAAGAATGCGTTACGTCTGCTCGCCGTTCAGCTCTTGGCACGCGAGGGTGTGTGTGCGCGTGCGTGCGTGCGTTTCGGCTTGTATAAGCTGCGTGTCTGTGTCGTGATGTGGGTCACTCTTGCTCATATGGGATCAAACGTAAAATTGTTTCGTGTGTGTTGAGGTTTCGTTCATTGGATGATGTGGGTTATCAGTGGACGCTAAATGAGCCGAGTTCAGTCATCAGTGATGATGTTGTAATGGTGTGTAAAGTGTGTGCGTCGTTCTGATGACGTGATGTTTGTGATTTAGAATCGGTTATCATCAGTGAGACTCATTTGCATGTAGTCAACACCTCCATACAGTCAAGGCTTCGTCTGCTTGGAAATGGTCTCTCTCTCTCTCTCTCTCTCTCTCTCTCTGTCTCTCTGTCTCTCTGTCTCTGTCCATGTGGTTTATATTATAGAGAACAAATGAAAAGCCCCAGTGTGTGTTACAGTTTCCATGGCTGTGTTGAGCTCTGCTCTTGTTAATGGGATCTTAGTGTTTCCTTCCCTTCAGTCTACACGTTATGCAGTGATTTTAACCATTCTCATATTTAATAAATTCACTGTTTTATACTGTATAAATGCATACATCACGTCTGTATGATTTTTGTCAAATTCTTCTATAAATATTTATTAAATAATTTCATGATCTGATGTTAGTGCGTTGGCTTGTTTCTCCAGCTCATGTCCGTAGGCTATATGTGAAGTTTTTCTTCCTCTTAATTCGCTTAGTGTTTGTAAATGCAGCTTTTCACGCACATTTCTCTTTATTTTTCTCGCATATTTTCACGTTTTTTCACGCATTTTTCTCAAACACATATTATTTATTTTGTAAAGGATCAACGACTGGGATAAAATATATCCATCAACAGTGTTTTTTACTTGTAAATAAAAAAATACTTAATTAATTTAAAAGTTTTCTTATAGGCCTAATATGCTAATTATTTTATTACTAACACACACGACTAATAAAGTCCACTTGTATTTATTTATTTTTTTGTAATTCGGTTCGGTTTCGCCGCTTTTGTCGTTAATGTTGTTGGTGGAATTGATTTTCGTGTGAAAACTCAATTTTAACTCTCAGTAAAACGCGTGCTTTATAACCATAATTTTAGTTCGATTATTTGCAAAATTAATATTATTAATATTTTGCGCGAAGTTTTTTGTCGATCGTCAATTGTCGCTTTCATTTTAATAAGGCTACCTTTTTAGTTTTTTTTCACTTCACTGTAATAGTCCTATATGTGAAAAATATAGGCCCAATATAATACGAGCTCCTTAATAAACTGCATGCATTTGTTTCAGACTTGTGATATCAAACTAACTGTCTGTGATTTTTGAGAGTTAAGTTCATTCCATAAAACTGCAGGACATGTTAACTATTAACAATCAATACATTAGTGATTCAGTTAAAAAAAATCAAGCAGTCAATATGAATGCTTTGTAGTTATTGTATGTCTTACTTTCCTGCATATTTTGTCTGTGTTTTGAAAGTGTTAGTAGTGTTGTGGATGTTATTGTTTGCTCCACCACAGGGTGGCAGTGTCATCATTGACTCCAGCCTTGCTGGAGTGTATTTAATTGTGGTCATTCATTCCATGGGAATGAATCATTTAAAACAATCAAACACTATTCTCACTGGACTGTTGCATTATCATCATTACAGTAAATCTGTTTTCAAATGATGAATCAGTTCATGATCTACAGTCAGTTCATCGTACGGCCGGTGTCATAAACTCTGACCACCGGCGCTGTCCGGCGCCCGGTGCAGGTTCGAGGGGGCTGGGCAGAGAGCTGGACATGTTGTGGAAGTGTGCAGTGGACAGAGGGCAGACAGGACGTGACCCGTAAGAGGAAGTCCCGAGCCCACATCCATCAACCCCAAAACTGCTCCAGTGATCAAACTTAAATGAGCAGCATATGAATCAAGTGATTTACACCCCGTGCATCAGCACGCTCTGCATCCCATGCAGCCTGTGGTCATTATCTGAAGTGAACGCACACAGTTAACTTAAACACAGCGAGACGTGTGTGATATTGTGTCGTGTTCAGTATTGATCTGTGGATCATTATAGGGTTGCAGCTGGACGTCAGTATCATCCGTCCGTCTTTTGATGCTTATTTACTGGAGCTCCTCATTACCTCTGTGTCCAGGGCAAACACATCAAAGAACGGGTCACTTGTCCAGCCTGTGTGGGAGCGCCGCTGACCGCTGGACAAATAACCCAAAGGTCAGGAATTAAATTCTGTGCTTGAAAACAAGGAAAGAGACTCTTTAAATCTTGCTGCCTTATTCAGTCTGAACACATTCCCCATGAGCTGTGTGTCTAGGCCTACTTGTGAGCAGACGGATGAGATCCTCCATCATTTTAATTCACATTATATATTGAAAAAAAAAAAAAACACAATCAGTTCTTTGTTATATGTAAATGTGGGTGAGATTCTAGTCAGATTCTAACTCAGTTAAGAGTTTATATGTCAATATAAAGCCCATACTGACAGTAACTCTGGTATGTGTGCATTGATTTCTGATGTAGACAATTAATAATAAGCAGATGTATCATGTGTGTATGGTTTAGTATTGAGACGTGTCTGACTGGTGTTTCTCTGAACCTAAGAAACAGACTATTGAAACATAGCATGAAAATGATAGAAATTCAACTTTGAACCAAAAGGACTTCTGTTTAAAACTGTTGTTTTTCAGAATAGCACTAAACAAAACAATTTCACTGTACAATAAATTCATTTATTTTATTAATCTTTTATTTCAATATTAAAATAACCACTAAAAACCACTCTTCCAACATGTTGGATTATTACTTTCAATAATATTTACTCTCTCCTTCTTCTGGGCTCTTGTTAAAATTGTTGAAACTTTGTTTTATATAAGACTTCTCATATTATTGCCTTCTTAAAATGAGAGTTCAGTCAAAAATGACTGTATCATCATTTATTCATCTTCAAGTCGTCAAACCTGTGTTGTTGTTTTTTTTCAGAAGATATTTGGAGAATGTTGATAATAAAACAACACTGAACCCCATTGACTTCCATTGTATGATTCAGCGTTTGGTTTTCTGGGCCCTATCATACACCCGGCGCAAGTGTTTTTGCTAGTTTCAGCCTGACGCATTTCTCATTTTCCTGTCCTGCATTGCGTTGTTTAAATAGCAAATGCATTTGCGCCCATTTCAATTATTTCATGTCTCATCATGGGCGTGCTGGTCTAAAAAGAGGTGTGTTCACCTCTAGGGCAGTTGTGGTCCAGTGGTTAGAGAGTTGGACTTATGACCAGAAGGTTGCTGGTTCGATTCTCAGGTCTGACGGGTAACGGCTGAGGTGCCCTTGAGCAAGACACCTAACCCCCACTTGCTTACTATACAAAATGTATAATTGTATAGTACAATGTAATGTAAGTCGCTTTGGATAAAAGCGTCTGCCAAATGCATAAATATAAATGTAAATGTAAATGTTCAGGCACATTGTTGGCATGTTGCTATTTTGAGGAACTGAAAATAGACTGCGCCATAGACCAACTCAAACATGGTCTAAAGTCATTGGCGCAATATTTTTTTGTTATTTAAAGAACGTGTTAGTAGAAAATGCGCAGGGGAAGTGCAGCAGCACACAAACATTTTTAAATGTGAAACAATAAAAGATTATTATTGTGTAGCCTACATACATATAAAAATGTCATAATGGATAGTCATTGCATATATCAGAATTAACCTTCTTATTTGCTGTTCAGCCTACTTATAATGACGAATCAAATTGGCAAAATCAGCAAATCAGTTTCTTTACTTGAGAAGCGTTTAGCTTCTTCGCCAACAAACTCCGGCATCTAAATATATAGCTATCCACCATGGGGCAAGCGCAACTGTCTCTTAAAGGCAATGGGAGATGACACTCTGGTTAGTTTATTGCACGTTACGCCCAAAACACACCCATTGCTCATTAAGAGAATCGGGACAACCCGTTTTAGACCATGCGCCCGTTGTTAAACTAGCAAAAGTGAACCTAACCAAAGTGAACCTTCAGACGCGACCTAAGAGCACTAGCGCCATGTGCTTAGATCCTTAAAATAGGGCCTTTAATGTTGTTATTAACATGTGCTAAGATGAATCAATGCTGAAGAAATATTGCTCACTGTTGGTATAATGTTAACTAATTTAGTTAACTATTACAATCGAATTTTAATAAAAACACATTGAGTTTTTTTAGTAGTGTAAATATATACGAGAAACATTTCTTTAGATTAGACGGATGATATGTAGGATTTTTGGTGATGCTGACAGGTCTATTGTGTCTATTGTGTAAAAATGACACAGAAAAGCTTTCGCTCTCATCATTATGAAGTGAAAAATGTAAATGTCTGAATGTGATGTAAAAGCCTCTAATGGTTTTATGTCTCGTCTCTCTCACTCGCCTCACGCTGTGACTTTATAAAGTCTTGATGGTGTAAAAGTGTTCCTACCGGTGTGTTAACACTTAATCCTGTTTCATATTTAACTGTGTTCATGAGTGTGAATCCAGCGACCGATCCACTGACACTCACGACAGAGAGCCGGTAGCGGGACTCCTGCGGGGATGTTTGAGGAATACACACACAGAGGTTTTGCACCTTTATTCCTTACCAATGCATTTTTAATAACCAGGTGATCTTAAAAACTTAGAAAGAGAGATGTGCAGTGGATGTCCAGCAGCACGTGTGTTATATCAGATGATCATTAGCCTCTTCGCTCTTATTACAATGCAAATATGGCATCATACAGAGCCATTCTGAAAGTCCTCAGACATCAAACGCTGTCAGATTGAGATGACTTATTGAATCTGGTGAAGGCAGAAATCTGCAGCGAGTTACTCAGCGTCCGTGTGGCGTGTGTTAGCGAGACTCTGGGCAGAAAACACGAGCGCTGAGGGGATGATGGGAGACGAAGAACAGGCGTCCTCTGCGGACGGCTCTCTCATGACAGGACCCAAACTCTGGGCCGCTGTGTAATGGATGAGAATCTTTCTCCGGCCACTTCAAAGCCTCTAATGGCTCACTGATAACACCGTTCTACAGCAGTTTTGGCCTTCAACTCAAGTGCTGCTGTTGGCACCGGACCAACACGCTGGAAAGCTTTCTCATACATTCATACAAGTGTGACATACATGCTGTGTGTGTGTTTGTGTGTGTGTGCATGAGCGTGTTGTCTAGTCCTTCACACGTACAGCTTTATGAAGAGACGCAAATTCGTGCATTTTGTTAAAAGAAAACACAGGAATCGTGCACATTAAGGCCAGTAGTTTATTCGAGAGGGTTTTTTATCTGATGTTTTTTTTTAATGCAGGGTTAAGCTGTGTCATGCTAATGCATTTGTGATGTAAAAGGTTTTCTGGAGGAGGAGCTGTTGAGTGCAAGAGCTGTAGAGATGACGTCTTCACACCCTTGTTCACATCTAACAGCCGTGTTTTAAAGACACTACACTTCACTACATTTACATTTTAAATGTTAATCTCTCATCTGAAGACACGTCCACCACATCAACTCTGACATCTGCAGCAACCACTGTGTCAAATAATCATGTCATACCTTCAGTTTGTCATTTTGTTACTTTTATGTGGAAATTGAAGGCATTTAATGTAAAGCATGAAATGAGTAAGATTAAATGTGATGTGCGATGTCCAAACTGATAGAACTAACATGTGACGCATGTGTACGTGTATGAATCAGTCTGAACATGAGACAGAATAACTGATAAAAGCTAGTCGTTGTCACCTTGAAATAATAAGGTTCTATCTGACATTAGTCAAAATTGAGTTTTTCACATTTTCTTATTTCGTGACTTATTCTTTAAGTTTTTTGTACTTTTCAAAACCAAAAAGGTTTTATCTACAAAATCAAAGGGAAGCGCAATATCTCAAAACTGCTCAGAATGCAGATGGAACCTCATAATTCCAAAATGATGATTTGTTCTAGAATCAAAGATCTAAAAGATCTAAAAGATCGGGGGCAGTTGTGGCCTAATGGTTAGAGAGTCGGACTCATAACCAGAAGGTTGCCGGTTCGATTCTCAGTACCGGCAGGTAACAACCCCCGTTTGCTCCCCGGGCGCTGCAGTGTTAGCTGCCCACTGCCCCGGTGTATGTGTGTTCATGACTTGAAGTGTGTGTGTTCACTATTCACTGGTTGGGTTAAATGCAGAGGTCACATTTCGGGTATGGGTCACCATATCTGACAAAAAATAGGTCACTTTTCTTTTTTTTTTTAACTCCGTACCAAATTTCTTTCGTAACACAACTGAGACACGTGAACTCTTTCAATACTGTTTACAACAAGCCTCTCAGGGTGAGACTTTATAAACTGATTGATAAAGTTCACATGGATTTTAATCACATAATCCCACAGTTCCATAGTTTACTGTTATTCTAAAACGAGGAAAATAATAATAACACACAAGTTTGTGACGTTAATAAACATAAAGACTGCTGGTGTGTGTGAGGCATTGAGCTGAAGACATGTAGACATGTTTCCAATAACACATGTGAACAGAAGTTGAAGTGTGTTGTGTTTTATGATGGTTCATAAGGACTCTGTAGCATTAGTGTTTAATTGGGACTTCATGAAGCTCTTGTTGTTTCAGTCTGAATCTCGAGCTGTTTCTCAGAGCGCCTGTGTCAATATCTCACTGGCTCTCACACTGGATTCACTGTTAACCGTACACACACACACACACACACACACACACACACACACACACACACACACACACACACATCTGCTGTTTTTCAGACGCAGTAACATAACAACTTTAGTCTTTATTAATTTTAAAGTTGCATTTAAAAACAGAGATCACAGAGGTCATGCTGAGGTTTGGTGAAGAAGCTCTTGCGTTTGGAGGGAGTTCAGTCATCGCCGCGTCTGCCCATCAGCTCTGAATCTGCCCTTTGTGTTGGGCACAGAGAGAAAACATTCGTTGGTGGGGGGGCTTCGGAACAGAATTCTTGTCCAAACATTCTGCATGCGGGTTTGTATTCATCGCACCCCCGCTGCTATTGATATCATTATGCGGGGCTCTCCAGCTGAGAGGAGGGGCCCGGCCCGGGCGGATGGGAGCTCATGGAGACGGAGGACTTAATGAGAAGTGACACTGGCTCCAGGTCGACCGAGCATCTACCGGAATTCTCTGGGAGCCGCACTTTCCCCGTCAGCGCATTACATCAAAGATCATTACCTGCTAATCAAAACACATGAGCTCCAGGCTCCGCCAGTCTGACGGATGACACGCCCACCACGGCTACCGGATCAGAACAAACTCCACCCGCACGGAACGGTTACACACGTTTCCGTGACAAAGGAAAAAACAATTACATTTCTCGCGTTTTTCCACACACAGTAGGATTAGAGTTCAAATCTGTTTTCTTTTGGGCCAGTGAACATTTAATAAAGTAAAACAACACACGTTATACGGTTGTCTTGTCTGATTGGCCAATGAATGAAGCCCAGGCTGTGACATCACACTGAATCCAGGTCGAGCTGTAATGTTGTGTGATATAATCTAAGCGGGCGAGTGATGTGTGTGTGTTGCTTGAACCTTCATTCATCCGCTGGTCTGAGATCATCCACTCCAATCGTATTCTCCTCCGAGTCTTTATAGCTGAACTGACCTGAGATCAGACGGTGATGTGCATTCACAGAGACTGACACGGCTTCAGCTTTGGCCTAATAACCTCCAGTCTAATCCCATTCTGTGTGTGTCACTGTTGCTTCATTAAGTCACATCTTCCATCTGACTGAAGTCATGTTGAGATCTTGAGGGATTTGTGTGTCTCGGGGACAATCGCTCCTTTTATCCTAAAGCCCGGAGCAGACAACGGCAGTCTGATGTCTGAGGAAAACACATGCAGCGGGTGTCTGATGGTGAATCACAACACAACATGTTTAGTCAAACATTAAACTGTGTTTTAGCCGCTGAGATGTGCTAGTTCCTGATGGATGTGTGATGGGGCGGGGCTTGTGATGGGTGGAGCTTGTGTGTGTTGAGGAGAGAGAGAGTTGAGGGTCTATTGGCCGCTAATCGTTTGTTTGAGTTTCTGCTCCGCTGCTCGTGTTATGTCTCCATTAGCAGGGGTTTGTGCAGCAGGAGCTCTTACACATCACTGCTGTCTGGTGCCATGCAGACTGTCTGATGTGTGCGTGCTTGCGTGTGTTTGGATATAATATACAGATTATACACTATATAAGCCTATCTGTGTGTGTGTAAACTAATGTTTAATGTCACACACATAATGTCATCTGCTGAACAACGTATAGACTTGGTCGGCATAACTGGGAACCCCCACAAAAACGGCATATCCGTTTATGCGGCGGGGGAAAACACTCCATTAGAATTAACCCGTATAGACCTAGTTAGGCGCTTAATCTTAGCTCTTTGTAATGATTATGATTGATTTTTGCATGTTGCAGTATCAAAAAGTTGCTATGTGGTGTCCTGAATCACTAATAAGTAAAAAATATACAGCGAAAAAAAACTGAGGTCCCGTCCCCCTGCACCGCAACCTATGAGACTTTCTAAAACGTTTGATGTGGAAAAACTCTTTTTCATTCATTGATTCTGTGACTTGGTAAATTGTACCTCGAGATTGGGATAGTTTGTGGGACGGATTATCATCTTACACTTTTTCATAGAGTTTTCATTAATTTTGTAATTATAATCATAAGAACGCTAAATCGTAAATGATTTAAAAAGCCAATATAAAATATTAATGCTTACATGGCTCGTAATTGCAATAATGAACTGTTATTTGAATAAAATAACCCGTATACATGTCTTCCCCATAGATGTCAATTATAAAGAAACAGCTTTGTGGCTTAATGTACAGAAACAACAGCATTTATAACTGAATTATCAAGTACATATTTTACCACTGATATCAAACATCAACATAATAAGTCACGTTAGGCTGTTTATAATGGATATGGGGGAAATTTGCGTGGTACAGTGCGAAATAATGTATTCTTTTAACATGTTAAGACATATTAGTCTTTTATATCATAGCTTTAATAAACATGGGATAAAAATATAGACTGTTGGATTACCCAAAATACTGATATTACAGTTGTTTCCTAGCTAGAGACTCAAAAATGTTGAGAAACAAGACCTCTTGCCATTTCATTGGGTTGCTTGTTCAGTCACATACTATTATCAGAGATGCATGGAGCCTCCCTCCCAATAGGGCTCAGTTTTTCCATATATTCTGCTCTGTTGAACAGAAAAAAATTATTTGATATTGACCATACTGGCTATCGCCATTCATTTTGAATCAGGCGGTAAGGACCGCTTTCCCCCACGCCGACTCCACCCCCACCCCAGCTATGATGCGATGCCGATCAAGTTTATGCATAAAATAAAGAAATCTTTGAAACTCTTCAGTTTTTCTGGATCATTCATCAAATGTTTCGCTGACTTCTGTTGCATATATGAACGTCACTGCTGGACTGCTGTTTGTGTTTCATGAAAAATGTATATAGTTTTGTACAGTTGTGTGGAGTTTGAGTTATAGATTGTGAGTGTAAGAGTGGAATATGAGTCTGAATAGATTCTTTTATTTGTGGATGATACACTGATCCTCATCATCAATGTCCATTGATTATCATTGTCATCATCACATACCACAGATTACGTATTTTTGTATGCAAGTTAGCATTTTAGCACTTCTGGTTCCATCGCCTCAGTCAGTGGGTTATTTCAATGGGGTTTTAGTTAAATGCCTAAAATAAATTAGGATTAGGATTAGCCACCCAGAGATTTATTCACAGAGTAATTACTTACCAGGGAACATGTTTTTTTTAAAGTTTGAAAAAGTTGTCGGAGGCTTGGTGGTGGTGACGTTAATATCGAGCGACTGTAGTGTAGTTTGTTTACAGCCTTATGTTAGCTTTTTACTTCTGCCGATTGTATTTTGGCTTTAAAAATAGCAAATGTTGTGTTAATTTGTAAAAATGATCTTGATAGACAAATCATGTAAGTATCATAAACCTTTGTTAATCACAGATTGTATTTTTTGCCATCTTTCAAAAGCCTATGGAAAAAATGCATAGGCTTTCGGTCAAAGGACCAGTGCGACGCTAACTTCCTCAATACAAAAAATATGTCATCCCTGCCTGCACCGCTCTATTATCCTGTTGTTCATTCCTCATCTGGACGTCTCTTCTGTTGGATTGAATCTCTTAGAACGTCTGAAAATCAGCCGGTTCTCTAAAAGATGCGAATGAATTCACACCTCGACAGATTTATGTGATGTGAAGAAACCTGCACTTGTGTGTCTCTTGTTCTGTTTGTCTGATGCCTGTGGATGAGCTCCAGCAGATCTCGGATGTGACGGAAAGCTCTCATGTTTATTGATTTCAGATATTCTGCTGGCTTTCAGTCATCGTCCTCTTAAAGTCAGGACTCTGAGCTTTCAGAAAACTACAGCTCGTGCGAAAGTTGTCCTGGGACAAGAGTCGATCCATTCTGCTCTATTGTCTCAGTTTAATAACAAGTCATCCGCCGGGTCTCCTCTTACACTCCGGAGCTCTCTTTTATACCCCGGCGGGGCAGTTAAAGTACCATCAGCTCCTCTGAGACTGCCGGCTGAATCAATAGGGCGCTGGAGCGGATCTATCGTCCGCCGTGAGCATTCAGTCTTCACCTTGTCATTTTGAAACTCAGCTAATGTTTTTCATGTTTCACGCTCTGGATTGATATCTGTTCCTGTGACATGCTCACATCTCTCACCACAGTGCTTTTAGTTAAGTTTCTGTGCAGATGAAACTTGCAAGAGTTGTTCTGCAAACAAATATAAGGATGTTTTTTTAAAAGGTTCTGAGCATGTCAGCACACCTCGCACAATATTCAGATGAGTGTTTAACAGATCAGAGTTCTCTGAAACTGTCATTCTCAGGAAGAGAAAACGGGGATGTTACCCTTAAAAAAGGTGCTAATATTTACTATTAAGATACAGATATGAATGTGTCGTTGAGGTACTCTCTTTAGGTGCAGATATGTAGGTTTTGAAAGAGTACCTCCCCAGTTACAGCTCTTGTACCTTTCTTCTGGGACTGTACATAAATTCAATGAACAAACAACGTGACATAGAAATAAAATGGCATTACTTATTTAAAATCAATAGTATCACAGACACAGACTCTTTTGGTCCAAATATTCATGTTGAAAAGATCTGATATTGTGACACACATCTGACTAAACCGAGTGACTTCACTGAACATGATGATAATTTATTCACAACAGAATTCACAAACTCAACACAAACAATGTGTTAAGTAGTTTTGATGAGTTTATCGTTACTCTAAAATGTGGAAAAAATATGAATACATTTCAAGTAAATGACACTAAACTTGACTGTTTGTGTCAAGAGAAACAGAGATTGAAAATGCTAATGATAAAATCTTCATTTAGATATAATGGAAGAGGAGGGAGGAGGAAGATCTGTCTGAATGTTTTTGAAGGTAAATAATCTCACATCTGAATGAGGAGAAGTGTTGACTGTTTATTTTTTTACATGTGTTTACACTGAAGTATAAATGCATAATTCATTATGTTTGATAACAGAAAGGTGAAAGAGTTTCTGCATTGTGTTTTATGTATGTTAATAATAATAATAATAATAATAATAATGATCATTATCATCACATTCATCAAATTCATTGATTTGTGTTGTGATATGTTGTGGTGATGCAGGAGACAGGAGTGATTCTGGAATGTGAATAAATTACACTTTAAAACGCGCAAGCACGCAAGCACGCACGCACGCACGCACACACACACACACACACACACACACCACACAAGGGTGAAATAAAACATGATCTAAGCTGTGTGTTCAGTGGATATGAAATGGTTGTTATCAGACATGAGTCTCGGTTGATCTCTCAGATGAATGGAAGAAAAGGTGGCTCTTTATGTTGGTTTGGTCTGTGAATGCCGGATCAGCAGTGTAATGAAGTTTCACGTGTCATCGAGAGACAACCGTCGTGTTATTTTTAGATAAGGTGATGCTAAACGGGTGTTTTTGTTTGAGCACATTTGTTTACAGCACACATTCTTTCATAAACTCTCATGAATAACAAACATGTTTTATTGACCTCTGCTGTGCTATTATTCTGTGTTCAAGCTTCAGCTGACATGTTTCTTCTGAAAGAGTCTGATGTAGACATGTGATCATGTGTAAATCCTCATTGATGACCATGAGAAGATGTTCAGGTAAAAATACCAGCAGCTTTATCAGACTCCTCACAATCTCTTCAGCTCTATTCTGGTCTGCTGTCAGACGTTACTGTCATCATCTCATCTCACATCTGGGCAATTCCATGCAAATGTCAACCTTACCATAAAACAAAACGAATATACCAAAGCTTTTACTTTACATCTGTGCTATCAGTAAACATTTGGTGGTTCAAATACCCATGTGAGGTCTCAAAGTTTTTAAAGCATTGTTAAATTTTTTGTGCATGATTTTCAGGATTGTCACAAGCCACATCCATAACGCATGTTTATTTCCCTTTTTTTTTAAATGTGTGCGCGCGCGCATGAAGGCCAACAGCCATCTTTCAAACAGTGGTTGAGAAGTTTACAATAGGTTTATCTCTCTTCTTGTATTCATCAATTCATTGTTTGACAGTGTCATTCATTTCACACATGACTGATCGATGTATGTTTCTGTTTTAAAATCCAATACTTGACACTCGATAATGTCATACAACATCAGCGATCCTCACTGTCTGTGTCCTTATTTCTCATGCTGTAAGAGAATTTATCTTTACATTATAGTGACGTTTTGCCCTGCGGAGGTTAAGAGAGAAAGCAGCTCTTAAAGAGATGCTGCTTAACCCTGACCCGAGCGTGTGTGTGTGTGTGTGTGTGTGACAGAGCACTTCACAGTGTGTTTACATTTTAGCGCAAGGTCTTTATCTTCTCCAAGCCTGGGATCTCTCGCCACCAGTTTACATGAGAGAGAGACCCTAAAGCAGAGAGGCCATCAGACTGCTGACTTGTGTGGACTTGTGTGGATATATGTGTATCTAATATCTCAATGCTACTTGTACTGAAGTTACTTCAAATTGATTTTGTATTGTTATAAAAGGCATGTTTGTGATTGATGCAGTTCATATGAGAAATCTTTAGGTTTAAACAAATACTGAAGTGGGAGAATTTCTTGGTTTCTGTGTTGTGATGGACAGATTCCTGCAGGCCCTCATTGCTCTCATCCAATCGGTGATGAGCGTGTGTGTGTCAATCAATCATGATGTCACAGTGTTAGTGACTCTTGTGCTTGTCATCACCGTCATGATGCCGTGTGTAATGAGACTGTGAAAGAGTTAATGTTGTGACCAGACGAGACGTTTATGAAACGGTTCTTTCAAATGAGTAGCAAGGTTATATAAAATAAGAGCAAATAATGATACTTAGGCAGTTTTAAATAGGGGTATTTTATAACAGCTTAAACTTGGCTTAGCCAGTCAGAATCAAAGACCAGAACTGACCGTTTTATAACGTTGATTTCATTTATGTGTTTTAATGACTGCTCTTGATATGTGTGTTATTGTATTTGTCCTGCGGTCACATTAGACTTTCAGCACGTGAAACTAATGCAGATCTCTTTCCTCCTTTATGAGATTATGTCATTATCATTAGTGTTTTCCACCATCTTGTGAACTTCTATTGGTCACTCTTCTTCAGGTGTTAAATTTGCATCAAATCTGAACTTTGGAAAATGCACATGAATGAAAGTCAATAGAATAAATTCTATTGTGAGCTTGTTGTTTTAGTTACTGTGAAATGTAAATGTATTGTGAACAAAATGTCTTATAAATGCATTATAACATCTGCATGTCTCACCGATATTCAACACATCAGGTGAACATCATTCACAACAGAAAACTTGAGATGTTTTTATTTTGTTGTGTTGTGTTTGGTCCTGAGGGCACAGACAGCATCAGTGAGACATGAAGAGGACAGAGATCACAGGTGAGATATTGAGTGTTTCAGCTCTCTGCTTGGAGAGTCATGACTTCAGACACTTTCATCAATAACATCAAGTCACACGTTGGCCTCTTGCGAGCTCTCTCGCTGTCTTCAGACGTGAAGTCTTGTGTTTGGAGCTCAGAGACTGTCATCTCCACCAGATGAAGATGCTTCCAGACTCACTACATTTATAGAGATCGATACTCCTGAAAGACCCGCTGCTGGGGTGTCGAGGGAAAGGCCGTATTGATTCCAGACTGCTCTTCATACCACGAGCACATCGAGTCCCGCTTTGCACCCAGATTTTATTTTTTTAAGAACATTTTATTTCTTTGTGTTGTTTTGAAAAATCCCCATCCGACTGCTGGTCATCATAGTTTGAGACATAAGTAGAGAGGTAAGCAGTAGAGTTCTGACATCCGGATGTTGTAGTGTTTGTGGCGTCTTTCTTTTCAGCAGCTAAAGTGTTAACTCTTCCAAGATCGGCCAATGTGTCTGCAGTGGTCTATGTATACACTTATGGGGTAGACGCTAATGATGACATTAACTTTGTATGTTGTAACAGTACAATTTTGAGATGAAATGAAAGCTGAGTTGCTCATGAGATGAGTCAAGAGGCAAACTGAACACAAGGCATTCTGGGTATTGTCAAATGTGGTCATGGTTACTGTAATTGTGCTAAATGAAATTTAATGCAAGTTGTGGACAGAAACATTAACAGAATGATGCCGTCAACAAATAATGACAACGACAGACTTTGCAATATTTTCCATGTGGAGGAGGGAAGTGCGGCAGAACGTCCGGCGGGATTGGTACCTTTCCCCACAGACGCCTCAGTAATACTGTAGATGTGTGTTATCAGTCCTAATGATTAGACAGCTGGAAGTTATTTGGCAGTCTGTGAAACCCCCACCGGCCGGCCCTCCCATGACAAGGACTGATGGAGACGTTCTGACATGCATTACAATCTGATATGAGCGCATTTTACATCAATGCCATGATTTGAGCCTCGGTTATCTGTGGACCTGTGATTTTAACCATGCCACGGCCTGTCTAATAAATCATCCGCCATTGAATTTGTGATGGATGGACTATTTCACTTATCTGTGAATGTAGAAATAAAGATGAAGACTTTACCTGTTCAGAGGTCTTGTGTGTGTGTGTGCGTGTGTGTGTGTGTGTGTGTGTGTGTGCCGTCACTGCTGCGGTCAGGTCCGGACGGAGCACTGAAAGACTCCAGACTGCAGATGCTGCATGTCAGCGGCGTGATGCATGTCTCTGTTGAAGCAGAAAACACGCTGTCCCATCCTTCGGGTTCTCTCTTTACTCGCTGGGACTCTTTCAGCTGAGATGTTGAAATAAATAAAATGTGCTGATGCTGAGCGTCTGCTGTCTGTTCTCAAAACAGCTGTGTGACTCCTGCGGCCGATAGATTTGTCTCTGGGATCGGTTCTGTTTGAACTGCTCATCCGTCACGTGTGGATGTTAATGAAGTAATCCTCCTCTCGTTTTTCTCTCCTCTGGAATGCTCTTGTTCTTTTGTGCGTTCTGCTCATTCAGGGCAGCGACAGTCATTTGTTTTGTGGATTTGTGCTTCATCATTACTTCAGCTTCCCTATAGATCTGTTTGTAAATCTAAGCTCTACTGTCCTATAACAGACACTGCGCTCCACATACAAATCCTCTGTACTTGTATTTAATAGAACATACACTCATATTATATAGACTTGGAGAAAAATAATGAAGCAATTGAGATATTTCCTAAACTGCTAAAACTCGTTTCATCTCTGTCTGCTTTATCAACAGAATGTTTTGATTATTGACTTTCTAAATAATCTTCTTGATTTTATATTTGTTTCAGTTGTATTGTTAAAACGAAGCCCATCATATAATGGATGATGGTAACTCTCACCACTTAAACTGAAGGCCTTTGAAAAGACAGAGCTGCTCTTGGAGCATTTTTCAGAAACTCATGATATCATCCATCTTGAGTCACACATGCATGTTTGTGTGATGGGAAGATGCGTGGGGGGGCGTGCTCATAAATCAGTGTTTAAGCAGCCGGGACGAGGCAGGAGGCTATAGGGTTAATGAAGTTCTGAGTCCCAGCGAGCGATTCGACTGGATGTGGAGGAGCAGGTTCTCCAGAGGCCCCATCAGTCAGATCAAAGGTGTCTGCTGGGAAGGTCACTGGATTTACCCCAAGACCTGTCTGAGAGAGAGAGAGAGAGAGAGAGAGAGAGAGAGAGAGAGAGAGAGAGAGAGAGAGAGAGAGAGAGAGAGAGAGAGAGAGAGAGAGAGACAGAGAGACAGAGAGAGAGAGAGAGAGAGAGAGAGAGAGAGAGAGAGAGAGAGACAGAGAGACAGAGAGACAGAGAGAGAGACAGAGAGAGAGAGAGAGAGAGAGAGAGAGGCTAGATTAAGGATAAACACTAATAAATGTGTGCAGGCTGTAGTCATTCATGCATTACTACAGACGTCATGCGTGTTTTTTGATTTTTTTATGTAAATCTAATGAGAATGTCAATTAAACAGAAACTACAGTAGATTTGCACAGAATGTTACACGTCTGATTCAACAGAGAAATGTTGTCTAACCTGCTGGGTAAATCTGCCTGTTCATTCATTCAAGGGTCATCTCATATCATTTTCATTTCTGTCCTCCCATTTTATATTTGCTGACATCTGTATCACATACTCAGGTCCTTCAGTTTAGTACATTTGGCACTCACGTGAGTCATGAATATAACGGTAACCGGTCTGGAGGTCAGTACTTCAGAATGATCTCTGTTTTTACTCACGTCACAAGATATACAGCCACTGTAAGTGTTAAATCTCCACAGAGATCATCATCATCTGTATCTGCTACATGAAAAATGATTGACTCTTCACTTTAACATAAAGTTTGTTTAGTTGTGATGATGATGTTGATGCTTTACATCTCTTCAGCTGGTGATGTGTGGAGAGTCAAACTTCATCTCCATCAGACTTCAGCTTTATTACAGTCAGTAACATTTCTTTAAATAAACTCACCATTCAAGAAAAAATCTTTTACATTTATTCTGTTTTCTATGTACATTTCTTTTATGCACAAGTAACTCATGATCATAATTTTTGACAGAGAAATGAAGAATATCAAACCAGATTGATTTACTTAAAAATGGAGAGCTTGT
Organism: Oreonectes daqikongensis; assembly: GCA_026939265.1. Lineage (NCBI taxonomy): Eukaryota > Metazoa > Chordata > Actinopteri > Cypriniformes > Nemacheilidae > Oreonectes > Oreonectes daqikongensis. Next base: position 241,939 of record JAOTQM010000260.1, on the reverse strand, counting down.
CTACCTAAAGTGTAGCTAAAATTGTCAAAGTAATGACAAAAAAAAAGAAAATTCAAAAATCAAACTAAAAATGGTCTACTTTAAGATTTTATAATACAAGAAAAATAAATACTATTAACATAAGAAATCTGTTGAAAAACAAACATTTCCATATAAACGTTCAGTTTCTACATGATTTATAAGGTTTTGTGTATGTGATCAGAGACCTCAGATGTATAAACGTTGTGTAAATAACCAACACACATACTGAGATTTATCAAAAATAACACACACTCTTGACTGTCTGAACACACACTTCAATGATGAAATCTACACGATGAGTTACACATGAAACTCTTCAGATGAGCCAGATGAGACGCGCACACACACACACACACACACACACACACACACACACACACACACACACACACACACACACACACACACACACACACACACACACACACACACACACACACACACACACCTGTGTTCACCTGAACTCTGTGTGTGTTTGTGACTCTAGAGAAGTGTGTCTGGATGAGATGATGTGACCGTTGTGTTCATGAGAACTAATATCAGCTTATAGAGTAACACTGTTACTGGATGAATGTGCTGTGCCATTTCATATTTTCTGCAAATGTTTATTTAATGTTTTATCATTGATTTACAGAGACTGAGTAAAAAAATTAACTTGTAGTGTTTCCCTGAACATAAACTACTAAGTGTATGAATGAAAGTCACCGGATGCTCTGTGAAAGTTTCATTGAGTCTTCTAGAAAGCAGAATAATCAGTCAGAAGATCTTAAAACATCACTTCATACCTGCAAATCATAAATCACAGATGAGAAAAATCTCATGAAACAGTCTTTTATTTTCCTTGATGATTTCTTCCTCTTCTGTTATAAGTCAGTAAGTGTTGCCGTCTCACTGGCGTCATTACACTGATGTTCAGTTTCATACAGCCGTGTGTGTGTGTGTGTGTGTCTGTGTGTGTGTGTGTGAGTGTGTGTCTGTGTGTGTGTGTGTCTCTGTGTGTGTGTGTGTGTGTGTGTCTGTATGTGTGTGTGTGTGTGTGTGTGTGTGTGTGTGTGTGTGTCTGTGTCTGTGTGTGTGTGTGTCTATGTTTGTGTCTGTGTGTGTGTGTGTGTGTGTCTATGTTTGTGTCTGTGTGTGTGTGTGTGTGTGTGTGTCTATGTTTGTGTCTGTGTGTGTGTGTGTGTCTATGTTTGTGTCTGTGTGTGTGTGTGTGTGTGTGTCTATGTTTGTGTCTGTGTGTGTCTGTGTGTGTGTGTGTGTGTGTCTGTGTGTCTGTGTGTGTGTGTGTGTGTGTGTGTCTGTCTGTCTGTGTGTGTGTGTGTGTGTGTGTGTGTCTGTCTGTGTGTGTGTGTGTGTGTGTGTGTGTGTCTGTGTGTCTGTGTGTGTGTGTGTGTGTGTGTGTCTGTGTGTGTGTGTCTCTTTTGTCTCGTAGTGTCCCGTCACGCTGATGTTCAGTCACTCTCCATATAACCACACAGGACAGATGCTTATGTGAGATCCAGTTAGCTTCCCTCATTCCAGTCAGGCATGATGCTGACGCTGTGGACGGCGTGATACTGGTGAGGAGAGAGGGTGCGAGGGATGCTGTGAGCGTACAGATACTCGTTCCCCTGCAGGCTGGCGGTCGGAGACTGAATCGCAGCGCTCGGGCTGCACTGACGCCCTAGAGGCTGATGGGGGACGGGACCCTGGTACATCGCGTGAGTGTCGGCCAGCTGCGGAGAGGCGTGACCTGCCACGCCACTTAATCTGGACACGAGGGGTCCCGAGTTAAAATGAGCCGAGAAGTGCTGGTAGGGCAGCCGCTCCATCTGCTGTACGGCCGACACCGAGCAGCTGCCGTACGGCGACACTCCCGCCCACGTGTTACAGCTGATGTCCTCCAGGCTCGGCGGCGGCTCGGAGGGTTGAGATGCGCTGGCGTACATGCAGGCCTGCCGCTGACCGGACTCCGTCCTGTAGGGGGCGCCGGCGAGACCCAGAGGCTGAGGGTAACTCACCGGCCGATAGTAATGGTCGTCCTCGCTGGATGAACTTTCCACGTAGGTTTTCTTGTACGAGTGATCTCCTGCGTGACAGTCGTCCTCAGCTGCACATATGCACACACAGTGAAACAGAAATGAATTCAAGAGCATATCAGAAATCAACCGCTGGTCATCATTAATACATTTCCTGTAGCTCAACTGATGTTTTGGGACACATCCTTCTAATGAACAACTTTGACTACTTTAGTATGTCATTATTGTGAGCACAAATCTTAATGTTACAACATATACTGATATTGATATTCTAGAGAATTGTGTGTTTGTAATTTTATATCAACAGTTGGTCGGAGCCCTTTTCTATTCCGACATGACAATGACCTTGTGAACAACAACAACAAAAAAGCCCAGATCTGAACACCATCAATGATTTGTTCACAGCGGTTCACCATAAAAACAAACTTTCTTTCATGTGATATTGTATGGTATAGCATTAATATTTGTTTTGAATGGAATTACTAGAACAGATTAACATGTTTATTATAGGGGGCCGTCCCAATACAATTGTCCATGTAGTGTGCTAATAAAAACTGCGGATGAAAGCGTCTGCCGAATGTATTATGTAGTAACGGCACAGACCTTTTCTCTTGACGCAGTGATAATCTTGTCCGTGTTCGTGAGGCAGTGGATAAGAGCTGGACTGAACCAGAAGATCTTGAGATGTACTCGTGACTCCGTTCTCACAGCTGTATTGAGAGCTCATGGCGCTCGGAGCTGAAAGACTCTGGACATCTCCACTGAACGGACTCTGACCGCTGCCCACCCGCTGACGAACCGTACTGCGAGGGACCACTGGATACTCCTTAGTGCTTTGGAGAAGAAAAAGGGGGATTTACTTGACATTCATTTACACGCCGTCTCTCACTCAGAGATCTGGAAACTAAACCACATCTACTGTCAGTGTTCAACGCTCGACTACAGTGAGCTCCAAACCGTCTGACTGTGATGGGAGATGTTTATGGCCATTAAACAACGGAAGAAATAAAATTGCTTCAGTCATTGGTTCAGTTCAGAGTCTGAGCTTTACTTGATCCAGAGCTGATTGATCTCCACAGATTGAGACAGAGTGAAATGCTTCTGATGCTCTCTGTATACTCTTAAAACATGAAGATTCTTCACAACAATGCCATAGAAAAACCATTTTTGGTTTCCCAAAACAGCATTCAGTCAAAGGTTTGAACCCTAAACCCTATTTCATATAGAACCTTTTTCCACAATACGTTAAAGGTTCTTCTGTGGCATTGTAAAGCATGCTGTTTTATTATTTATTTATAGTACATTTCAGAAGTGATAACGGTCTTTCTTACTCTCGACAAACATGTCTGCTAAATGAATAACTGTGAGTACAGTCTGCTGAATGTTCATAAAGGATTCGGTAGAAGAAAAGAGCTTCCAGAATATCATAGAGGCTTAAGAAGTCTTCAGGTCATTATATCTGGAAAGTCAATTGAATGTTGATCTCGAGAGGCTCTTACGAGAGACATTAGTCAATTCCTTCTCTGCTCATTTGAAAGTAACAACAGACGGAGTTGAGCGACGGCATGGAATTTTTTCCTCATCTATCACGAGTTCTGTCATTTCAGAGTGGACAACGCCTGCGCTGGCTGCTGTGAGCCCTAAAACCAGATTTTCTGCTTTGAAAATGTGTTTTTCCACACATTACACAGCCGTCATCTGGAGAAAATAAGAACATGTCTGTATAGAGACTGAAGTGATCATATAGAGTCACGGGAGTTCAGCTCGGAGCACTTTTTCTTCTGTTCAGGCTCTCTTCTGTTTTCTATCTGTGTTTAGTGATAGTTGGAGAGCTAATCTGAGCGCTGACCCTTCCGGCCGACCCCGGCTCCTGTCAGTCATGTGATCACATTTACAGAGCCTTTATCATGAAGATACTAACATCAGCTGTTAAGATTGTTGATATGTGAGTTTAGTGCTGTTATCATTTCTTACAGGTTCATATTTACCTTTGCATTCTTGACATGCGGTGTAGCTCCATGTCGTCACTTCCACGGAAGCCCTTTGCAAACGGATTGTTCTCGATCTTCAGCTGGGTAATCTGTGAAACACACAAACTCTTGTATTAGTAATGTGTTCATGGATGTCATTGGACTTTGTGTTGTCTTTAAATCACTCGCACGTCTTGTATTGTCTTGCATGTATTTATTGGTGAGGTAAAACACTGTTTAAGGGTCAATCAAATCACATGAGTGTTGTGATTTGAATCAAATGTGATCTGCTGTGTGTGAATATTGACGGATTATCAGACGCTGATGGAGAGATGAAGTCCTTACATCACAGTAATCCTGCTGAAGTTTTGATCATCATCATCAGCAGCAGCAGTGTTAACTTTTATTTTTTTAATAAATATTTTTTAAAGAATATTTTAAATGGCATTGATTAATACATCAAGTGTGTCACTTTTAATGATTTATAAATGAGGTTTGTCCTATATGAGAATCCTGAATGAATGTGAAATCACATCACATGCTGTGCGTTTATTCAGAGAACTCTGTCTGGCAGATTTTGGTTGTTGTGGTAAAGTGATCTTTCAGCTCTCATAGACACAGATTGACTCGATATGTTATTGTCAATTTATTGTCATTGACAAAAATATAGTATCTGCATCTGACATGTGTATTTTTATTTTAATGAATAGAATTAAATCATTTGTACTGACAGCATGCACTGAATCAATCTGATCTCATTAACTTTCTTTATCAAACAGGTTTTCATGATTCTTGTCCAATAATGTAATTCATTGCAGACAGATTTCATCATTGAATCTTTTTAAAACTCTCTCACAATCGCTATTTAAGAATCTTGACTGTTTTCCGGCGCATTAATAAACATTTAATCATTTTTTAAACACAAGAGCCAGAAACATAAAACCAGACAGGGTTTTGCGGTTATTGTTGGTTTTGATAGCTAGTTATTTAGCTCTCATAGGTGTTGAAGTTCACGTGTGTAATTTATGAGGTTATATCATCTTTATAGTTAAGCGTCTATAGCTATAAATGACGGAAACATGTTGTGTTGCTGACTGAGTTTGAGTTTGTTTAATGAATTTTTACGTGACACAAACTTATTGGCTCAACATGATATTTACATTCAATGAAGATTAAACATAAGGGACAAAGTGATTGAGAGAGAGAGAGAGAATTAAAAATTCAGAATGCATTCTCAGTTGAATTTTCTCAACACTTTTTAACGTTAGTTAAAGTTGGTAAAATATGTTTGTTGAATCTAAAGCATGTGTGAAATAAATGTGCACGTGATTTCTCTTCGTTTATTTGCAGGGAATGAGCTGTTTCTCCTCGTGCTATTATTTTAATTCAATACACATGCACGCGGTTCAACATTTAACCTTCTTCCCTGATATTATAAAAACTGTTGCATATTAAATGATTAAACTTGTCTGCTTATAAATAAGTTTGTAAAAACGAAAAAACAAACAGAACATATTAAATTCTTCATGTTGATTTTACCCGTGAACTGACACAAAATGTATGGAAAATATACAAAAATATTTATTAAATGAATAATTTAGAATGCAGTCCTAAAGTTGCCCTTAAAAAAAACCCAAAGCAAATCTAATGTGACATTATTTTTGACTAAAATAAATCACCCAAAAAATTTAGACATTATTTTAGATCAATTTACTGTTTCTACATAATTTATATTATTTTATATATAAACTGGATAGGTGTGTATTTTAGAGGCTTAGAACTTTATTGTGATATACAAGTATTTCAAGTAAACTTAAGTGTTCCACTGATGGGTTAAATATTTCCCGATGAAACACTGAAGAGAAAGTAAATGAATCCGCTTCAACTCTCATCATAATTATAACACAAAACCCTTCAAATAACCTGACAACACACAAAAAACCCTTTAAATAAACTGAACGTCTGTTAAATGTTAAACTTCTGCACGTTTTTCCCTTCAAAACTATTATCACACAAATATGCAGAAGAGTTTTTCTACCTTTAAACACGATTGAATCACATTTGATTCAAGAGACTGTAGTGATTACGGTCTATTCTAAAGTCATCGTCATATCACATATCGTTTTATTTGTTGTCTTATAGTCTTCTCTGTACCTCCTTGTAGATTTTTATTATTTTGTTTTAATATTTGCGTATGTAGGCTACATTTATTGCATGCAAGACTTTTGGTAAGTCACACAGACTAACAATAAACGGAATAAAACACATTCTGATTAATAATGTAATATTTAAAATCAGTTTTTTTAAATATCAGTTTTTTATTTAATATTGTAAGAAGTTGTAAAATGTTTAGCTACATATATTTCCTGTAGGATTTTTTTGTAAAAACAATTCAGAGACATCTACATATCTAATATTATTTTAAATAAATTAGTATTTACGAGTATCCGTGTTTTTAAAGGGATGTTTCCCGTTTCTCTTTTTTTTTTGTCATAGTGGTCATCACATGCAGAAAAATGTAATGACTTTTATACTAGTTAAACACGGGCGCACATCTACATTTACATTTAGTCATTTAGCAGACGCTTTTATACAAAGCGACTTACAGATGAGGTAAACAATAGAAGCAATTAGACAACACAAGGATAGAAATACATAAGTGCAATAAAACTGCACAAAACACTAACACACTACTAAGACTTAAAAGTTTAAACCCAAATAAACGAAGACAAAACTTTGAAGTAAATAACTTAGTTTGACAAAAATATCAAGAATTGTCCTGAAAAAATCTTCCGAATAACAAAACTTCCATCAAATTCCTAAAACCCTGTCTGTGAAATCCAGACTGGAAATAATGAGCATCAAAGTTTAACTTTAATTTCACTATAATTTCAATCTTTGACATGACCTTACAAAGATATCACGATTATATTTTCATAGAATGTTCTTTATATTATGTATTTTATGTAGAAATCACAGTATAATAACATCAGTTGGGTTTTCACAGGCAGGGCCACATATGTTCACTGTGTTTTAAACGTAAAGAACACAGAAAATTATTCCGTAATATATATCTATAAACTAACGTCTACTGTCCTGCGGCTGTAATGAAGATCTGTTTAATAAAATACACTGTTACAATAAGCAACACCTCTATCACGTGTCCTGGTGAAATAATTGTTAATTAATTTATCATCGAGTAAATCTTTCATTGATCTTTTGTGTTTATATTTGGACTGGAGCAGATTAACCTACAACAATCCTAAACGTACATTAATCGTCCTGTCCAACCTGATCTCAGTCCTGTCACTCACCTAAACACAACTAACTTCGTTTAGATTATTATTACGATCGCAACCTTTATTAAACTAATCACATCAGGATTGATATGAAATATAATCAAACTTACCTTGTGATTTTGGTAGGATGTGACTGCAATAAACGCAGTTTCTGGGAACACGTGCGTGCAAAAAGCCGTGTTTTTAGATCCAAAGCCATTATTTTCATCCGCCTTCACGATGTGAATCCTCGGCTGATATTTATGCATTGAATTCAGAATAATCTGCAAGACAAAAGAAATAAAAACATTTGACCATGTAAACCAAGACCCTTATTTTAAAATGAATATGAATGAAATAAAGTTAATTCATCAATTTAATAAAGTTTGATATAAAGCGTTGTTTCCATACATGCTAATCCGTCAGTGATGTATTTATGTGACGATTTGTCTGTTTTCTCTTATGTACATGTGTGAGGTTTGTCTTATTTCATCTCTTTTTAAACAGGCGCAGATGAAACACGATGTTAACAAACATTAAATTTTTAATGTATCCAAACTCTTTCTGTCAAACGAAAACATTTTGGCCAGTGCTTTTCTCTCTGTATGCAGTAGACTTTTTTATTAGAAAAAAAAAAAAAAATTTCCCCACAGTTTTAGACAACATGAGCTCTTCAAGTCAGATGTGCTGTAATGGACTTTGCTCTTGCCAGGTGTGTTCATACACACGATCTCATTTTGGTCTCACATGCGTCTCCACACAGCAGCAGAGTTTCTGCTTTGATCAGTGCTTGACTTGAGTCTCTCTCAACTGCTCACAGTTTAACAAAAACCCTTGAAAGCAGCACATGGTCACATGAGTTTCTCCATGGCTGTCAGCACAGAATAGTGCTTCTATTATACACATACATATATTATTATTAATCGGGTAAAAATCTTTTTTTAATAAGTATGACTTCAAAATTCTATGATGCAGACTCTAGTCAGATAAAACATGATGTGATGTGAATATTTCTCTATGGTGTTTTTCAGTGGGTTTGTGCTGGGACCACCCAGCAGGAGTTCAGTATTGGTGGGTGCCTGTTGCTCCATTTTCCCCGGGCGTGCTATGATAGTGTTTAATGATAGTGAGAGATCACTGAATGCTGCCCCCCATCTCTTTCATGTTCCCGACATCACAGAGATTGTGAAACGCTACAGATTAACAGCCTTTGTATACCTCTGTCCATCACTCATCTCACACTGTCATTTGGTATAAACAGTGTGAAGCACAGTTATCCAAACTCTGCCGCATATTTCTGCATGGCTGTAAGAAGCGCACAATGTGTGTGTGTCTATTGAGTAATGACACGAAAAATGATCAAAGCCAAAGTCTTGGTTTGCTTAGATCTGAAAACTCTGCGTTCTTCTCCTCTACGTGCACACAGCGGAGGAAAGTTCTGTTCAGACGTCGTCTTCATCTCGTGATTCGAGGCCCATTTAGATTGAATTCTGAAGTATGGTCTGGTTTTATTATAGCTTCTAGTGTGGCATGTTCAGCTCTCTTTCTGAGACTAGTAATTATAAATAAGTCTGAATTTATTTCAAGCACCTGGAACAACAAGGCAGTGGATTGTTATTTTGGTGGAGAAGCTGTGCTTCATTTATAAATCCCAGGGTGCTCTTTCAGCACAAAAGGGGGGCACGCCAAGAACCACTGCAACCAATCAAAAATGCATTCTGGCCCGAAATTTACAACACGGCTCACATTCCAGCTGGGCTCCAGTTTCATTCTACCAGCAGAGGTTTGGCAGAGAAATGAAGCTCGATCAATTTCAACATCTAAACACTAACAGAACGTTTGCCAAGCGTCCACAGTCACAGTTTCAAGCAGAAAAATATGAATATGAGACGAATCTGACGTGGCCTCGGTTTCATTCCTTGAGCGTAAAAAACTACAATTCTTCACATTGACCCCGCTGTGTATTGTCCACCAAGACTATATCATAATGAAACATTAGCGTTTCAAAGCTTGCTGTGCCCATTGAGTGTTAACAAACAGAGAGTTTATGATGTGAATTAAGTGTGTTCACCGAGGTTCTCTACTGTTGGTTTTGATGTCATTAGAAGTGTTTTCTTATTACGTTGTTCTGCTGTCTGTCAGTAACACCTTACAGACGTCTGCTCATTCACAGCATTTCACACAAATCAAATCTAGACAAAGATTCCTCCTGATTTCTGTGTCATTTTGTACTGATTTGAAATGCATTTGTTTTTGTTCTTCAGGTAAAATATGTTTTTCACTCACATGGCCGAATGGATCGAGGTGGTTATTGGTCAGTTTGAGCTTCTGGAAAGACACGAGTTGTCTCATCCAGTGAGCACCGGTGGCCGGAGAGTCTGGATGGACGTACAGTCGTCCCGGCATCGCTGGTTCTGCTTTACCTGTAACAGACCTGAGTGCAAAATACAAAACACACCTTCATCTTTTGTGTAGAAACAAGGTTTATTTTGGCAATGATGGATCAAGAGAAACATTAGTTTTACATCATCTGTGATCTTGAACCAGAATTCAACATGTTTGGCCTTTAACTTTTTTAAATATCAGGAATATTCTCATATGATATATTTTTCCATAATCTCACATTTTCACAGTTAATTTGGATGTAGATTTTCAGGGCCAAGTATTAAGAATTTAAAATTAAAGGTAAAACGTTGTGAAAAAAGGATTAAAAAGGTAGGCTAAAAAAGGATTGAAAGTGTTTTAACACAAAAGTTCCATTTATGTTTTACAATTATTCTGTGAATTATTTTGTATTTTCATTATTTTTTTTGACTCAAAACCAAACTATTAAAATGGTTGTTTGTTTTGGCAAGCAAAACATTGAGATTGTCTGGAGGTTTGGCTGCAGAACAGTGAAAGATGAAAATGTGGACGCTATTACATGTTATACTACTAAACTGTTGTATTAGTCAAACCTTAAAAACAAAGTTAAGCCTATCTAGCCTAAATCTGTCATTCTGACTGTTCCTGAATGGTCAATTGTTTTTCCTTAGGACTCCAGTGAAAACAACTTGAAACGGAAGAGTTTACATTTAAACTCTTAATGTAATGTTCATGTGAAGCTGATTCAATGTGTCTTTTTTAAATTCCGCCCAGCTATATGGCGACACTACATGATGTATGAATAGACATTTTCAGGTGAGTTATAGATTTAGGCTACTCATTACACTGAATGAGAATAAAAACTTTAAATTAAAACTTTAAAATATCCTGAAATAAACTGTAACACTTTGATTAAATATCCATAACAGATATATAAAGAGACTGGTTACAGCTCCTACACTGTCACAAGAGTTAACTTAAAAGGCTATCATAAATATTTAATATTGTTTTAAAGAACGTTATAACTGGATTTAGTCTATGTTCCTGCTAATGTACGTTATCATCTTCAGACATTAATAATGCGCGAGTTTTATTTAATAATGCAACCAAAAGTTCAAAAGGCACACCAGTTGGATTTTGGTTGTGTCATTAAGAGCAACATATTCTTATTGTGGCTCAGACGCCAAAACAGAGAAGAAAGTCTTTGAAGTTTTAGTTAAAAGAGGTCCAACTGTCAAAACTCACCCAGAGTCCCTCAGTGAAATTACAACAACTTTCTCTGTTATTTACTTTCACCATTAATGAAGTTTTTGTCGTTTCACGAACCATTTGTTATCGGCGAATTTATAGCGATGGTCGTCCGCTGGCACGACATCCATCAGCAGAATGTATTTAGTTTTCGGGTTCAACCCGGTGACCTTCACTTTAAAACTCGGGAACATTCTCCTGTAGAGAGAAATGCCAAAATATTACAGCACCAAAAAATGTTTAAAAACATAATACATGTGTGTCTGCATATAAATGTGTGTGTTGAAGGTATAAATGAATACACTGATATTTATTTATAATGGGAGAAAGCGGTTCATTTATTCTGCTTTGATGGTTCCAACGTCGAATATTTCTGTCACAAAATTCCTTCATCCGTGTGTTATGATCGGTGATCGATACTGTACAAAACCTTCAGTACTCAAGAGACATGACTCGTGTTTCTTTATAAACCCGATACCACCAATAAAGCACAGAATTAATAATAAACACAAAATGTTATGGATTATCACTCCTGTATATGGCATGGTTTTCTCTCATAGATATGCAGGCAAGATGAAACGACAATAAAACACATCAGAGAACACAATAAACTGCGCGTTTCTCGAAGGCTTTAAGACAAAACGTAACAATTTAAAATGATAAAATAAAGAACTACAACACAAAAGCACGCGCGCGACTCACTGAGACAATCATACACTCTTAAAAATAAAGGTGCTTCTTTTGGTTCTATAAAGAACCTTTAACATCTGAAGAACCTTTCTGTTTCACAAAAGGTTCTTTGAGATGAAAAAAGGTTCTTCAGATTATACAAAAGGAAGAAAGAGATGGTTCTTTGTGGAACCAAAAAAGGTTCTTCTATGGCATCGCTGTGAAGAACCTTTTAAGCACCTTTATTTTTAAGAGTGTACAGTCAGAACAGCGTCGATTAGAGGCCGTCTGCAGCTTTTCAAGATTATCTTCACAACACTTTTCAACACTTAACAATCGTTTTAGCAGTCAGAGGTGAATAAAAACCTGCAGCAGCACAGGTTAAAACACGAGATTATTATAATTAAAAATAAGTGCAGTAAAAATGTTTAAGTGATGTTAGATGACAGCATTTAAAATACATGTCTGCACGAATTAAATTAAATATTTAAAGTGGATGAATGTGCCCAGTTCACTGAAACTACAGCTTAAACTATCGAGTGATAATAAACATTTATCCATTATTAATAACACCACCAGACATTGCTTCATAACTAAATTAATGTTAAATTAAATTTATTGCATAAATATTCCAAATCTAAAACGAAACGCTATAAAAAAAAGTTTTATTTTAAAGAAATAAATTTTCTTTATTTTCTCAACAATTACAATCGCGTATGTAAAGTTTGTTTAATAAACTAAATTAATACATTTACAAAACTATAGGCTACTTTAAATTATTCAACTATTTTTCAACTTTCGTGAAATGAATCTATTATGTGGGACAATTAAAATGTAATATCAAGAAAAATGGCAAAAATGTCTAAATTCCTGCACACAACAAAATCGTGTGTCAGTGTGTGTGTGTGTGTGTGTGTGTGTGTGTGTGTGTAAATTTAGTGAAAATAAAAGTGTTGTTTCTTACCTTCCTGCTTTAGTTATGATCATTTCTGTCCCAACTTCATGAAACTTTGTCCACAACTCTCGCTCGTGCAAGTAAACTTTTATTCCCTCCATTCCCTTCAAAACACACGTAGGAAAATGAACGAAACGAAACATCTGTTCAAAGCATTAAACATCACAAACTGAAAATAACATCAGCACAAAAAACACACACAAAACTGATCAATCCTGTGCTATAATACTCACCTGCTCTACAGATTCTCTTTTATAATAAAAGTGTGTCAGAATGAGGGGAAATTTTCAGAAATACGTCAAACTGAATACGAACCGAAAAAGATTCATATATAAATCCTTTTTATGTATTTGTTGCAGTATACGCATTCACATTAGATTATTGTAATATATTAATTCGATTTTGTGATATTTTTTCTTTGCATTAGTGCACATGTGAACACACAACACGTGTGTTATGACTATAAAGCTATTGCATGATAAATGTTGTCTCACATCTGTCATGGATTGTCATTGTTTTGTCTGGTGGGAGACTTATCAAATGTCTCATGTACAATAACTGACACACACACACACACACACACACACACACACACACACACACACACACACACACACACACACACACACACACACACACACACACACACACACACACACACACACACAAACACACACAGTTTAGACAGTAGATGTTACCTGTTGAATGTATGTTGTCTGTGATGAGGGAGATTTGCTGGAGGCTACATTTTGTTTCTCTGGTTTTCCGTCGTTTTGTTGATCTTTTGCATCTGTGTCAGTGGGAGAGTTTTGGAGCCGAAAGGATTCTTCACTGTCCGCCATGCCGACTTCAACCGTGAGAGAAAAATTCATAATTCAACAATTATACAAACATTTCTGCCAAACTGTTTTATTTTCAAACACTATTTTCATTTTCATGTTAATACCAACAGGCCTACAATATTTCTTTTTATTTGGTAAAATATCTTTTCACACACATTTATTTATTTATTTAAAGGCATGCGCTCTCTCTCTCTCGCTCTCTCTGTTATGTTTTATCCTATGGTTGTGTAAAATATAGACAAATCCAACAGTTGGTTTAAGTAGAAAATGTCTATGTTTGACCCAATCATGAAAACACAGAAACACATAAAAGAGAGTGCGTGTAAACTGAGTAGGCCTATACAATTAATATTTACAAAATTACCAAATTAATTTATTTCATATTTTTGTTTTTTCTATTATACTGTTTTTCGGGTGTTTATGCAGAGTTAAGATCAGAATAATATTAATCTAGCGAACTACAACATAACAAACACAAGCGCTTTACACATCAGTAGTTTTACATCTGTATTGTACACATGTCTGTATTTTACACGTGTGTAGTATCATCTGTGTGTCAGTGTGTCGATACTGTAATAAATCAACCGCGCGTCGCCTAAAAGCACCCGATTAACATTTCACGAATCAGACTGAAATGAACAACATTACCTTTACTTGTGATGCGAGAAACAGAGTTTGGCAAATGTGTGAACTGGTCTGAAAGCTCGTATCTTTTCCAAATATTGAGGCTTTAATGGCGATGTTCCCTTTCAGAGTGAAATATATTCCCAGCATGTAGGTCGCGGAGTGCAGCTCTGTGAATCCATGAGTTTATCCTGAAATATTCATCCACATCAGCGATTAAACACGAGATTCTGCACTAATGTCACGTCACGCACACATTCACAGTCCAGCAGCACTTATTCTCCTTTTACTAGTCTAATATTCCTCGAGGAAAACGGCACGATTACCCCCACCCTCCATGTCTCCTCTCTTCTCTATCCCTCCCTCCCTGCCCCCCCCTCTCTCTCTCTCTCTCTCTCTCTCTCTCTCTTTCTCCCACTCTAATGGTCAAACTCTACGTTAGTCTAGAAAACGGAAGCACGTCTGTAGTTTGTGGACAAGCGGTGCCGTGATAATTTCGGTCCACCCACAGTATAACTGCAACAACCCCCCCGTATCTCACCCCTCCCAGCATCATCCACCCACCCACTCATCCTTCTGAGGATCTGCCTTCAGTTCCGAAAAACATTTTTAACACACGTCCAAATTCACTTACGTCTCGTGTAAAATGATGTATTTTTTGCAGTTTTGCTCCGAGATAATGTTTTTGTGTATGTGCATAAAAAAAAAGTTTTCACGATATTTTTCGATAATGGCTTGGGCCTGTAGTAGGCTAGTATGTTTACAGTGAGGACACACATTTCACGTATAACCCATGCATTTTCTAGAAAGTGATTTTGTTGTGACTCGCATCTTGTGTTTGTCTTGTTTTATGATTCAGTATAACAATCAATTTCACATAGAGGCTTATGGCAAATATTGATGAATTGAAGGTGCTGTTGTTGCAGGTTTAAACAAACAAATGAATGAGACAGAAATCATCTGAAGTTTCACAACTGCTGTTAATAGATTGTGTTGAAGAATATGAGTGAAACGATTATAAAACGGCACATTTAAAGAATGTCGTGTGTGTGTGTGCGCGTGTCTGAACTTTAATCGTGTTATTTACCGACACAAATGTATGTAAATTAGCAATATTTATAGAGATCAAATGCCTCTTAAAGACAGTAATCCAGTCAGATGTTAATGGACACCCTGACATTAGTAAAGAAAGTATTTTGATCTAAATATAGAAGAGAGACAGCAGTGTGTTATCAGAGTCCTGCTGTCTCTCTATCGCATTTCTCAAGGATTACTGATCAATGCTTCTGTAATAAACTTCAGCTACTGTTTGAAAATTCAACACACAACATTGATCTGTTGTGATATGTAAATTACCGTCATCACCGTATCACAACTGCAGTTCATCATCACAATATCCTATAGGCTAATAGTTTATAACATTGATTTTATTTATAAAATTTCTTTACCAATACATCATCAGATTATTTACATTAGATTATATATATGTGTGTGTGTAAATAATCGTATTATAAACCTCCGTTAGTGATGAAAAATAAATCACAGATATTATGACATGATGTTGATTCAAGTGTTTCAGTATATTCAGAGATTATCAATAATAAAATGTATTTAGTCTACAGTAAATAACGTTTTTAACATTTATTGCACGTCGGAAGCTCGTCGTTTAGATATAAACTGAATATTGCTCGAAGGATCATTCTACAATACAATGCTTGCTTAATACTACAAAATTAGAATTTTACAAAAAAACTAGCCTAAAACTACCATAATAATGTAAATAAAAACTTACTTGCTTCTTTCGTATCAATAATGCAGTTTAGTCATTTTTACTCGATGTTTTTCCACCTAATGCAGTTCAATCTTAACATTATTCTGAAAATACATTTTCTCTTCTGAATAAATAAAAGTCCGTCTCTCCTCGAGAACTTAAAAACTAACTTCACTCTTAATTTAAATGACCCGAGAAGTTTCTAACTTCATAACCACCTTTGTAACTTTAAAATAATTTATTAGTAGCCTATACATTTCGAGTTCATGTTCATGTTTTTTTTAAATATACGTTATATGTTAATGTTTAATCACTTGTAGTTTATTATTATTAGAGTAAGCTATTTTTATTTATTCTTATTGTTATCCTTAAGGATTACGTAATCTATATGAATCTATATTGAGTAATGCACTCTATTAATCGACATATAATTTTATTGATTATATATTTTCTTTTGATTCTTCAGTCAGTGTGACGAGTTAAATGTAATGTGTTTACAAAAAAATCTTGAATTAAACACTGAATGTAAAAATTCTCTAAGCAATTGAACAGTAGGCTATATTGTTTATATAGGCTATAGCCTATCGCGCGATATAGGCTTAGGTCTAATACATCAGTCGAGTCGAAGTAAAACATCTTTTGGTGAAATCTTTTGTGTGTTTTTTAATCATAAATGTAATTCTTTACCGCAAACACAGATTTATTTACATGCAAATAAAACAAAACTAGTCAGTGCGGATTGAAAGTCAATCACCGGTCAACTAATAGATAACATGAACAGTTGACAATAACTAAGTTTCCCTGTAATACTGTTATTATATGAATCAAATGTTTGTGACAATATAAAAAGTCTGAGATTATTTTCATAACTTCAGATACAAACAATTTAATCTTCTCAAACTCTTCATTAAGATCTATAGGCTACATTTAAAAAAAACTGTGAATACTAAAACAGAAAGAAGAATATGTCTATGTGAATGTGTGTGAGTGCAGAAACTAACAAGAGCTCAGAACAGAGACGGGTAAACCAGCATCTGAGCGCACGCACGCACGCACGCACGTACGTGAAGTCTGACGTAAACTGTACATCTATCGCAGGTGAATGTGTCAGATCTACAGAAGTGTTTTTCAGGCAGATCTTTCATTCTTTAAAATTAGTTTATAGAGAGATGCAGACAAACCATGAGATTCTCAACCGAGAGAAGAATATTTCACATGTGCTGTAGGCTGGAATACAAACACAGGTGATGCACAAACATGACAAATAATGATAACAGAATAACAGACCGTCCAACTTCCTCTTGTTGTTGCCACAGAGATTATTTGGGTTTTGCTGTTGCACAAAATCTTCTTGACTTTCATTTGAGTGAGTCAGGAACACGGATTGTGTTTCTGCTGCATGTCTAAAGAGTTACCTACACAGTTGTTCATGTAAAGAAAGTGTTGTGTTGGCTTGTCTTTGAATTTGACATGGCCACACATGTCAGCATGCCGGCTCAGCCCACCTCCTCTGACTGGATGCTGCTTTCTCTATGGAGCGATAAGATATCTCGTCTCTTCAGAAAAGAGCTGAACAGCGTCGTCCCCCAACACCTCTCACCTCCCTCACAACTCGCCAGGCCGCCGGGACTCTGGGTGCTGGGCTGGAGCTGACACATTTCTGCTAACAATCACATCACACACTGGACCCACATTCCGCTTTCCTGGTCCCCTTGGCTTTTTTTTCCATTCACTTCCACAACAACCTCCAACCCATGGTCCCAGAACCAGCCACCCACCCCCACCTCACCGCTACATGTGTTCAGAGGTCATAGTCATTAAAAACTCGCTTTGCTCTTACAGTCTTAAAAAACCTGTAGTTCAGTGATTAAAACAACACGCTTCATCATTTTTCTGTTTTTATGTTCTCTAAGAGCTCTCTAATGTCAACCTGTGAGGAAAACCCTGATTCTTAAATAATCTGTGATTTGTTGGGATGAGGTGAAATTCAATGATGTTTTATCTGTAGGCTATGTAAATAATAGACAAAAATACTTTTAAGATGAGACACATTTTCACAAAACTTCACTTGATTATCATGAAACGGTTCATCAACTAGACTAGAGAATATAGTTTATAATGTATAAAACATGCATCTTATTCTTATTTTCTATGTAATGATAATGTTGAGTTGATCACGTCAGAGATGTGTGTATGTTGTATTATGCTGCCCTCTATTGGATTTTACAGACATTTCCTCAAATCATCTAAAAGTCTCGCACACACTCTGAATTAGGCCTACAGCTGGTTTCTTAAAAGCACTGAAACATTTCACAAGTAGTTTTTATACACGTAACTATCTTGTGACAACACAATAGCACTGATGTATTTAAAGATCTGTCAGTTCTCTGTGTTTTCAGTTAAGACAGCTTAAACATTATTTTTTAGTTTGGGGCTTGTCTGTAAAACCAGACTTTAAATAATAATAAAGTTTCCTTTGAGTTTCTTTTTTGTCGAGGTGGATAATTTGACATGGGCTAATTTGACAGTTTACCACGGAAAAGGATATGGTTCTTCACAAGTCTAGAACTGGTTCAGGTTTTGTTAAATCTGCCTCACTGTTGTGTTGAGTCCTGGTTTTCAGGTTTTTGTTCCTAAAGCAGGTGTTAAAATCAACTAGTGTTCATCAGTCAAATAATTCTGATCGTCCTAATGTTGTGTAATGTTAAAACTAACCAGATGAATTAATGATCGAAAGACTCTCACTGGCGTCACCTGCTGGTGTCATCATATAACAACATGTATATACTAATTTATAATACAGTTGATCATTTTTATTTATTGGCAATTTGCGATTTGTATGTATGAAACATTGTTATAGATGTAAATATTCACAGTAAGTATATTTCTGTAGTGTCATCTGATTCATTAGAGAAACCATCCCCCTTTTTTAAAGAATGTTTAAAATAATTTACACAATGTATTGTTGGACAATGCTTTAAGGAAGGGTTTGATAAAGAATACTGGATAAGAACTACAGTAA
Organism: Oreonectes daqikongensis; assembly: GCA_026939265.1. Taxonomy (NCBI): domain Eukaryota; kingdom Metazoa; phylum Chordata; class Actinopteri; order Cypriniformes; family Nemacheilidae; genus Oreonectes; species Oreonectes daqikongensis. Next base: position 223,157 of record JAOTQM010000260.1, on the reverse strand, counting down.
GTGCACACATATATGGGTGGGTATGTACTTGTGTGCAAGTGTGTGTGTGTGTGTTGTGTGCAAGTGTGTGTGTGTGTCTGTGTGTCTTGTGTGCAAGTGTGTGTGTGAATGTTTTGCTTATAGTCATTTTGTATAATGTACAGTTGCTTTGCAACAATGAAAATTGTAAAAAGCACTATATAAATAAAGTTGAGTTGAGTTTTTCATATCATGTCGAGTGAGTGCCGGCGGTGCAGTCGATGGATTCAGAGGATCAGAAAACTCTGTCACAAGCTCAGGCCTAACCCATCAGCTGATGGCTAAGTTTAAATTATTTATTTATTCTGTTTGTCTATCATGAGTGATGTCTTGACTGAAATGAATGAATAAATGAACAAACAAACAGATGAATGAATTATTGGCTGTATTGCAGGTTCTGTATTTAGTGCTGTAGTGTTGTGTTGAACCTGAGGAACACTGAGAGGATGAATCAGAGAGACTGATGTCACGTCTCACACACAAGACATTTGTATGAGAGAAACAATCAACCATCATTTAAAAGAGCAGCAGGTAAGACCAACACATCTTCATGTTCTTGAACACTTAAGAAAGACGCTGCAAAAGATTCTTCATTTTGGGTTCCTCAAAGAACTCTTTCTTGCTTTGTAGTCTAAAGACCTTTTGGATGGGTGTTAAGAAACTTAGTCTTGTACCTGATAACACTGTGTCTTATAGACTATAGCCTAGTGTAGTTCATTCCAGTCACTGCTGGTGGAGGCACATATTTAACAGTGTTGTGTTTTATGTAAAGGAAGAGATACAACATAAATCCCTGATCTCTTTCACACTAGTGCCATCTAGTGACTGGAAACATTTATAACACTCAGCTTAACACTATATACACTATAACACTAAGCTTAGGGTTAAACCCGTTTACTAAGTAGGCTACAGGTTAGGGTTAGGAGCAACACCATCAGAACTATTTTTTCTAATTTTTTTGCATAAAGAACATTTTAATTTTGAAATAAATAAATTCTTTTTCATTTTCACAAAATGTTATTTATTGAGGAAAAATATATGGTACACACGCACGCACCCATGCCGGACCGACCCGGTTCAAGGTCCGCTCAGGCCGGGCGCGAGTAGTACACAAACACACAGCAGTACCTGTGTTGTTCTAACCATGCACGCATGCATTTATCTTTATGACCTTCACGTATTATCTGAGTGTGAAATTGAATTGTTGAATATAAAATACATGTAGGCTACCGGAGGATGTGGGACAAGCCCTGTGACCAGCGGCCACTGAATGGTTGGACATTTAGGAATTTAACAGACGCTTTAATCCAAAACAATTCGAAGAGTCTGAAAGGCTAACCCTAACCCAACCAGAAGGGGGAGCGAGTTAACCAAAAATGCTTGAATGCAACTAACCTGAGCTGACAGTAGATAAAGAGATACTACTAACTACCAGACGCTATCAAACCCATTGAAACCCATTAACTCCCTTCAGTTCAGTGGATCAGTTTTCAGATGTTTTCAGCAGCAGATCAGATCGATTGAGATGATTTTTTGATGTTTTAAGATGTTTAAAGAATCAAATGGTGTATTATGGCCTAGATATTAACGTGTGCATCACACAATTAAAGAACAACAGTCTATGAATCAAGTGACGCTAGAGTATATTTCCTCTCGAAGATTCTGACGTCTCTGGGTAATGAGTTAGATGTATACAGCCCTGTTACCCCCACGGCTGCTGCTGCTGTTGTGGTATTTCTTTCTTGATTTTGAAAAAAATCCTGTTTTAAAACTTAGCTTGTCAGTTTTAATGAACATCATTTTTCACCAGCCCAGAATTGATTCTGTTTATGAGTCTGAGGTTTGTAAAACAGATTAGGAGAAGTTGTAGCTGAACTGCAGATTTTTGTGCGTCTTTGATCAGCTGCCACATGAAAGACTGCAGAGATAAATGTTTGTTTCGCCACCAGAAGGGACCGAGTATCACTCGCCATCACATGAGCTGATGTTAGTGACGGCTGATATGCAGATGAGTCAAACTCTGGCCATTAAGCTGAAAGTGTGCTTCTGTGGTTTAGCAGCCACTAACAGAGCAGCTATTAGCTGTTCCTACATGAGGGTGTGGTGCAAATATCACGAATAACAGCCATGACTATATAACATAAAACTTAATTACTTTGCAGTTGTTGGCTTGTTGAAAGCTTTGTTTTTGCTTTGAAAAAGACCAAATCATTATTTAGTTTACTTTCATATAGTCACTTTGTGTTTATAGAAAGACTTAAACATATCAAGAAATACATTTAACTCTGCAATGAGTTTTTGTAGATGGTGTTATAAATGTCTCTGGAATCCCGACACAGGCCTTAACTCTAATATCAATGAGAAAAGACCTGTTTTATTTGTTTTATCACTTAGACATCATTAAAGGAATTATATTATTGTTTTCTGTTAAATATATAAAGCATAGCCTATAATATTTTAGAATGTCACGTGATTGTCATGTCTTTAAATTTACCGCTGAATGGCGCTGTAATACCGTTCATCAACATGAACTCATACTGTAGTAATCTCCTGTGGTAATATGAGGGCCCTTATTTACTCTTTATTCATATTTTAGAGTAATAATAAACTATTAACTTTTTTATTTTTTTATCATCTTTACATTTGAATCATGGTCACTATTTGCATACAATTTGCATAATGTTCTGTTGGCATTTGAGCAACCAAACGCTTTAAGTCTCACTCTGAGATGCTTTATAAGCACCATTGAAGGAGTCTCCTATATCTATTCTGAGCTCTCATTGGCTGCTTATTCTTCAATTTCAGTGCAAGTCATCCATTTCAAAAATCTTTTTTAAATGAAGAAATTAATAGTTTGGCCCCAATATATGTTATCGCCCAAACTAATTTGAAACATTTAAGCATATAAATTTAGATCTAAAGGTTTTTAAGATCTGACAAATATTTGATGTGAAGTGTAGCCTACGCAAAAGATTGTCACTATTGTTTGATTTGCCAAGTACCCAGAAACAAACACAAAATCCGTCTTCTCTCTTTTTTGTTAAGAGCGTTACATAAAGCCAAATGTTGTTTCGCTTCATGTCATAAAAAATGTTGCTAGTTATGCAGCAGTCACTTACTGTAGATGTATATTTATCTAATTTATTGGCAACAGTTTGTTAAAAGATAAATGAATATTAAACATTAATAAGTCTCTTTCTTTACTGAATAAAACGATAAAACAGCATCATGCAAAGCATTCTGGGAACCAAAAATCCTGATCACCTTTTCTGATTTGTTCTGATTTTTGGTTCCCAGAAATGCTTGCATGAGGCTGTTATTTTTTCTTTAAAAATAAAGATTTGTTAATGTTTAATGTTCATTTATCTTTGAACAAACTGCTGCCAGTAATACTATAATTTTTACAGTGTACAGTTTAACAGTGTAGTTTTTGGTATGTATTTGTAGCGCTCAAAAGGACACATTGCACTTTGGCCTGTGACCGCTGGGTGGCGACAGGTTTGACTTGCTCACAGGACTCATGACCCCCCCATCACAGCCGGGTAATAAACTCAGGTCTGATAAAGAAGGCGCCAGGTGAGCAATAGAAACAGCAATTGTGATAGTTTGCGTGGTGTTTACCACTGTTCTCCAGCGCCAATGCCGTTACTTATTAACCCTACTTTATACAAATAAAGATATACTCCTGATAAACTCTGACTCCAGGCGCAATAGAGCAGCAATCAAGTTATTTTACATTCTTTCAGGTTCACATCGGTCCACACAAACATGCGTGACGCTTCTTGAGGCGCATAATGTCCAGTAGAGGTTTCCAGATGACAAGTCTTGATGTGCTAAAATACTTTCACTTATCCTAAGCATTCAACAAGTAGAACGAAAAATAGATATAGCCTACTTCCATTTGTACGAAACAACATGCATAAAACACGTTAATGCTTATTTAGCCTATACATTTGTGGAAATATTTGTATTATTTTGTGCAATTGGAAAGTAACTCAATGTAACTTCATTTCTGAGGTGTCATTTTTCACGTTTTAAGAAAGATTCGTTTTCACATCGTAAATTAAACAAAAATGAGGCAAACTAGAGTCCGAACATCGTGACAACACAAATGGAAAATCTTTATTTAAGACGCTTGTCTGCGGTTTATTTTATTTTTGGCAATTTACTCGTATGTCACAAAAAATGTAAACTGAAACACATACGCTGACTAAAGCATTTTAGTTGCTGTAAAAGAAAAGTGTCAATACTTTCAAGTCATTGGTGCATCGTTTTATCGTCTTTAATTTGTTGGATGAAAACACATCAGTTGATGAAAGATGGCACATGATTTTGTCCGCTGGAGAATCCAGCGCTGTGGGTGTTACGGGTTCAATTCAGAGACAGTAGGACATTAATGAAAATGTTTTAAACAAGGAAAATAGCTCACAAACTATTTTACAGACACACACGCACGCACGTATATCCACAATAAATTAAATTAATCTCCCTCAAACAAACAAACAACCAAAGAAACTCATTTATATTTACAAGCAATATTCATATGAAATGTGTACATAAATATGTTATATATTTATCACTATTTACATTTGTGTTAATTATAACCATATGATCCATCATCGATGCATATGATCCCTTTCCCCAATTAATCACAAAAAATGCATTTCAGAAGCAATTTTAGTACCGCGACTGCTGGACAGTCAAATGAATCATAAATATTGACTAGTTCGGGCACCTTGGGGCGGAGATAAAGATGCCCGCCTTCTGCAGTTTATAAAAACTCTGATCAGCATTTGAGGTAAAAGAATCATGTCGGCTACTCAAAGGTTAAAACACCGCCATGTGTCATGTTGCTTGCATTACTAGATTATTTTGCGGTTTAGGTAATTCAGGCTTGAACTGTAAACCAACAGTAATGATCGGGTCTGGTCTTTGACATGCAATACGCTTCCACTAACTTTAATTTCTTAATATATTTTCAAACACTTCGGCCTTCATACGATAAAGAGAGATCAAGTAACCGAAGAAGCTTTTCGGAGTGCATATTAAATTAAATCACTGTTACCCAGGAGCATAATATGAGGGAGCGCAGCAGCTTCATTCACTTTCTTGCCGAACTGTTCTGTGTTCAATACTTCTGTGGTATTCAAAGAGTTGGAAAATATCTAAAATTAGGCTACTCTTTTCATTTAACAAAAGAGAAACATACTTGTTGCGCGTTTGTATTACCAAAGTGCATTTAAGTCTCGACTTTCTCTCTCTCTCTCTCTCTCTCTCTCTCTCTCTCTCTCTCTCTCCCCCTCTCTCTCTCTGATGAACGTCCGAATTGTAAGTCGTCGTACGCAATCTGTATCAATGTTCTCATCATTCGCGATCCGGTCACGGGGACACGCTGTGTGGTCGGTCTTGCGTGGCCTCGAGTCCACTGACCAGACGCTGGATGCTCTGTAACTCGCTGCTGGAATCTTTCTCTGCGCAGGTTTTTGGTGACAGTGATACTGAACCCGACGAGCGGCTGTTGACCTCACAGTCAAGAGCAACCGAACCAGGACTCGCGACCGTTCTGTCACCCTTCAGATCCACGGCACCGCTCCTCATGGGTGGGATCACCGTTGTGAGCAAAGTGCTGTCCGGGACGCTCGGTAACGAGTAGGGACTGTACCTTAACCGAGGCCGTACTGCGGTCAGAAATGGATGACGATGGACCGACGAAGAGGCGGCAGATGTTGCGGCTGCCGCTGCGGCCATATACGTGTAAGGATACGAGAAGAGACCTCCGAACGGAGACACAGCCAAACCCTAGAGAGTGAGAAAGTGTGTGTGTGTTTGTGTGTGTGTGTGTGTGTGTGTGTGTGTGTGTGAGAGAGAGAGAGAGAGAGAGAGAGAGAGAGAGAGAGAGAGAGACACACGTTTATATATGTATATAAATAGCTTCAGTCTGGTTTTATTGACAGATATATGTTCAATAATTTTATATGTCAAGAGAACGAAACGTTCCTCTGACTTGACTAAAATCTAACTCGTATAAACCAAATATGCAAAATGGAGGCAATCAATATTTGACTTCATATGTCAATGGTGATCAGAAGGAGAAAAAAATAAAATGTTATGCAGTCACAGTGTACACAGCACAGCTAATATTCACATGTTTCAGACGGCACCTTTACTACATTTATATTTATTATATAAACTTTTAAAGTTAGCATATATTTATTGTTATTAAATTATTTTTTAATGAAAATGACCATCAAATTATATAACATCTCTCACTACGTCACATATGCCCAATTATTAATTGATGGCGTGTAGACACACATCAATCAAGCTTTATTGCCCTATTTCAAGCAAGAGTTGATGGGAGTTTTATATTTGCTGACAATTTATAGACTGCGCCAGAAAGAACGTTAAAACACTGCAAAATATGCCACGCCTTGTTTTTTTCCACAGGCCTAAATTTTAACTTCAAAATTACACTGTCTATAAAGAGCGCGTAAGAAAGTGCAGGGTTAAATAAAGTCTCAGGGCCTTCACTGGTAATGATCAACAACAGTTTTACCTGTGACGCCAGGACGTGTTGCTGCAGATGAAACGGCAGCGGCGCGCCGCTCAAGTTTTGCGTAGGTGATGCCACGCTGCTCGTGTCCATCGGACTGACCCCTCCGGAGGAAACGGCTGCCAGGATGGGGCCCATCCCTGCGGCCATGTTTGAGAAAGCGCCTCCCATATTGAACTGACTGGGGTGTAAGAGGAAAGGATGGGCACCACCCAAGTGATTGAAAAACTGTTGCCCGGCCAAACCCGGAGGAAATCCGAAATTGTGCAAGTGGCTGTGATTTAAGTGCGCGGTGCCATCTGTTTGGACAGTCAATGGCATGTAATTTTCTTTGCTCACTGTCCGGCAGTCGTCTGTTTTTGTCTGATCCTGGCCTGGACTCTTGAGCTCCTCACCGGACCGAGTTGTGCTTGATATAAGCGTTATAGGACTCTGACGTGAGTCCGCCAAGGGGTTCTCAGTCCTCCCAGCGCCAGCATCGGGATCCTTCGAGTCGTCAGTCGTGGTAGAGATTTTGCTGGAATCTGGTCCGTCTTTCAAGTGTCCGTCTTTTTCATCGTCGTCACTTTCTTCATCGCTGTCACAAAAATCTACGGGAAGAAACATAACAGGAGCTTCGTTATTTGTTATTTAGGCTAATAAAGTGAATGTAGTGGGACGCTACAGATAAAATATGCTTACAAAATGCGCAACATACATGTAGGCTATGTTAGGCTACATAAAATAATGTAGATCAATTTCAGCAACTCATGCAATTTAATATCTTGCGCGAGTCAGAAGAGTGCAGTTCGCACAAAAGTCCGCATAGAAATGAATGCCTGCTTTCAAAATTGTAATTGTAATAATATCCTGAAAATAACTATTCGACTGCTTTGCTCGAGGATTTTATATATTCATTGATAAATATAAACTATTTCATGGACGTTTTCTTTGGACTCTCATACCTTTTAGGTTGTTGTGTCCAGCAGTGGACACGGCAGGAGAGGAGGCCTGGCGAAAACATTTCAACGGCGCTTGTTCGCCTGACGAATCGTCTGACGTTCCGTGATCTTTTTTCTGCTGCTCCTCGTATGAACGCATGGACTGCAGAGCCAGTTGTTTCCTGTTTAAAACACGTTTCGAAAATAAATCACCGAGACAAATTACTTCTGCTCACTGGTCGTGTTTTCTTGGGTCTTTAATCTGTATTTATTTGATGATTTAATTAACAAATAAGATTTATTCATGGAAATACAGCAGTTCTGATTTCAATAGTCAATATTTTTGGATCCTACCCGACGTTTCGGAGCTATAGGCTTACAGCCTAAAAGAAGCAGTTATGTATTTAATTTTACCTTTTTTCACGTCTCCCATTTCCAGTATCACGAAATCCTTTTGCAAACGGATTGTGATCAATTTTTAGTTGTGTTATCTGAAATGTAATGACATATTTCAATATGAGATGAATTAAAACAGCTTATAAACAATCCAAAGAGTTCAACCTGTTGAACCCTCGTTTCTGCCAGGGACAATTGTTTACTAACCCGTTGACACACACACACGCACGCACGCACGCACGCACGCATGCATATAATGTTATGTTATGTCAACGTTTTGGTTAAATGTAAGTAAGGACTTCCAAGTAATAACTTTTGTGTAAAAAGAAAAACAATGTTTAGTTTTCTAACTGACTGTCTGAAAAACTACATAATGATAATGGCACTGAACGTGTAGTGTTAAAATTAACATAAATTAACAAAAGTCTATCTTAAACGGTTCATTCAAAACTCAAAACTGTTTTAGACCTACCTTATCGTTCTGGTAGGCAGTGACAGCTATGAAATCAGTTTCAGGGAACACGTAAGTTCTGAACGTGCTGTAAGGGAGTTTCAGAATGTCGTTGGCTCTCACGATATGAAATCTCGGCTGGTATTTGTGCATGGAATTTAAGATCGTCTAAAATACAAATAACACGTTAGACAATATTCTTAACGTTCATAAAGGGAAAGAATAATCAGTATTTTTGCGACACACGTCCTGCATATTTTTCTTCACTAAACAAGTTGAGGCATGTGACTTGTGTTCTGTATACTGAAGAAATTCAAATTCGATCATCGGCTCCATTTTCAGTAGCCTATAGAAACAAACCTATTGCCCAGGGCCTAGTCTCTCATTTGTTTTTGTAGGCAACAAAAGCTACCACGACCACCATTAAAAGGTAATAACAATAATGAATACTAATGATAATAAGTAATAAAAAGTATAAAATCACAGTTGACACTTACAAAGCCATGCTTATCGGAGATGTTGTTTGTCAGCTTAAGTTTGTGAAAGTTGACGACTTTAGACATCCATTGCTCGCCGGTGGCCGGACTGTCGGGGTGAATGTACATCCGTTTTGGCATTTCGGGGTCAGCCTTCCCTGCCACCATCCAGCGCGAGTTGTGAAATTTATACCTACAGTCATCAGCAGCAACTATATCCATCAACAGAATATATTTGGCTTTCTTGTCCAAGCCCGTGCATCTCACTTTAAACGGAGGGAACATTCGCCTGCAAAATTTAGCAGAGATAAATATTTCAGTTAGCACTATTTTTGTAGCACAGCACAACGAGAAAATAAATGTTTTGGACGTGTGAATTTTATTCTCCAAGGAAATATTAACTGCAGAATGTAAAATGTCAATGCACGCGGTAGGCCCAGCTTCAGCCTTAACTTGTGAAATGCCTCTAAATCTAAATGCAGCACTGAAAATCTAAAGAATCCCTGTAGAAAAAATGCTCAATTCAACGTTGTAGAAAAAAAAATTATAGCGTTCTAATTTTACACGTTTAATTTAATCAATTTAATGCGTTTTCCCCAAACAATTATGACTGAGGCTAGTGTTTACTTTGTTTATTAAATGATCCTTTATGGAAGAAAATTAATTATGTTGTCATTTATTTAAAAACACGTATATATCGCTAAATATAATACTCCTATATAATAATTATATTGTTAAAATTATTAATATTTTTATTTAATACAAATCAATAGAGTTGCGCGGACAATCACATAAAATTTGATTGGAGTCACTCACTAACGGTGGATTTTATAGTTGGGTTACATTATATATGTTCAAAATACATCAACGTGCCAAGTGCCCAAATAAAGATAACAGAGGCAATAAAAAGGCTGAATATCTCATAATTCTCGCATGAGCTCATCTAAAAAGAAACGTGAGTCACTCAAATCAATCAATCAATAAATACATCTATCAATCAATCAATCAGTTATGAAGTCTCCGTGTTTGAGCTCTAAACTAGGTTATTAAAATGTGGGATTTTGGTTGAACAATGATGAAATAATTTCAGTTTACCTTCCGGATTTTGTGATCACCATTTCTGTGCCACGCTTGTGAAAAAGCTCCCACAGTTCCTTTGCTTCCAGGTGAACTTTCGGGTCGTCTTCAACCTCCTCCTCGGGCTCAAGTGTCTTGAGAGGCCGGAGATGCGCCGCGGCGGCGGCTGCTGCGGCTGCTGCTTGGTGTCCCAGTGAAGAGAAGTGAAGGCCAGTCTCTGCTGCGCCCATAAGTTGCTCCATTATCGGTTTGCCCAGTGCCCCGGGCAGAGACAGGGAGCCGTTAGGTGGCAGTGCCAGGGCCGAGAAAAAGGGCGGCTGGTGACCCAGCATTGCACTCATTGCAAATTCTGGACCCCGGTGAGGTAAAAACGGGTGATATGCCATACTGGATCCTTGAATGACTGGATCTCTCATCGGGAAGCTCATTCAAAGTCCAGACAGCAGATGTGGTGTGGCTGAAGAAGAGCGCCTGGATATGCAATCGACTAAATATTTGCACGCAGAGGACCCTCACCAAATCCAGCTTTGCTTTCGCAAGTGTAAAAGCATCTGACGCCTCGACGCGTGAGTCTCCTGGTTCTTCTCTAACTGTATTCCAACAAATTATCTAAAAGAGAAAGTGAGACACGGCTATCCATTTATCATCGCCGGTGCCGATGTTTTCCTCTTGTCACCGCACGCGCAAAGAAATTGTGAAAAATAACGAAACGAGAGACGACGAAAGTTGTCGAGTGACTGCTAGCGGCGTCGTTCGTTTTTTTGGCCCCTCTTTTTAAATAGACATTCCAAAAACGCGATCGCCCCGAGTCTAGCGAAATAAGATGTGTTGAAATATTTCGTTGGCTCAGTATAATTCCTCTGTCTTTACTTGTTGGAGGTATACACCTTCACGCGCTCACACGCACGCACACTTTCTCTCCTTCACGCGCGCACACACATTTTAGCGGAGCGCAGGGTCCAGCACAGAGATATTCCCAGTGCTTCTGAACTCCATAGGCTTCAGCCGTGTGGATGTGTTACATGTTTCGAGCGGCAGGTCTCTGTTGATTGGCTCTTTGACGCTTTCGGACCAATTGTGTTGCTCTGTAGGCGTGGTTTTAACAGGTCGGGTGGAGGGGAAAGACTTCAGACTTATAAGAAGGTGTTTGAGGGCTCTATTGCCGCTGCGAAACGGCGCTGCGTGTCTCGCTGTTGTGTGAATATAGAATGTGAAGATCATTAGGACGCGCATCTGTCGGTCTGCGGGACCCAGAGCAGAAGATGAAGCTCCACGTCTCGCGCGCACAGCGTCACTGTTGGTCTTTTCATACACAAATCGTATAGAGTAGAATACACAGCCTACCTGAAATATGCAACCGCAAAGGTTTTTCACACACGTACGTCAAGTCAATTCCGTTTGAAAATACAAATATTAAAGTTCATCAACGATTTTCATAAAACAGAATGTTTTTTTTCGGTCTGCCACGTGCTGTTCCCTAAATATTTTAAATTCTACACTTTATGCAGGTAGATAATTTCATGCCAAACTGTCATGTCATAATAATGCGTATTAAAGAAAACACATAGTAATTTAAAGTTACAGAAATTTTTCTGCGAAACAATTTGTTAATCAAACAATTTCTCTCTATATGTAGGCAATATATAGGCTAATATTATTATAGAATTGAATTGAAGTGCCTATTGTTTAATACGCTTAAATACGCCTTTCCTTGCCTTAAAACAAGATAACTAAAACTAATAACTAAAGCGTGGAAAAGTGAAAGTTGTCATTTTTGAAACACGGGCCAGTACACTCAATTAAACCCGTCTTGTCTTTGCACACGACATAGCCTATGATTGAAGAAAACATCTGGATATTCTACATATTTATTTGGTTTTCGCTTATTTGTCAGTGTCTTGTGAAATTGTCTATTTCGAAAGGCCTCGCACGTTGCGGAGATGATCTGTCCTGTTTCTCTCACACACAACACAAAATTAATTCACATGTAAACAACAGCGAGTCGTTATAGTGTGCCTCAATACTGACTAAATTATCTACCCAAAATCTGGTTAACAGAACCCGTCTGTACATGTATCGCCCCTCACCCTTTGTCTATCCAACAATAACTCAACATTTATTTTTGTATTATGACAACAGTTATTTCACTGCTATAAGCAACGAGAATTAACAAACGCCAACAATACATTTATAGTAATATTGTACATCTTAATATGTACTTAGTTTTAATCGGACGAAATCAATGTGCATTTAATGAAAATTGCACTTGTAGCATGTATTCTTATGTTTTACTTCAAATGTATTTGCATGCTTCTAAATATAAATGGAATTTTGAAACATTTATATATTTGTTGTCTAATTAATTCCAGTTGTTTTACAGCAGCAGTATTTAAACCGGCTCCGTGCACAGCGCTGCTCGTCACACTGTAGATCTTTTATCAGGTAATCTAAAATCTATTTCATGCAGTAACGTCTAAATTAATTGTTTTAATTTTGGTCAATAATTTTTGACTGAATTAACCTGTAATTTTGAGTTTACCTACAGAACTATTTTTGGTGGTTCGATCAGGTAAATGAACACAGTTTAGCTGCGTGTTTGCAGAAACAGTTCGACTATATCTGCTGATTTCTGTGTTTGAGTATTTATGTAAATATTTATGTATTTGTGCACGGTTCAGTTTAACAGCAGGTGTCATAACAGGAAGCAGTAATACAGTAATAGGCAATATAGGCAATATAATAGTGAAATCATAACTCTCATTAATAACAAAACCAACACATCTGATTGATAAAAGAAAGTCTTATTTTGTCTGCTGTGATATTTAATGTAGGGGAAAGATCACAGTCCTTCATCATCCATGTGTTGAGAAATGAGTGCAGTGAATGTGTTAAAATCTCTGGAGGTCATTGTCATGAGTTGCTAAGAGTGTTTATTGAGAAGATGCTTTAAGACACATGATTTTTAAGAGAATAAATTATCATTAATTGAATACACTTTAACTGTCAGTCCTGCTGGTCACTTCTGGCAGGTAAACCTATGTCAGCAATGTGTGCAAAAGTTGTTACAGGTATTGACCAAAACAGTTTTAGTTAATTAGGGGATGGTCTCATGAATTGATTTGTGAGAAGATTCGTTAAAGTCTGAGATGATCCACAATTGACTGCCATTAATTAAACTGGGTTCAAAAGATCTTTAATATGTCAGTTGTAGCAGGCGGCAAACGCTTTGCAATATTTAGTTTTCTCATTGACACAAGCTTTTGTTTTTAATCTGATGGAACACCAAGGCATTTGATTTGAGTTGGGTAATGATGTCTCATGGAGCTCATGGAACTAAAGTCATTCAAATTTACATAGGTCCATTATACATCATGTACAATATACTCTACACTATAGTCATTCACAAAAGTTACAAAACAAGTCATATCATTTAATGTATGGATTGTAACATTTATGTGTGTGTCTGTGTGTATGTAGTTTTCTAACAATATATGTAATACATATATTGAGACAAAAAATCAAATGCGTGCCCATTTAATGTGTAGTCAGCTGAGATGATAGATAGGGGGATTCCCGGCTCTATAGGTTTGGGTCACAGAACAGCTAGAGTAAAAGGGAGGCCTCTCCTTTCTACTGTAGATATGTGCTGTGAGCTTAAATTACAGTGATTTGCTATTTACATAGTGGCAAAACTTGAAAGGGAGTTAGATGACGCCCAGTACTGTAGGGCTGACAAGTTTGAATTTCTTCCCACCAAGAACAGACTTTTATTTTATGTGTGCTATACTGCCTCACTGTAGCTTTTGTCACGTCTTGTACAGGAAATACAATACAATACAATACAATACAATTTTATTTATATAGCACAATTTAAAACACCCGAGGGTGACCAAAATGCTTCACACATAAATAATGATCAAACTATTTTTAAAATACAGAACACAACACACTACAAAAATAAAAACAACAGAAAAATGACCACATCTCTCAAATGAGGTTATGTACTGGTGATTGTCACCTGCATTCACTAAATTGCTTATAGAACCAGGATTTTAATTTTAAAGACAATGCAGCAATGCATAATCCTGACAGATGTGCTGGAAAACAGATTCAGAGTTAAGACGTGTGTGTGTGCTATGATGGCAACTGAATCGAGATTAAATTATAGACTGAGTATGTAACACTGTGTAGCCAGTAATCCAGTGACATGTGATTTATCATCAGGTTAACAGAAACTATGAGCAGCATCATTAAAACACATCACAGTGTCCTACAGACATGTACCTGATTCTTCGTCTGTGATGTTCTTGAGTCTTTGAAAACTTCACAATGGCGCTTCTTCTTAGATGTCGGTCAGTGTGATAACAATAGTGTTGTAGCACATCCATCACTATACTTCATACAATATAGAACAAGCACGTCCAACACACAACTAAACTGCTTCTGTGTAAAATCAAATGACTGCTCACCACTCAAGTGGAATGCTTGTAGAATTTATCTCAATCTCAATCTTTCTCGGCTCTCGAATATACATATTTTCACTTACAATTTTTTTTCATCCAGTATAATCAGGCTCAAATAGCTAAGTCGCTAAGAAAATAACTTTCTGAAAGAAATAATAAAATAATTTTTTAAAACAGGCTAACCCATGAGTTTAGCATTTTGAGCTTAAATATAGAATGCTTTGTAATTATATTAACATATATGTCAAATACATTTATCGGTTAAACATTTTGAGCAATGCACCCAAATCCTCTTTAGTTTGATCTCCCTTGCATCATTTTATAAGCGTTTAATATTTGAACAATTTTAAAACGTGCATGTCACCGTTTAGGTTTGGCCAAAGTCTTGAGAATAGAAATGCCGACAGCTGACCTCTGAATATCGACTGTTTAGGAAAACAGGGTTAATATCAAATACTCATTCAGTTTGACGTTATTTTTAGATATTTTCAATGTGTATGTAATTATCTATCAGCAACAGGCTGACGTAAATGTATTTCTTCAAAACAAAAGGAAGTCGAATGAGGTTTTGAGCTTTCATGTATTCCAGTTCCCACAGCTGTTTTGCATGAAGGGGTGGGGGTGAGAGGGTGGTGTTCAGCGGCCGGGAAAGCTGATTGGAGCAGAAAGAGTCGAGAGAGATGAACGTGAACTAGTCCGAGAGAGAGAGAGAGAGAGAGAGAGAGAGAGAGAGAGAGAGAGAGAGAGAGTTTCACTCACCTAAACGTTTAATATAAACTGTTGAGTCGGTGCTATGAAGACTTCTCGTTTTTCACCGACTCGCTAAGGGGGCTGCAGAGTATCATTTACCGATTTTTAACAACTATGTGCCAAACGCATGCAGCTCTGAGAGACTTTTCATCTGTAAGGCTTTATATACAAAACACACTAATGTCCCTCTGATTGTTTGGAAGCTTTTTATTTGTTTCGTTTATTTTCATTTCACCGTGACGCCACAGTTTTATTTATAGATCATTCAATAAGGTCTCAGGTCTCAACACAAAATTCTCAACTAAATCTTTCAGTTGTACAATTGTACTGGCACAATTGTAAATGATCTTTTTTGGCAAAAATCTGTTCGTTAAACTTACTTGAACTGAGTAAATTGAAATTTAGATGTAAGCATTCACTAGAGATTTTTGAGTTGAGACCTGATTTTTTTACAGTGTAATTGTGTTTGACTCATTGTGTTTTGACAAATTCAGATTTTCTCTCATTTCACCATGCACACCCCAAAACCACCATTCAATAAACCTATTAAAATCCTTCCAGACTGAGGAAACAAAGAGTCCGTAACCTCTTACGCCAGGGTCAGATACTAATAAGATCCATGGGCCACAAAGAAGCTGCAGGGCTTCACAGATGCCCTTATAGCGACCGACAGTGACCTCTGCACCTTGAATTGGTCACTGTATTAAAGGGGAAGGTGGGATTCTAGTTAATGAGTTAACATTATATGATTTGTCTCCAGCTCTCAGTTTGTTATTGCAGATCAGCTTTTGTGTGTGTTAAATGAAAAGTGAGTATCGTGGTGCCTCTGTAGGCTACAGTGTGGTTTTGTGAACTGGCGACAGCTTCAGTCTATGGGAAAACTTCGTCACAGGACCTCATTATCTCATTTCTCTAGCCGTGTTTAGGCAGCAAGTCTTAATCAAGCATGGCACAAAATTCCCCCTTTGCCCCAGTCTCGCGCGCCTCCTGCTTTACATCCCTTTTAACGAACAATCAGGTAACAAGGGACAGGAAAAATACATTTTTAAAAAGAGTTTTAGTTGTTGCCGAAAGCTTTGTATAATTTAATAAAACAAATGTAGGATAATTATTTGCTGTATAATAATAAAGCACAAGCTGGTTTTGAAACTACTGTACAAAGTCAAGAAGTTAAAGCTTGAATATTTTTTTGTTAACACTATAATACCATTAGCGCTTACCTGATAATGACAAATTTAAACCATACAGTTTTATTCAAGTAATGGACAAGTGATGCAAAGAATCCAACATTTAGATTTTTATTTGTAATGGATCAATTTCTTTAAAGCTAATGAATGCGCGTGTGCGTTTTACAGCATTTGTAAATACAGATGCACGTCTCTCTAATTTTATGATTTACAACTGGCAAACAATAGCTGAAATATTGTTTAATGCGCGCGCATTAAACGAGCAAACAGGTAAGTGTGAGGAACATTTTTAATGATCTGCAGTTTTATTCCCTACCCCGCAGATATGACTCCTGGAATCAAACAGTAAAGATTGTCAAAGAGATTTACACCTGTCTCGTTGCCCAAACAGACAGCCTCTCAGCCCATAGATTAGACTACTGGAGCCAGGTTGTCTGGAACCCGTGAGCAACTTCACTCTAAATCCGGATTAAACATGATAAAATGATCAGCAAAACGCAGCTGTTACAAGCAAGACAAATCGAACGCAAACCAAACAACTCAAGTAAAATTAAATGATATCGCGCCATCATTGTTCCGTTTAGTTGCCGTGTGTGTTCCTCGCGCGTTTTGCTCGCGCATGCAGGAAAGTCTTTTATGTCATGAGATTATGAGACTGCAGCCCGATGCGGGTCACTGGACTCAAGACACTCCCGGTTACAGCGAGTAAATTCTCAACAAGCCTTTTAAATTGGAGAGCAAGAGTGGATTACGACAGACTTCTACGTGTTCCAGACTGTGATTTGAGACAGACATAAATAGGCCTAAATAAAAATACTAACCTGGTTTTAATCTGATTTATAATTTACCATAAATAATAAGATTTACCATAAATAATTATAAAACTACTTTGATAACAATGTCAATTAGTATTCAGGTTAGTGTTCAGTATTTTAAACACAGCTTGAGGATTTGGTTGTTGTCAGAGAAGACTCTGGGAACGATGCGATATTTACACGAGGTGAATATGATTTATTTATTACTGAATTATGTGCAAATGTGTCTAAACAGTAACTAGCTCTGATCAATTTAGACCACGTGAAATTGGTCGAAAATGTTTGTTGAAAATGTTTTTATTTATATTTCTAGTTTGCTATGTTGAGTTACATATTATTGATGACATCATTTAAACATAAAGTTTTAGATAATAGAACTGATATGTTTCATGTTGTATTTGCAGTAATGCAGAGTGTGGCTGGATGTTAAGAAAAAAAGAAGGTTAAACACACATCTTTCAGTTCAGTGAAAATAATTAACCACATTAAAATGAACTCATCACCAAATAACTTTGACAAGTTATAGTCGTCTGTACACAACAACACTAACTACTTACATTATACAAGTTGAATCTTTCATAAAACATATTAAGAGTTTAATTTCGGTTAAAAAACATTCTCTTTATTTTCATGTAACATTTAAAATCAATTACAGAATTTCCTACATTCTTTGTCAAGACAGTTACATGTAAATTCAAACGTTGTGTTTCTCCATGAAATCTTATTAAACACAACAATTTACAAACAAACAAAAATTTTCATAGGCTAAAAATGTTTCGTAATACAGACTAATCCAGTCGTCCTATAGCCTACCTGAAAATTAATTACCTAAAAAAGGCGAATTGATCACCAGCGCAAATTTTTATTAACAGAGTTTATATAGGTTAACAGAGTTTAATATAATTTTGAACACAGATTAAACGTTTATGTTACAAAAATAAATACAAAATGACAAAAAAATTATTTTTAGCCATTCCTCTATCCAACCCTCAATTAAGCGATAACAACAGGTTGTTCAAGTCTCAGGTGTTATGACACGTGTTATGAACGCGCATGCTTGTAATGATCGTTATGTTCTTGGCTTGCGTTTATGAATCAGGTTCTCACAGCAGATGACATGAAAATATAATTTATTCACTGGAGTAATAGTTTATAGTTAAAATTGTGATTTCCAAAATATTACAAATAGGGCCTATAGGCCTACATGGAATAGGCTATAGGCTACGTGAAATCAAACGGCAATGGTTTAAGTCAATCAGTCATTCATTATTGGATTATTAATTCTATTTACTCAATGTAAACACAGTCACATGGCTGAAACACAAGTGTGTTTTACAATATAGTTTGGATGTAGTTTTTTTTGTTGAAAGAATTGCTATTGCGAGAATATTGTCAGATGTGTAAATATGTGTGAACATATACATATAGACACATCAGTTTCGAATAGGTTTTAGCCAACGGTAACATCATTGCTTAATTATTTTAAATAATTAATGTTTAATGTTTTATTTTAACTTTAATATTAAATGTTCATTTTTTATTAGAGTATCAATGCTAGTTTCTTATATAGAACTGTGTCCAAATCATTCAAATGTTAACCTAACTTTTTTTTCTCCGTTTTTTTCTGTCCAGATAAATGTTTCTTATAGACGTTCACAAGGCATGAATTAAAGGTCAGACGAAAGTCCTAAAGCAGGGTTTTTCATGACTTTGTTCGGAGGAATGGGTGGGCTGTGCATATAAATCACAGATCACTCTTTTATGACCGCTGTGATTAAACAACATTTTTTAACCTGAACATGAACGACACCTTTTTGTTTCTCTATTTGTACTGCGTCGCCTGTTTATGGGTATAAAACCCAGCATTTTATGATGTTTGTATTGTTTAACCTTACACTGACCCCTCA
Source organism: Oreonectes daqikongensis (assembly GCA_026939265.1). Taxonomy (NCBI): domain Eukaryota; kingdom Metazoa; phylum Chordata; class Actinopteri; order Cypriniformes; family Nemacheilidae; genus Oreonectes; species Oreonectes daqikongensis. The sequence continues at coordinate 204,144 of JAOTQM010000260.1, read as the reverse complement.
GTCTTCAATCCAGAGTGTCGTAGTAACTAACTTCATCGTGAGCGCGACAGCGCGTGCAGTGACGTAGCAGTGGCATATATGAATTTACGGTTTCTTTGCGCAGCGCTTTTCTGCGCTCGCACGAGGTTACATAAACCACATGGTCGGTGTGACCAGAAACATGAGCCAGACATCATTCTTGAAGCTTGTCCCTTTGGGTAAAGGGAGGCGTGTGAGTTATGGAAATGTAGCTTTTCCATTTCAATAGCCCATCTGGGTTTCTACTGTAAGACTTGCTGCATGAAATATTCAGAGTTCAGTGAAAGCTGATCTGATGTCCTGGAGTTGAGGCTTCTTTCCCGTCCCTGGCTCTCAAACCCCTGAGACTGCTGAGCAGTCACTGTGTGTCCACCTCACCCCACAGCGCCGCCCAAGCCCGCCGTTTATTTCAATGAATAATAGCATGCATACAAAAATTATAAACTAACACACACCCTTGAACAGCATGTGCACAAGACCTCCACACACATTGTCCATTTACCCACAGCATGAAACCGTTACATGCTCCCTGATATGTTAGCAGTCTTCTGTCTTACCTTCAGAGTGCACAGAGAAGCACTGCGCTTTTACCAAAGGCAAAACAATCTGAGGAAACTGGGTACAATCACAGACAGGCTCCAGCAGGCTCCTCACCTCCATTCCCTTCTATGACCTGATGAAAGATCAATGAGCAGACTGGGCCGCCGCTGCAGCAGGAAACAGAGCAATAAAAGAGACGTCAGGGCCTCTTTCTCTCCACCGACCTGATATCATGCTGTAACGCTGCTTGTGTATTCTGTTGCATTGAAGGCTGGTGGACTGTTTGAGTCCACAGTTGAGTAACTCGTTTGTCACATTGAACGTGGTTTCATATCAGATTTAAAGACGTTCAATCGCTGTGTGTCTGTGGCATGCGGCTGATGGGTTAACACCATCTGTAGAGGAACGGCTCCAGTAGCTCTGGCCTCCAGAGAGGAGGGCTGAATGAGATTTTTCTCAGGCAGGAGCGGCTCTGTGTGGCCCGGCGCACTCGTTTGTATCTGAATCTCAGCTCTGCTCCTGCTGGAGGGAATGCAGAAGAAACCATCTGCTGAAGGTCATGATTAATCTAAAACCATTTTACAATCAACAGCATGCTGTCTTTTCATGAATTATAAATTAGCTTCACATTTGGAATATTTGCACTTGAAAAAATTAAATGATCACAACCGTTTAAAAAAGGATTTTGTTTTTTGAAAAACAGTCACTGGTTCTAATATATTCACTTTCCCCTAAACAGTTTGATGTGATGTTCTGAAGATCTTTAACTGTAAATCCACATACATGACATACTGTTGAATGTTCAGAATTTAGCGACTGACACAAGGCTTATCTCAACTGAACTCAAGTTTATTTATTCAGTGCTACAAAACAGTTGTACATGAAACAAAATGACTATAAGCAAAGCATTCAATTTGTAAAAACTAAGAACAACAAACTGAATAAATACACCCCAATTTCACACACCACCCAAACAAAAATAAAAAAGGAATATATGGCAAGCACACACGCACGCACGCACACACACACACACACACACACACACATTGGGTTTCCATGTTTTATGGGGACATTCCATAGATGTAATGGTGTTTATACTGTACAAACTGTATATTCTTTTATATCATTTTCTTTGATGCGATGTATGTGATTTTGGCATGTCCCTCACACTGCTCAGCTAACTTCACTGAGTGCAATAAGGGAATAAATTACACAAAATTATTATTTTTTTAATGTTCTTATTGACCTCAACAAGATATTTGAATAAAAGTTATTCTTTTTTTACAATTTACACTCTATTTTCACGATAATATTAAGCATTTTGCATGTGTCCCTGAAACTGCTGTCCACCCTGTCATAATGAGGTGAATGCCCCTTTAAAAAACCAACTGATGTACTCAGGGACATCCCTTCACCCATTTTTTCTTTCCAAACATCTTCTGCACACACTAAATATCTACACATATATTCCAGTTTTCATCATATTGTCTTTGTAGTTGGAGGTGGTCAAGTTTAACATGTGCACCCTGTCATAGTGAAATATGAATCAATATAAAAACATTTTTCTAAATCCAAAATATACATTTTAAACAGTGCACAGTCAGCTTTAACAGTGAATCTCTTGGCTAACTGCAGGTATACCATGTGTTCATTAAATGCTAACTTTAGCCACAAATGTCCACCCTGTCATTGTCCCCCCTGTCACCAACAAATATCATGTAATATGAAATATCATATAATACAACAGTTATAACACACAATATAACTGAAGATGCTATACACGAGAGGATGATATGACCTATTTTTGGCAATATTGGTATCAGCAGGTGTTTTGATTTTGATATGTTTTGATTTACTCTACTCTGAATTTGTCCATAACAGGCTGGACATGTGTTGTGGTTTGCGCATACAGTGTCTGCTTAAAGATAAATAATAAAAAAGTGTGGGAGCTTGACCAACATATAATTTTCTGACAGCCTAAGGTCTCCTTAATTCAACAAATATGAAGTTACATGAAAGTTGTTTTTGGAAGTTGTGAGGTCTCAAAGGCACTAAACGTTCTACGCCATAGACGTTTTTAAAATATGAACTTTTTTTGCGCATAGGCACGTTTTATAAATTAGCCCCCTTATAGCACAGCCCATTCAGATAAACAATACAAACATTGAATTAGATTTCCTGCTGTCCCTGTTGAGACGATGACAATACATTTTGTATTGTTTATTCTGTTTTGAATGACCAGCTGTTTTTTTCTTTTCAGCAGAAAGATGCTGGAAATGTTGCGACCTAGATATAAACCTGTGACTCAATGTGTCAGAACAACAACCGTTCTGCTAACTCTTATGAAGACGACACAGCAAAAAGCAGCTTAATTTCAAGATGTTTGCAGTCGTGATGCCAAAGAAGCAAAACAAGAAGGATAGAGGTTTCTTCTCAATTGACGTTGTCCTCGGCCGTCCGAAAGCAATACTTCTAAGAGTCACGTGGTCCTCTGATTCAGCAAACTGAGTACTAACAAGATAAATGTGTCAACAACAAAGAAGAAATGTGCCTGTCTACAGTAAATCAGCAGGGCACGACATGTTTACTATATACTCAAGCTGAATGGCAATGATGTGCACCAGCGAGTTCCTGCTTTGGGCTTTTCTGACTTTAAAGATTATCGAATGAATGATTCATTTGTCAAGTCTTAAGCAAAGAGAAAGTGGCAGCCCAGTTTAACAGAAGGTTTTTTATAATGATTGAATTTGTTGTGATTGCTGCTCTTAAATGATCGGGCTAAAAATATTGACCTTGTCTTTCTCTCAGGATTTCCACATTCATTCAAGGTGAGTAAAGCACTTTAAATATTCACAGTTGACATCCATCTAATTGCTCAGTTGAGAATAATCTAATAACGTTATTCACAGACAGACGGTGAGAGTTGTTGTTCTTGGCTGAGCACCAGCGTCGCATGGCCCGGACCGACGCAGACGTGAAAGGCAGAGATTCCAGCCAGATTGTGCTTTTTATTTCTCTGTCTAAGAGGAAATCCTGGAAATGATGTACATCCAAACACCTAAAAACAGTTAAGCAGCATTTACATATTCAGTATTCATTTTTCTGTTAGATTTAATCGTAAAAAAGAAATTTCTTTGAAATGTGAAACATGCGCTAGTCTGTTTATAGTGCATGCACACCGTATGTAAAATGATTTGTGAGGCTCTTACTGTGAATGTATTTGTCATGTTATCACGTGAATCTTCTGGAGGAGAACTATGGCTGCCAGCTGGAGACACTAAGACTATTGGCTTCTTAAATACGTTTGTTCATGAATTCATTTTCTGCTCACTTCAGCGGACTTTGACCTTTCAACAGATGCCAGGAGACTGAGCACAGCGTTCTCCATGCACTCGTCCTGCGGCCCCTCCTCCACACGAGCTAATAGAGTTAATGTCGGCCCGTTGGCCATCAGAAAACTGAATTGGGACGTGTTTTTTTTTTAAGCCCACCGCTCCGCCCTACCAAGAGCAAACATAAAGCGCAGCCGGCTCTCCGAATCGCCGCAGCTACCGCAGACAATCTAATTGGTATTGACATCCTTGTCTCGGAGGAAATTTGACATCTAAGGGCAAACAATTCTTTTTAGTTGCCTGAATACTTTCAATGGCGGACCGGTGCAATTCGACAGCGTGCCGGTCGGCTGCCCACATGCTCTTGTGCGGCAATCGATCCTAATTTGATTCCGGACAAGGAGCAGAAAAATGAAAATAAAATCAAAAGCACCGTTAGGGCAAAATATTAACAAGGGAGAACAATCGTGGTGGTGGACACAGCCGTAATGTGCTTCTCTCTCTCAGTATTGTTAATGCACGGACCTCCGTGAAGGTGCGCGTGTCTGAAAGAAATGTGCTGCTCCAGCTAAAAGCAGAAGAGACTCATTCTGTGAGAGCGACTCGCCTGATTTCATTACGCTCACTCCCTGGAGAACACATCTCATTTTTTGTGAGAGTGGACCATCCAGGATTGGCTCACAATGAAGGTCCATCATAGAAGAGAGTGCATGTGTGATAGATCAGAAAAATTGAAGTGGCTCTTACGAATTTTCTGTCGGTCGTGTGTGTTTTACTGTCGGTCGGAGGGCGTTTCCTTTTGTGTTGGTTTCGGAAATGAATAACATAGCATAGTTACATTTCTTTGAGGAGTTTTTATTTTGTGGTTACAATATTTTCCTTCTGTTCACCCAACACTCTCCAAATTCTGGACCCTGCAGGGTCAAAAGGGAGGAATCCAGAAAATGTCTATGTTTCACCCAACAATGGGTTTAAACAACCAAGTACAAAGTATAGGTTCATGTACAAGCCAGTGGTTGGGTTCATGCTTTTTTGACCCACAGTTTATGCTACGCAGTTGACCAGGTAGTCTTTAAACTTTGAACTTTCAGTTGTCCTGGCTTCAGTATATCTCCGAATGTTATTTCTGGTCACTTTCTCATGTCATCCTCCCAGTCACCATCCAACCACTGGAGCATAGAAAAAAGAAACTTTCATGTTAACCTTGCCAAACCGCTTTAATGTACACTCTTTAAAATAAAGGTGCTGCACCTTTTTTGTCTAAATGGTTCCATAAAGAACCATTAACATTTGAAGAACCTTACTGTCTCACAAAAGTTTCTTTGTTGTGAAAACAGATTCTTCAGATTATAAAAAGGTAAGTAAAAGATGATTCTTTGAAGAACCTTTGACTGAATGGTTCTTTGTGAAACCAAAAATGGTTCACCTATGGCATCTCTGTGAAGAACCTTTGAAGCACCTTAATTTTTAAGAGTTTATCAACAAAGTTTACTTGTCAGTTTACTGATACATTAGCCCTGTTATGTAGCTCTGTTTGAGGCGGATGTTGAAACACAATGGCAGAAGTGGGCGTGGCTACATCATGTGAGTAAGCCATTTGTGGGGAAAGGAAAATATTGCCCTGTTTCTTTGAGCATCCTAACGGTTCACACATTTTCACAAGCAATGCCTCTCTAGTGGAGGACAAAGAAGTGTTCTTTAAATAATTTATTTTGTAATAGCCTTATGGCACTGACATCTTTAATGAAAAGATTTGTACATAAGATAAGAGAAATAAAGAGACCGGTAGGATTTATGCTCCATTATCAAGCAAACTGCTGCATGAGAAGCAGAATTACATTTCAAACCATTATCTAAACATACTGAAACAACATGAAGCACTGAGACTTTAAAAGCATTTCTGACTTTCCTGTGCCGAGATCTCAATCGCTGTACCTGATAGAGGCCTTTCTCCAACTACCTGAGGTAATGTAGTGTGCCACTGATACAGGCTGATTTACACCGCTTGAAATGCAGGCCTAGTGTCTCCCAGTCCGGGGTATAAACAGGTTGGCTGGTCTCGTGTTGATCATTCGTGCAGATAGACGTCCAGAAACGTCTGTCTTGTGGCCCATGGCTGTGTCTGCTTGGAGACTGATGTTATCACAGTCCAGAGATGAGGAGACATTAGACATTCCTCCTGTTGGCTATTGACTGAATGAGAGGCCTGTTCCTCATTCTCACTGTTTAGCATGTTAATGAGATGTCTGGTCAGCGCATGGAGACACGAGCGCAACGTTAGAGGAACGTAATGAATTTACAAGACGGTTTAATAGAAATGGGTTTATGAGCTGAAGGTTTGTAGACTCGATGTAATGGTCACCTAGTGATGTTTGGTAACTTTGTGAGGGTGAATTTAGTGCACGTTCATGTCTAGCTCACACAAAACAAACATTCTCTGCTAAAATACACAAATAAGCAGTGATCTTACCAGAACATGAGAGGTTTCTGTAAAGGTCATGTGATGCTTGTGTGTGAGAAATGCCCCGTCTCTAACCAGCTTACTGCTTGTACACTGAAATAAATCATCATCATAACAGATAACGCAAGAACAAATATCAGAATAAAATTGGTCGGTTTTAAAAGATTTTTGTGTGTGTTTAAAATAACAAATGACAGATGATTTTAATAAACTGAAATATGTATCAAGTTGAGCAATACGAAGAGAACCACTGGTAATGAATTGACATATTTCCTTACAAATTTAAAAGCAGCTCTAAAATGTTTGAGTATTAAATAAAATCTATTAAACCAAATATGAAATCATTCTTACGGGTGATTTTCTCCAAGCTCATTTACTGACGGCTGAAGAAATTATGAAGATGTCCTCTAAATCAGAGTCAGTGTTTCGACATTTTGTTACATGATCTCTCCTGCTACAGGCACAGCCTAAAAGTCACGTGACATTCCCTTTTTGAAATATGATGTCTTAAAAAATGAATCAAATATGCTCTATGCTTAACACAGCTGTCTTCAGCTCACTAAGCCATCTGGATGGTGTGTCCATTGAGAAGATGATAATGCACTTCATGACGAGAAGAGGATGAAACCTTTGACCTTCACAGCCCTTTGACCTCTCGAGCCAATATTCACTTGTGCTCCTATAACTAGCATATGCCTGCTAGTCCCGTACGTTAAGATAAATTTATAACCAGAGCTCTGTTGATAAGGCCTTAAGCATCTTTAGTCACGTCCCAGTAGACTACCAAAGCTTGGGTTACTTTTCTCACAGATTGTGAAGATATATTTGATCCTTTAACCCAAATAAATAGCACATTTTCCGTGAGCTGAAGGTATTTTTGCTCAGGATTATGTCGGCCTTTTGTCTGCCCTTGTAAAGCATGTCATCTTACAAAGAGCAATTGTCAGCTGTGTAACTTTGTAAAATGTGTTAGCAGAGAGCAGATATGAACCAGCGTACAGTAATAAACACTTCTGACAGTGAGCTGTACATTCACAGATTGTGTTACACACTGCAGGTTTTGGGGTGTAAGGTGAGTGGACTCTTTGTTCCCTTTGGAATCACTGTGATGTTATTCTCTGTGTATTCTCATCACATGACTGGTTATTGTGTGGATTAATATCGAAATATTATTATACGTTCATTCTTGAAGAATTTAATCAAGTTTGTCATATACGTTTTTAGTCATTTGTAATGTGTTTGTAAACGGTAGAGTTCCCACTTTTCCTGTAACATCCTATATGATGGTTTATTTAATTGACCAGTTATGTATGGTGTTCCTGATTTTATCATGTGAGGTCAACATTCCAATTAACCAATCAGGTGCTTCTGCAGCTTTATTATTTACTCTGATTCTAGAGAATTACAGAAATGTTGTTACAAAATCAACAAACAATAATTTGCCAAGCAGGTTTCCCAGGCTCCTTTCATTGGTCAATCAAATAGATTGACAGTTCCCTCCCCAAACGAATCACCATTGGTTGATGTAGGAGGTTACTCAGACTGAAGGAATCTTACTGTGGACAGAAAATACCTGCTATAAAACTTCTTACCAAGCAAAGACGTTTCAAGACTTTTACTCCAGTGGCCATTGACCTTATGACCTTAGATTCCTGACCTTTGACCTCTGATACTGACCTTTTCACTTGGCCTCTTCATTCTGGATCCGGCATCACCAGCGACTACCTGTCAGGCACCTGCTTGGAGAAATGAAACAGTAGGGAATGTGTCTCGGGAGACCTCTTCAGAGCGGCAGACAACGGCCTGGCATAGTCCCTGCATGTGAATGACTCTTGAGTGGGTCTGGTAAACCAATCTCCCTAATTATCTATTGAAAGAACATTCTTTTTCCTTTCAGAATCATTACCCCCAGTTCAATTGCTGAAAAGTAACATACAGGAGCAAAATAGCAGCAAGGGAAAAAACACTCCAAAGGTAGTGTTCTGGTTTCAACCAAGGTTAATTGCTTGGGAGGGACCAGATGTGAAATATAGATTGGAATAAAGGTGAAGGGGACAGGCATTGAGAACAAATTACAAATAAATGCAAGATCTTACGTGCCACTTGTTTTGAAAGGAATGGACGAGGCATCTGTCCAGCTTCTCTAATGAAAGCGACAAGAGCGCCTCAGATCTTCTCAGACATTCACTAAACGTTAAGCAGAATTAACATTCTGATGCTTTCAAATGATGCTGTTTTAAATGTCTTCTGTGACTCTTTGTGGATGATAAGCTTGTGTTGTTGTTCTTCAGATCCGTGCTGAGATCAAGCGAGATGAGCAGAGCGTCAAGTGAGACTGATAACAGAACATAGAACACAGATGAGATGAGATGTGTCTCCATCAGGAGTGTCAGAGAGGTACGTGTCAGGTGAATATCTGTGATTAGATGCTGCATGAAGGGTTTCTGAGAGCCGTTTAAACGCTTTGTCAATCTCTCTGAAAAACATCCAGCTGTTTTTAAAAACTGATTTCCAGTATCTCTGCATGTGAAAACATTCTTCAAAAAAACATCACTTATAAACCTGACAAGGACCTTCATGTGGACCTACGGTTTATATGGCACGTCATGCACACGTCTAAAAAAACTGTTTCTGTTTTAAAAAGAAATACTTATAATAACAACATACACATGCATGCATGAAGTCGATCACACCTAACCTCTCTTTTCAGTGTAATGATCTGAAGTCTGTGCCAAAATGCACTCTCGTGTACCCTTGTGGACTGCTATCTAAATAGATCTGCATCTGACGACGGGCACGGAGGAGATCCACATGACAGGATATTGCCATTTGGGACAGGGTTTTGCAAACATGATCAATTTAAAGAATTCAGCAATTCATTCTTTTATGTTTCACTGAAGAATAACAACAACATATTTTTTGTATAAATGCATAAGTGCACCAAACCGGAGGGTCAATATGTGGAATATTCTCGATCACACATCTTATTAATCTGTTTGTCAGCAAACAGTAGAAAACCAACAGCACAAATGTGTCTGCCTCGGTGTAAATCTGTCACTAGTAATAAACTTTGACTTTCGGACAAAGGTCGTGTTTTCATGAAGGCCGGAGTCTTAGGCTGCTCCTGGAGGCTCTGATGGGTCTGGAATGCTTTGTGTCAGTGTCGAGTTAACTCGAAGACCTCCCGTCTCCTTTTAGGCCTGGTGCCCGCCAATGATCCACGTGTAGATGGTGACTTGACTGACATGTCATTTGACATGAGGTCAGGTCGAGTCACTCTCTCGTCTTCTATTTTCATTATGCTGCTTACATAGAAATGAAAAAATGTTCTGTACCAATATTATCATGAAGATAATAAAAAAAGAGATTTAGCACTTTTCTCAACTGAACTAAGAGTTGAGCTTTGACTGCACGTGTAAAGAGAGACGTCATGTTCACATGATCCCTGGAGTAATAGTATTTATTTTGGAGTACTTTAGATCATTTACAGAAGAAAAACATTGTGGCGGAACGAGAGTCGAGAAGCTGAAGTGTCGTTTGTTTTCTCTGGCTGTGGAGTTTTTTCCTCGGTCCCACCATCTGTAACCTTTGCTTTGCTCTCAGACTTCTTATGGTTTACACGTCTCCTGGGTGCTTCTGGCTAAAGAACTGTAGCTTTCTGTCTCTCTATGACTTCTGCATCATGACCCTGCTCCTGTTCTCCTCTGAATCTTCCTCCACACGGCCAGATGAGATTAAACACACTACAGAGAGAGCCAATGGCATCCTCTCATCTATGAACAACAATGTAATTTCACCCCCGGGTCACGGCACAGTAACTATGGTGATACGGCAGCGCACGCGAAGCGTGTTGTTCTTGGGTCAAGTGATTGTGTGACGGGTGAGCGAACGCCTTGCTGTTACACATACACTGATCCTTTATCTAATGCAGGTCAATAAAACTTCTGTCTGACACTGCAGACTCAAAAAAACAAAGACACGCATCAAAAGACAAGCAGTAAAGTCACGGATGGAGAGAGCAAAATTCTCTTTTGACACCTCGGGTTCAGGGCCATTTTCTGGACTCTCACTGCGGGAGATGAACTTAAAAGCTCTGTTGAAGTAGCATGTTTGCTGAGAGCTCTGGGTTAAAACTACATTAGAGAGCAGCCGCAGGTCGACACACACGCACGCACACACACGCACAAACACACACACACACGGGGGGGGGGGGGGGCAGTGATAATGCTGCAGCACAAGATGTCTTTAGTTACCTCTAACAGGCACCCTAATATTTAAAACTCTCTCTCTCTCTCTCTCTCTCTCTCTCTCTCTCTCTCTCTCTCTCTCTCTCTCTCTCTCCCTCTCTCTGTCTCTGTGATTCTTAAAAAACCTCTGTTGTCTTGCTGACAGTTTGCTCTGATATTCACGTACATATTCAGTTATGAAATGTGATCATCTTGTTACAGACATTCACAGGTGAAAATGAGTCAAGAGAACATGTGATGCTTGGTCCAACTGTTTTATGACTAGCAGCATTCGCAGCATCTCTTTCACGTAAGCTTTACGACACAATTACATCATGCGAGAGGTCAGAGATCATGCTTCATACTGTTGCAAGGAAGACAATCGTTTTGCTTTAGAAGACTTTTTTAAGCTCCTGGGGTCTTATAAATTTATTTGATGATGAATGTTTGTGCTTTTATGCACTTCAAAGCTTCCTCTTTTTAGGAAGAGCCGCTATATTATTTCTGATGAATTTGCTTGTGTTCAGCTAGAATGGCATGAGGCCATGAAAATGATGAGAGAAATGTCAAATTTGGGTGCTATTGTCTACTTAACATGAGCTCCTTTACTGGAACAGAATATAGATTTTTTATCATAGTGAGCTTTTTAGTATCCGAGCTCAAGAACACCAGTGAATTCTGAAGGTACTGAATGATGAAACTTCTGTAGAGGGTTATGGTTGTGAATTGAATAGCAAGTAATGAAAACAAATGGAGGGTCTTATTCCCCACAGAATGGGGGAGGAACTCAGTCATCAAGCTAATTTTATTCTTGTCTCCATTTCCTCTGACTGTTTGTACAGACGCTGTTGCCAAATGATGAATCTGGTGCCTGATGTCCGGATGGCCGATGCTGGACGTGTAACTCAGACCGCTGCTCTCCATTTCAGTTAAAGTCTGTAACTGCACATCATCAGAAGAACAGGCTTACATATTTACACATCACGTTATTGTCTAAGAAAATGGTCAAAAATAGACCTCTGTTTTAATAAAAAATAAACTGTTAGCATAATTGGAGAAAAGCACAAGATGGTTGCCAGTGAAACTGAACCCCTTAAAGTGAACTTAAATAACCGATTCATCTAAAGCCTTCGCCTGGGATTTTGTTTTAGGTTCTTGTTTTTCTTTCAAATATAACGCATCACGTTTTCACCCATAATTCCTCACAATTATGGCTCTACAATTTGCACTTTTGAATCGTTTTGAATGTAACGCAATGAGATCTTCCATTAGATAAAAGACTTAGCGAATGAAAAATTTATCTGAATCCCATAAAATTCTCATTCCGTGCAGAGTTGGTCCAGATGGAAAAGTAAAAAGAGATGTTGAAATGTCGTCCTTGACTTGTCACATGTGTTCCAAATATTCCCGAAAGGTTCACCTAGCACTGGTTTTCACATACTTTCGTCCGCTCTGTGGCAGTTGGCGTCTGGAACGAGTCCACATGGGACAAAGCTTCTGGCTCCGTCCTTCCGTGCAGCGTCGCCTCATTCCCGCTTCACAATCCCAGTTATGGTTTATTCAGTGCGACCCCTTTTACTCTGCTCTTGACCCAATCAGAAGCCCCCATTACTGTTGACTTGTTTGTATACAGATGCATTTGAAACAGCAGAAAAACATTAAAAAGCAATTAATACACCCAGTTGCTGCCGGAGATGAGGTCTCTTAGGGGAACGGCGTCAGTCCCGGATCCTCTTCAAACACACAGGAGCAGTCTCGCACCCATCCCAGCAGACGCTTTGAGTGACAAGGAGGCGAAGCCAAACAAAGACAGTTTACCATCAGCATAATCAATGTGACATTAGTGCACATAATGGACGAGAGGGGAAGCGGGCGGCCGAGCATACGCTTAATAAAATTCCGACGTTGTTCCACGGCGATGACTGTTTCCGGAGCTCTCAGAAAGCTTTCGTCAGCACCTTTTTCCCTAGAAAAGGACTTAACATGATCACAGGATTGGCGTGTAAAAGCCAGCCCGAGCGACTGTAAATTCTCAGCTGACATCCTCACACGTCTCACTCCTCTGGTGTCATTCACTATTTATATGATGGACCTGAAATCCACACACACTTGAAATGAAGAGAAATAAAGTAAACTTCAAATAGCAAATAACTTCAGATGTTCATATATTTGTGTATATAAATTCTCCAAGGTCCTTTCACATCTACCGGTTGTAAGAAACCGTGAGCTGAGACCGTGACCCACGCTGACAGTTCACTACTCTTTGTTTACAACATATAAATGTCCAATTTGTTCTGTTCAACTGCTCAACAAAGCTTATCTTCTGTGATGGATCTCATTGGTGTTCATAGATGAAGGATGATATTTGTTTGTAAAAATTAATAATAATAATAAAATCATTTTTATATTTCCTGAAGACTTGGGTAGAGACAAGGAAATTGTCCTTCGAATTCACCTCTTTTCAAGGGTCAATTCGCTGAACCGTTCTATTGTAAAGGTTTATTGTGTGAGTCTGTAGAAGAGACGGGCCCTTTCACAACAGCCCAAGGTAAATCACAAATTGTACCTTCGTTCTGCTCAACAATGACAGTTTACTGCGGCGTTCACAAAAACCCGTGCCGACCTTGGTATGAAAACCACAGAAAGCTTTGCTCAGCTTCACAGCCTTTCAAGAGGAAGAGCTTTGAATGTGTTTTATTTCTCTTTATTTCAGGCGTGTCACTGAAACCCAGCTGCAAAACATGCCTCAATATCTGCTCTTCAACATATTTCAGTTCTATTTGAAAAACAAAATCTTTATAATCCCAAATGATGATGTTTTCACATATTCTTAAAGATGCTGTTGTTTCTCTAACATTCCCACCTGTGTAAAGATTCATTTGAATAAGTTGAGTTGTGCTTTGACAGTCAGTCAGGGACCTGAGCAGAAGAGACTTGTGGGCGTAGCTCTCTTACTTTCAGCCAGCCAGCAACCAATCAGATCAGTCGAGCTGTATGGTGCAGGTTTTAATAAGAAAAAGTAACATTCGGGTTGAATTGTCATACTCCCTCTGTCTGTCGAAGCTAACTATCAGGCAGATGTTTGTGTTCTTGTGTGAACGTTAGATGAATGTTAGCAGCATGTCTGTTGGTGAAATGATCCAGAAACAGACTGTGTTTTCCTGATATCAGATCACATGATAGTGCTGTGTCATACCAGAGGTCAGAGAAAGGTCACCACGGGGTCCTGGACCGCCAGCGCTGAGCAGTCCATGAATCAATGAAGACACATCAGATCAAGAATTCATGCTCTCTGAAAAGACAAATATTGGCTGGAACTCTCTCCTTCTCTCTCTCTGTCAGAATGAGGACAAGCTTTTCCCTTCTGTTCTTCATTGTTCTCATGAGTTAGAAATCAAAGATCAATTTGTGCTGCAGCAGTATTGTTATAATCATTATATTGCTGAAAGTTCTGATGTGTGTTTGTTGGTGAAATGTTGCCTGGTGGTTAAACGTCTGACCTGAGATTACAGTATCTCTCAGATAAATCTGAATTCATGGAGCTGTTGTGCAATCAATGTGATGTGTAGACCAGTGTTTATTTTGATTTAGTTTTAGTCATAGTCATCATTAGTCAATTAAATCTACATTATATTTAGTCTACTACAATCTAACTGGTTTAAGTAATTTACTTAATGTAATTAAATGTTTCATACAAAGATTTATCTGGTTTGACAAGATTTATTTTTTCTTAAGAATTAAATTAAAGTCATTACCTTTATTTTTCTGAAAAGTTCAGTAACTACTAGATATGTACCAGTTTATTCAACAGATAAGCAGCAAATGCGCACAAGCTGATGTCTGCCGGGTGGTAGTTAGTGGCAGAAGAATATTTTCGTCTCGTTTTATATTTTTTTACAGTTTATCTTATCATGCATGAATTTTTATTAAGTTATCATCTCATTTTCGTCAGTAAAATTGTTTTCAGTGTTCACTGATGTTTGATTTTTATCGGAGTATGAATTCATGAACATTTCAGGATAACTCGTGTTTTCATGTTTAATGTACATTACGTGTGAGGAGAGACCCGCCTCAGAACCTTTCTGCACCATCTGGAGCGTCTGAACGCAGCGCTTCTGTTAAAAATCTTTCCCATCGCTGCTCTGTCATTTCACTAAGTCTCGCCACAAACACATCGCAGCCACTTGATATGTTTGCATGGGGATTTAGGGATGAACATTATCGTGTTTTCAGAGAACATCTGGTGGGGGTAAAAGGTTACAGTAGAGATCTCAGCCCTTCACTGAATTCTTTCCATCAGATAAATCACCAACAAGTCACTGTGAATGGGGGGATGTTAACTCAATCCTGTCTGAGGCCTGTGAACCTGCGTCCTCCCTCAAACTGCATCGGCCATTAAACCTGGACCTGTAACCTCAATTTATTTAAAAGCACATCGTTGGCGAAGTTTGTGTATTTTTTTGTTTGATTTTGTGTAGCTGGAGGCTGAAGGATAGAGTTTTCTTACTTGCAGAGGTCAGTAGAAGAGATCCGTGCTTCCACAACACTAATGTATATGAACACATGCCATCAGCACAAGGAACTGAGAGAAGACGTTCGTCACGTAGAGACGGCGGGGCAAAGCACGGCTGACTCAGACATCAGGCGCTGTCACGTTGCTGTTGCCTTCTATCACCGGCCTGAAGCGACGTGGCTTCAGCTGTTTTCTGTGGAAACTGTGTTCAGATCCGCTCGACTCCAGCACGCAGAGTGAAGTTGGCACCGTGGCATACGCGCTCACTGAGCCGGACGTCTTTGAGAGCTCTTGTGCTTTGGCTGGTGTGAAGTTCTTTTCCTTCCATTTGTTTGGGATTTTCATCAATCAGCTCTGTAAAGTACATTTCCCCTCATGCAGATTACAACTTGTTTCCCCAACACTTCCTTCATTTCCTATTGGCAGCAATTGCTGGACTTCAGTGGCTGTTGATTGGTTGTGAGGTGAAGATCTCTGTAATCATCAGTTCTTACGCAAAAATCTGGTTTAAATGTTGAGCAGCTTCACACAAAGGGCTCAGAAATTTGCCATGTTTTGTGTGTTGTGTGTAAAGTTTACAGCATTTCATTTCTCTTGAGTTGCAGTCAAAGCTGAATGTTTCGATGATGGCAGCGACAGGCGCAGACATGTGGCTGCTGGACAGATAAACAACTTTGTGTCAAATTTTTAATACACTTTCAACAACACATTAACATTAGAAAAATGTTACATTACTTATGTACATTGACATCGACTGTTTTTACATCTCATTTACTTTCTTCTGTTTCTCTTTTATAGAGATTCTTCTGTTGAATCCCAGTTAAAGATGAAGAAGAGGTTTGTCATGATCTCTGTGTTAGAAAAGAATCAACCAGTCAAACGTTAAGATCGTCTTGTTCTTTATTTATATATTTGTCATAATTTTAGAATAACAGTACACAAATGTAAATTGTTAGATGAAGAAAAGTCTTAACTATACTGGACCAACTTCAGTGTTGAGTAGAATTGAAAGAAATGTCATTTTATCAAGCAGTTCCTTGACATCTTACACTGAGATGAGTCTTAAACTATATTGAAGAAGACCTTTATGTCTTCATTATTCAGTCCTAGTCATACATTTCATTCATTTTTCAGTTTTGGTTTAGTAAAAAATGAATTACTATGTTGGGTAGTAACACAGGTACATTTTTGTGTGCAAACTCATTTCAAACATTTTAGGAAACACCTTCAGATTATAACAAAACTTCTAGCTTTTTTTAGCTGAGAGTGTTCACCGCAGGGGTTCTGATAAATGAATGAGACCCCTGTCAGGAGTTTGTGTTGACCTGCTGTGATGACAACATTCAGCACATGTGATACTCTGTAGGCCGGAAATCTTAAGCCTGTCACGCTCATGGATCTTCTGAATGTTTGAATTGGGACAGCCAACTCTATGTTGACTAATGCTGTCTCCTCTTTTGCAACAGAAGGTATCCTGAGTCCCGTCCAGAGACGCTTATTGGCGGAGCTAAATGTGCGGCATCCTTAAGGCATGACGGGAAGTTTTTTTTTTTTTTTTTTTGCATGCCGTGCTTGTCGCTAGCTGACGGATGGCGTTCTGTAATCTGCTCGAGGCGGTTGAGACCAGAGACCGGGGCCAGAGGGGGGACAGAACGCCCTAACAGATGGAAGTGGTCTGACAAATTACCCCCATTCCCATCTATCCGTCGGGACATCAGGGCTTAATCCAGGGACTTTCTTCAAGCTGGCTCATTCATTTGGGCCGTCACCAGCCAATCAGTCAGCAGATTTCTATTGAGGTCCGAACATTGCTGCGCGAAACATGCGAGGGTGCAAAGTTTCAGACTGTGGAGGGGATTATCAGTCTGGAAGAGAAGACGCTCGCTGACCTCTACTTAACCCGCTGTACATGAGCTCTGTTTGACTGCCTGGATGTTTGGCATTTCAATTTGCAGGATGGTGTGACCTCATCCCACAGCAGAGCTGAAGCTACTTTACCTCTGTGTCTGTTCAGAGCAAAGAAAAGCAGATTCATACTGTCAATAGATTCCATCTGCAGCTGCTGAATGACATTAATAAGCAGTTGGTTCCTCCCTCACTCACTCAAATGAAGTTTCACCTCCTAACACCAACATGATTTCTGTGAGTGACCAGTAGAGATCGAAAGAATCTTTGGTGCATTTACATTCTCCTGCCTACTTGAAAGGATTAGAGTTGACATTAGAGAGAGCGAGAGAGCTGTAATGAATGTGTCAGATGATGACGATGATGAGAAACTTTGGCACAGCTGAAGTAAAAATAAGACAATTTACATCAAAATTAAAAGTTCTGCTGAAGGCATATAGTGTGATGCTTATGTGTGTGTGTGTGTGTGTGTGTGTGTATTGGGGGGTGTAGTCAATGGAGCAGTCAATCATTTTTCACTGCAGTTGGGCGTCTCATACATGCTAAAAGGCCACAGAGAAAATGAAACACAGATGAGAGCAGAATGTGAAAGCAGAGGAGATGCTCATATATGTTCCAGGAGCTCCATGACAAACATTTAACAAGAACAACAATCAAAGGACACAAACATAGAAGAAAAACAACACTAATGAAGCCATGATAGCTCTGCTCTGTTGTGTGTGTGTGTGTGTGTGTGTGTGTGTGTGTCAGGCTGCACATATGCGTGTCTGTCTGACTGATGTCTTGCGTGTCCTGACAGGTTGCGTCCTCACCTGTGTCACACGTGTCCAGCGGTGTCATCAAACACCAGCGGTGTGTGACCGTGGCATCTCTTCACCTGTGGATGTGTTTCTGAGGACAGCTGTCACTCACCTGTCACCTCTCTCATCAGCTGCACATCTCTGCCCTCGCAGACTCTCCGGCGCATCCGAGCGCATCTGCCGCCGCTGTCTGCATGCGTGATGATGTCTGATGAAGGTTTACTAACACACTTAAAGATGTCAATAACATCACATCACGCAGGTGTGTCTGCTGTAGTGCACGTATCCCTTCATATTCATCACTACTTTAGTTTAAGTTAGTTTCAGTTTAGTCTTCTGTTTCACAGCCTGCAGTAAGTCTCCATTGTGCTCCATTTAATCTCAATCTCATCTCTGTCATAGATTGAGAAATTAAGGAGATCTCATTTTGGTTGGTTCTTAATCTCATGTGTTTTTTAATTGTGTTTTGGCGTCTCTGAAACTTTGAGTATTAGGAGTTGTCTGAAATCCTGGAAGGATAAAGATAAGCAGGCGTGACTGCGGGACCTGCCCGCTGACTGCGGATAAACTCAGACTGTATCACATAACTGTGGAAGATGTAAGGAGACGAAGAGAGAAGCTGAAATGCTCAGGAAGGCCTGCGGGCACAGCCGGCCCCTACGCAGATCAGCTTAAGTTTATTGCCATCCGGCATATGTTCAGAGACAAACTGTCAGCCGAGGTCCGGCCGTGCCAGCACATAACAGAGCAGAGGCGTGTTTGCGTGCTGATTTGGGGGGCAGAAGTGTGTCCGGGGCAGGGGGGTGGTGGGCAGGCGGGCAGTGAATTGCTGCAGGGGACAGCACAACACACAGCAGCTCAATGTGGCAAATTGATCAAATTGTAGAATGCAAGACTTCTTGCCAATTATGTGGGTCATGTCAGTGTCTCTCTGGTCTTTGTTGGAGAGTGAACACACAGGCTGTGTGTGTGTGTGTGTGTGTGTGTGTTGTGGAAACATGCACTCACAGAACACTGACGCCTGTCTGCTAAATAACACATCATACATTACAATCACATTTCAATTAAATCCAGAAAATAAGAAATTCTTGAATTCAGCTCCACAGTTAAACATGTTAAAAGGTGAAAGTTCTGTATACTGCATGCTCGCTGATGTTGACTGTTTCATGTATGCTCACTATGATGTTTGAAATATCTCTCTTTGTATTCTGTCACACACGTGTGAGGGCGAGAAAATGATGAAAGAGTTTGTGAATCAGTATGGTTATAAAAGAACACAAAGATGTTCATTGAGAAAAGCCTGCACACAGTATATTAGCTTTAGCTTTGCTTTGCTTGACCTGATGGAAATGGGGCCTCTTGTATAAATGCGTTGTGTGTGGCCCGTGTCAGTGATCAAACAACAGCAGCACTTCAGCAGTATAAAACACAAGACTGTGTGTGTGTGTGTGTGTGTGTGTGTGTGTGTGTGTGTTTTCATGTATGTTCAGAAACGTTCTCCTGGTTATTGGCCTTCACCTGTCTGTTTACTGACACGCTACAGGAAAATGTTTAGTTCACTTATGCATTGGACACAGATGTTTATCCGAAACCACTTACAGTGCATTTCTTTCATGAGCGTGTGTTCACTGGGATTTAAACCCACAACCTTTAGCTGTTAGCACAGATGAGATGAAACGCATTATACAGATTTACTAATGAATGAATGAATGTGTGTCTCAGGAGTATCTCAGGAATGTCTCAGACATGTCGCTGGGTCTTCTCGCAGGAAGCATTGCAGTAATGTGATTGTCCAGTGCATTATCATGGATCTGTTGTATGGTCTCAGTGTAGGAGAAACAGCATTGATTTAATAAAAGTGCAGTAAATGAATTCCAGTCCTCAGGCTGCTCAGACTTCAGTCTGGACACTTTATGAAGCCTCCATATGCGATATATATATATAGACTGAGCACAATATCCACAAAAAATATCATTCATCCTAAAATGTTTTGCTACATTTTCTATATGATGTCATCAACATTTCCCACAGTTATATTTAAAGTTTACTTGGTGGCCATGTTAGAATTCAATGAATCTGTGATGACAGAAGTGTGTACTTTTTAGAAAGGCCAGACAATCAGATTTATAATGAATTAACATTATTATTTTGGGTTGATTTTGAATGATTATTTATAGATAATGTGAATCTGATTTTGCATTGATGTTAAACTGTGATCGTTTGTCAAGGTATCAAATAAAAAGAAAAACTGCTTCTTCGCAGACTCCTCAATACCTTCAGATCATCTGTGATCCATCATCTGTGATGTCATCTGACAATGCTGAGATGTTCTGTTTATATCATGCTTCATGTACTGCATCCGTAAAACACTATAGACATTTACAATATTCATAACTTTCATACACTCATTTTTATTATCTTTCATCAAATAATCCAAAAGTGCTAGTAGTTCATGGTTATGTATAAAACATTTCAATGAAATGTTCAGCAAGAAATATGAATTGATCAGTTGTGATATTCCTAGAGTAACTCAAGTTGTGTTGCTCCGAGTTTGATCCGTTTCACCGTTTAAAGTCAGATTACTCAGATCTCATGTACACAGCAGCGTTGAGACCTCCTGCTCCGTCTTCCCCTGTAGAGCTTGTGTGGGCTCTGCACACTGTTACCTGCACCGACACCTCATCAACCTCCAGAGAGCCGTCTGGATAAAGAAAATCACAGTCCACCACCTGACACACTAACCATGTAAAGCACTTTGTGTTTGGCTGATTTATTGCCCAAAAACAACCCAAACTGGCATCTGAACATTGGTGAAGAGCTGACCCGCGTCCCAGTCCCACAGGTCTACTACTGAAAGACTTTAAAAGCACAATTATCTTTTATGATCTGACGGAGACCTGTGAGGGTGGTCAGAGCCACAGAGTCACACAGAGTAACAGTGTACAAGGGCGTTTCTTTTTTCGCCGCTCTGAATCGGTCAGAAAGCTTCACTTGCGTGTGGGAGGTCGGGCAGGGAGGTGGACAGAAGTTTACCAGTAAATCTTCAGTGTCAATAAATGGGAGAAATCTCCGCTAACGGTTGTGTCAGGGCAGGAAAGGGAGGGTCTGAACAGAAACGTGGAGATCAATGCTTCATCACAGATTGCTCGATTCATTCCATTAGAATAGATTCATCGGTGACACCAAAGCAAAGCTGAGAGCCATCAGGAAGATTAGACAAGAGTGTCGTGAAGAAACGTTACTGTGATTCTGAGTTTAGATGGATTTACAGTGTCTGTAAATAAACTCATTCAAACGACAGCGATCTTTCATTACACATGTTGAAGGCTTAATGTGTCATTTCTGTACTAAACTGCACAAATAATCCCAATTACAACACAACAATAACACTGACTTTTGTGAACAAAGTTTCTCAACTGTGACAGATCTGTTTGTGTACATTCACACGATGAGATTCTCTGTATATCTGATTTCAGCGTCTCTGACAGACTCGAGTCCAGACCGCGTCCCGCAGCAAACCCGTCAGAAACTGGTTTCTGTTCCTTTAGCCCGTGGCTCTCGGATTTCATCTGTGCGCTGCACACGAGACGTCTATGGAGAAAGCCCAAACACGCTTTGAGTACAAGAATATGGAAAGTGACAGAAATAAATGTGGGCTTGAGGAAATAACAGCAGGAATGGGTCTGAATGAAGTGATGGTGCTGGCATGGTGGCCAGAGGCCGTTCGGCTGAGTTCTGTACCTCCTTGACACATGAACAGTGGACGACAGGCTCCTCGTGCTCCCGCTTGCCACAACCATTTACATTGAACGCGCCAATGACAGGGAACGCACGGGATTGGCTAGAAGGTGCTGTCAATCATCAGGCCGGATGAGAATCTCAATAATGTGACCTGAAGAATATGTGATTCATGTGTCTAATAAAACATATACTGTAGGTATTAATCAATAAACATTACTTTCATAAACATGCATGTGGTTCGAGGAAATAAATAAGCTTTTAATTCATTTATACCACAAATAGAAATGGAATGTTACTTATTCGTGTGTTCGTAAATGTGTGGAAGATATTTTGAGAAATGTGTCAGTGGTTTTGTCTTCATACAATGGAAGTCAGTGGTGTTATCAATGTTCTTCAAAATATTTTTTATTTATTTCACCAGTTAATACATATGCAAAGAGAGACAACATCTCTTGCTCTGTAGTGACCTTCCCTCTCTTGCCATTTCATTTCAGAAAACATTTGATGAGGGTTCGGCAAGATGATGAGATCCGGGCTCTGATCACTTCTCTTCACGCCCATCCGGCACAGAGAAGGAGCCCGAAAACACGGAGCGCCGCCTCGGCCACCAGGATCCACAGGAAAGCTCCTCTGATTTGTGCCTCCAGCCATCAGCATCAGTGAGCTCAGTCTGTCAGAGCGAGAGAGCATCAAAGCCTGCGCTCGGGAAGGCCTGTCACAAACGGTAATAGATATCATTTCAAATGTGTAGTTCCTCCTGTGTGTCAGAGACCACCTCACAGCACCTCCACGGCTCTGATCGAGCACGCTTTTCATTCTGATGGAAATACAATGCAAATATCTTCTGCCATGCTCAAAACGTCAGTTCTGGGAACAAGATGTTTGGTGTTGACCTACTTATGAATTTACATGGATGAACGTACAGTAGTAGGTGAAGGTGATTTTATTGTCGAGCACATGGTGGGATGTACAGGATATTTCTCTATTGTTGTTGTTGTTGTTGTTGTTGTTGTTGTTGTCGTCGTTTCTTAGAGGCTTCGGTTTTTAATGGCCACTGAAAGCCTACGGGCTGATGATGTGATAATTCTGACATCCACAATGTCAGCTCACATTAGCCACGAGTGTTTCTACCCTTCATGTGTGCTGTCACGTCAGTGTGATTTTTACAAAGCCTGTGTTTCCTCAGGGTTTTTAATTCTGGTCCAAAATCAAATCTCATAACCTCGAACTAATTATAGTGTCAGAGTCGCTCATAACCTTCAAGCAAATTGTGAGATTAGTTTGCATGCGTTTTAAACTACACTGTTCCAGAATGTGCCGAGTACAAATTCCAAAATGTCCTTAATATAATGTCTTGGTGTGAAGTTTTCAGTTCACCTGTATGTGTTCCAGCATCTCTTGCTGTAGAGAATGTCTTGTGAACGTCTTCGAATGAAACAGACACCAGCAAATAGTGATAATGACCTGCTACATGCCCTGACCCTGTGATTTACACCTGTCACATCACCATATCACAGATGAGCACCAAACCATCTCCATGACGATCATACAAATACACTGCACATTTACCATCCAGTTAAAGGCTTTATTCACAGCAGTATTTCTGATGGTAAAATATCATTATTTACTAGTAATGATGATTTTTGCTTTATTCAGATGCCCAATTCCAGTCCTTAATAGAAAAATAAGTTTCATGTTTGAATGTTACACATCATTTATTTCTGACTTCTCAGAGAAGATTGTGAATGTGCCGGCTCAGATTTGGGTATTAAAACGTCAATAAAGAGTATTAAGTTGTTTCAAATTATTATTTGCCTAATAAATTATGGTAATATTTTTAAACAAGTTTTCAAAAATGCAGGTGGTCTTATACATGTGTTAAGCACTGTACATTTACATCATCGCTGACTGTCATTATTTTACAACTCTTATTGTAAACGTCAGTCTCAGAACAAGCTGAATTGACTGTACGCACTGTAGGTCACATCAGGTTTATTAATTGCCGTGTACACAGAGAGCACTTACATCATATGTTACTGTGAGTGAAATGTTGTATTCAGATGGAAATGGAGTTTCAGTCCCTGTTTCTTCATCATCAATATTAATTGATTCATCTTGACAAGCATTATTGTATCTCTTGCTTTATTGCATATGCATTCGGCTAAATGTCAATTACATCTGTAAACTCAAGACCAATCCTTCTTGTGCTTTGATAACAAGAGGTTGAACTAAAACTACATTCGACATCTATTAGCGCTGCTTTAATAAAGAAAGAAAGCAGCATGACCTCAGACTTCAGTCTAAGCTCCATAAAGCTCGGCCGCTAAAGGATTCAGAGACAAAGACGACTCAAAAGAGGTCAGAGGGACGAAGGAACGCTTACGTCGCACTGCCGCGTTTCTCCTCCCGGCCTCCGTCATTTCTCACTCCTGCTCTTGTCAGCTAATTATCCAGAATTAGTATCTTCTTTCACACCAGCGGTGTCATTGTGTCTTAGCGTGATCTGTCCGCTCTCATGACTGGGTGCTAAACTCGTGACAGATGATGAGCTTGAAGCAGGCAGATATTAATCGCAAGTGAAAAGCTGACAGGTCTGACGTCGCAAAAAACAAAACAGCCCCACGTACGGTCCGGCGTGTGACTGAAGCGTCAGGGGCTTTGGAGGAGACGCCGGCTTCAGGGGACTCGAGGTTACTGAAGGAGTCTCTAGAGATGACGAGCGACACACATCGACTGCGCTTGACTGAACGGTTCGCTACTATTACATCGCTGTTATATCAAGAAATGGATCAAATATTTGAACCTTTAAAGTCGTTCACTTTAATCTTTTCTTGGACTAAATCAGTGTGTGTAACTGGGACTTTACTGCATTCGTTTGTACGGGAACACACACAGAACCGATCACTGCATGTCGGTGTTCACGCTTCTCTTTGTGAACTCTTACATTCTTCATCTATAGACTACATGAGGCTGTATAAAGGTGAAGTTCACTATTCTGAGCTCTTACGTCATTAATACTCATTCCACTCTTGCCATTTGAGGGTGGACGACAAATGAAAGACAAGTCCAACGGCCAGGCTTCCTCTATTCTTCTTTTCAACAAGACCGGGATGAAAACAAGAGAGCTTTACACAGCGTGTCCTTCACCTCCCTTCCGGCCTCCAGCCACTTGTCTGTGGAAAGGCAATTTTTGAAAAACTCGCTAGAGAGCTTGTTTTATCAACAAGCGGCCCATTGCCTTTAGTCTCCTCCTGATTGGCTCAGAGAGGAGAGAACAGGAAAACAAAACAAGAAGGGGGAAACGCTAAGAAAGGAAGGAATGGTGAGGAGAAAGAGAAAGAGGTTGAAGAGACAGCTGTTGGGGAGGTTAGTTGGAGATTTCCAGCCATTAACTTCAGACTAAGCTGCCTCTCCCACTTGAGGCGAACAAGAGCAAGAGAAGGAACAGCCCCCGACATGAAAAGAACCAGGGCCAGCTTGATCCAGTGTGCCAAATGTTCACAAGAAGTGGGCCAACAATGATATAGAAAGGAGTGGCGGGCTCAGACGGGGGTGTGTGCCAAGTGAAGAGCCGGTGGAGCAGTGGGCGTGCCTTTCTCTCTCTCTCTCTCTCTCTTTCTCTCTCTCTCTCTCTGTTTCAAAGGCAGGATAAACAAGGAAATGAGTCAGTAATCATTTCCAGAAATTGCCTTCCGTCTTCCTCCGGTCCTCTGCAGACTCTCAGCCTCCATTCATTAGGGATTCTGGCCTGATTAAAGCGTTTCGCCATCAGAGGTTTCTGGACCGACCCAGACGCCACCGGGACGTGAGACGCACGAGGGCAGTGGAGGGTGTTTGGAAAGCTTGTCCTACCTCCCGCTTCACTCTTGAAAGCCTCTTCACTATAAAGTGCTTTTTCAGAAGAAACCCAGCAGACAAGCTGTCAAGCATCTTCAAATCTTCACCGACACTGCCCGACGGCCTCCTCCTTCTCCTCGTCACCCATCATGAGCCCAAAACTAATGACAAATTTGACTGCATCTGTGTTTTTCCTGGCCACAGTCTATACGACTGCTTTAAAGCTGCTGTACAAATGTGTTTGAATTTCCAGATCTGGATTGTAGTGTTGATGTCTTTATTAAAGTGAAATGTCGTTCATCACTGGTGTGATTATCTGGTTGTAAGGCCCAAGCTGAGGAAATGTTCAGTGGCTCTGTAATGTAAAGACCCTCATTTCCGTCTGATGAGGTCATCGGGGGGTTCTGCGGGTTAACCTGATGTCATCCTTCCTGTTTAACAGAGCTGTTCAATCTCAATCATGTGCTGATAGAGCCTCAGCAGAGCTTGCCGTGCCGCACAACTGCTCTGTGAAGAAACATCTGACTCAAGAAATCTTTACTCATACAGTTGCACATTTCAGTCAGAAAGAGCTGGACGCTTAAACTCTATCTTCATAAATGTATACACTTTATATTTATGGTGTACAGTTACATGCACGCGCACACGCACACGCACACGCACACGCACAAACTGAAGTTCAACTTTGAGAAATTTAAGAAGGTTTGACAAAAAGACAACATAACACATGATTTAAATTGATTAAGTCAAGACACTGCTGTCAAAAACAACAAAATATTCACAAGTGATCAAACTCCACTCAAAGTTTGCATTATTTACTCTCAGCTTTGTTTTTCTGTGTATTTAAAAAAACATATTTCCTGCTATGCTGCAGTTAGACCTTCTGTCAAATAAATACCTTAAATGTTTAGTCCTTTGTCTCATATTTTGTAGCATTAAAAGCAAATATTGTTCAAACATGCCCTGCGGATATTCATTTTATCCACTAGACTAGACTAGTGCATACAGAAGATATTGCAGGATATAATATAATGTAATGAAGTACTACATTTACATTTACATTTATTCATTTGGCAGACGCTTTTATCCAAAGCGACTTACAATTGAGGAAAACAGCAAGCGATTCGTCTAAGTAAGCAATATTCACGAGAAGTGCTAGTAATACAAGGTTTCAAATACAACGTCAAGATAGTATAAGCAAGTATATAGAGAACATTAGAAAAGGAAAAATAGAGGTAGGAATTTTTTTTTGTATATTATGAGACAGTTAAGTGCTCATGGAAGAGGTGGGTCTTCAGCTGTTTTTTGAATTGTGAAATTGATCCAGCAGTCCTGATAGAAACAGGAAGATCATTCCACCAGCCGAGAATGGTGAAAGAAAATGTCCTTGAGATGGATCTCATGCCTCGTACTATACAGAGAATAAATGTTTTCATTTGTGCAGTCACACATTATCAAACGTCATGTCATCATGTTAATTGGTGATGCGTTTAACATTTATCAACGATTTAATTTCAATTGAGTTCAATAATGACAGTACAGAGAGACCCACTGGATGAGTTTGGTGTTGTCAAAGTGAGGAAATGTTTGTATTTTATTGGTTTCACATTACACATCAGGCACCTTTTAAGATGTTGTAGTTGAGATGGTAAAAGAGACGCCTGCCCTCCCCAACATTAAGTGGCTCTGTGATCTTGTGTGTATTTATGGGGCCTGTCTTGTGTCACATGGCTTCCATTTCTTCACTTGTCCATGCCCCCCGTAGCTGTTTTTACAAGCAGGCGAGCGGCGGGGTCACAGGGTCTCTGCCCCTCCTTCACCCCCCCTCACACACACTCACACACACACACACACACACACACACACACACACACACACACACACACACACAAATTATGTCTTTAAAGGAAATTCAAGATGAATATAAAACACGTTACCACCAACTTTTTTTTTTACATGGTGTTCTCTTTAACACTTCACAGAGTCACAGAGGCCGGTCTTCTTAAAACTCTATTACTGAACATTCACCATCTCATCTGTTAATATAGTAATGTTTGGACTGAAATTGTGAACTCTTCGAGCTGTTTGCGAGTGTTCTGGAGCCTCTCACAGCCGTCTCTGTGGGGCTGAAGTTTTAGTGTGACTATAAAGACTCTGTTAAATACCATTTTAAAAGTTCCTGAAAGCCTTTTTGTGCGCTCAGGTTTCATGTGTAACGTAATTTCGGTGGGTCAGGAGAAGACAGCGCTGGAGACGATCGTGCACACGCCGCTTGTAAAAGTGGAGAAGGGAAACCAATCAGATTTATTGCTTTCACGAGGTGTCTTTTTGACCTGAAGAGTAACCCGGTCATGTTTTACAATCTCCTCACATTTTTACACAGTGTGTCTATTGTGTGAAGCTGTACAGTGTGCTATATGACGAATGTGTTTGTTTGTGTTTACTTGCTGCTGAAGGTGACTGGATCATTGTGTTGTACGCAATCATGCATATTTCAGTCATGTCATATATAAAATATTTGGAACATATAGGCTGAGGATCTAAAAATAAATCACCTATTTGCTTTTAATAGAGTTCAGAGAAGATTTGAGAGCATCTTCTGTGGAAGAGAAGTTTCTCTGAAGATGAATGCCACCGTTTCTGACCATGAGGTTTGTGTTTTCAAAATCTCCATTGATCTTCCGTTTAACTCCCACTAATTGGCTCCGGGGATCTCTGAGTATCTTGAATGACTTCACCAAAACTCCCCATTAAAGCGGAAAAGATGTTCACATCAGTGTCAACACTGCATTAAACCCTCACATATACAGTACTGTGTACTAAACTTTAAAGGTTTTTCACGGAAACCTTAAAATAGATTTCGAAGTAAGGAATGTTAAGGCACGATGTGATGAATAATCTAACATAAGCAGATTTCTGAGATACGAATGTTTGTTCAAAAGGTCAGATGTTCAGGCTTCTATTGAGGAACACAAGATGTTTTCTCCAAATTCAAGGAAATATTTCAAATCAGCTTTTATTCAAATTGTTATGCTGATAAATGAGATTAAAATGCTCTCACAATATATTAGTAAAAATAAAAAATATTTCCGAGAGGATTTCGCAAATAAATGACAAGCAAATGAGAAGATTGACTGAACAAACAAATTTAGTGACCAAAAGATTACAAAATGCCACATTCATCAATTGCTTGTATGAGAAACCAAAAGAGATTATGTTGGATAATGAAACATGTGACTAAATAATACATTTGGTCTAGGTCACAAACATTTCTTAAACATGACATGACAAATCCGAGATAGAAGCACCGAAAAGAGTCAAATACGCTCCTGCAGTAAAGATGTTTGACTGGATTACATTGTTTGAGAACGCTGTACAAACAACTCTGTGATCTGTCTGATGTAAATCCATCAATGCTTTACTAAATCCATTTATCTGTCTGTTTATTTGTTTATGCTCAGTTGAAGATGATAGTTTAAGATCTGTAATCTGAAGTGATGAGATCATGTCATGTCCTTTAGCTGCTCATCCTGAACCGTGTATGCTTTAAATGAATGATATTTCATTCGTTCAAATCAAATCCGGACTTTTCCAATCTCCATTTCAGGGACAGAATGTTGTTTTCTGATTTCCATTAATACATCGTCTGAGGACATTCAGTTATCAGTTAATGTGGATAGTGTTGCTCAAATACATATCTATATTTGAATGTATAAAAGTGTCTTATGGGGTGACAGATAACATATTATAACTAATATATTAACAACAGCTATAAGACACATGTACAGTATATTTGTCAACTACCCATGTATACATGTGTTAGTTTTAGTTTAGAAGTGTTTTTTTAGGAAGCAGGAGTCCTCTGTAGCCATTGAAGTGTGGTTTGTCTTTGGATGGAGCTGCAGACAGAGATTGTTTACCCGCTGTTAGAGATCATTTTAATATTTTCACTGCTAATATTTTTAGGCACTTTCATTTTTCTGTTGGCCTGCAGATACGGGTGGACGTGTTTGCGATTGGCTCTGCTAACTCTGTCCGGCTCTTTGAAATGAAATGTGTGGCCTGCTGAATTAAAATGGCCGAGACGTGTCGTGTTTCCTGCAGCTAAAGCCTCTGAATCAATTTACTTCTCAACTATCAATCCATATTCTGACTGCTGCTGGCTGACTTCAGTAAATAATCTCCGTCTCTCTCGCTCTAACAGCCTTCATGAGTCTCATTTCTCTGACTTGGTTTTATCTCATTAATGCATGTCATTGAATTACTATAAGGGCTCTGACTGAATCTCTCTTTTCATCATCAAGTTGAACCTGCTGTAACCTGTTGAACAGTTTTTGTTTTTTGGAAGCGGGGTATTTCACTTTCATCGTTGTAAGTGTAATGAGGATTGTACGTCGGAAGACTTTCACTGGATGCCTCTGACTTTGGCACAAGCGCAGAAGAGGGTCAGTGTTTAATAATGAACAGGTCGAGGTCTGTTGTAACAGATACATGCACCTGCTTTGTGCATCAGTCAATTACCTAATTAGACTCTCCCTGAGGAGAAACACAATCCTCGCTCATACAGTCACATCTCTCCCCATGTGAACACATCAAACTCCACAAACAAATGGCTACCTGTGTCAGGAACACTGCTGAGATCTGAACGTCATCTCAACGCTTCAGGTGCGGCCGCTCTTGTGATGGCAAACTTAACCCAAAAGATCCTCAGGTTCGTGGGACGGAGGGAAGGCTCCTAGAGTTCCTAGATGTTTATATTCAGATTAACACTATGACGCAGAAACCAAACTGGAACTAATGCATGACTGAAAATTGTTTCAAGAATAAACAAAACACAAATACATTTGTCTGTTTATTTTGTAAGTATGCAATAGAAACAATGACATTTATTACTTTTCAAATGCAATCGAACTTTTATTCATTTAGTAATTCAAAGCATCAATAATAATACAGCATATCAAATATTATTTCCTCAAAGAACTTGGTAACTTGATGTCTTAAACTTGCTCATGATGTCTTAATGATGAAGTCACTGCACCTCCACATATTTCGTTTTTTTTAGATTAAAAAATAATAAATAAATAAATCGTCAAAAGTTTTTAGGAATTCATAGTTTCATACAGACTTCATATAGTGTACTTCATTCCATGACCCATAATGGTCCCTGTTATGTGTTTAAGGGTTAACAGAAACAATCCTCACAAAGATAAGTTTTAAGTTTCTAAACTCGATCAGGTCTCAGGTCAGTCAGACCTTCTTCACAATCGGCCCCTCAATACTTGTATCATATATCAGCGGGACCCTGCTCGGACATTCCCAGGCAAGAACTCTTAAAGCAATCATAGAGAGCTGAGCAGCGATTAAACCGCTCACTTTTCCCCTCTCGGGACAGAAGAATGATGGGCCTGTTGAGCGGGGCCGGGCCCATCTCGTTTCCAAAGTCTTCATCTCCATCCCACTCAATCCCATCTCCACCCCCTCCGCAGTGCGCCAGACCTCACCAGAGCCATCGCCGTGTCGTACGTCACTGAGAAATCAATGGCAGCTTATCGATAAAGACCCAACATAAATCAAAGGCAAGAAGAAATGAAAAATAGAGAGCGAACAAGAAATTGAATAGCAGGTCAAGGTTCACATGTTCCTCAAAATCAATTTTAACACATTAGAACTATGAGCTTATTGAGATGCAGATGACAAATTGCTGAGCGGAGATACAAGACTCACAAGAAACTTTCTCTTTTGTCCTGCTGGCACGCGAGGCAACTTTTTGTCCAACTCGTAACAGCTTGTAGATGCCGGTGAAGACCTCATCACGATGTTGTGCTTTTTTCACAGAAGCGGCGTGGAGAAATTGAGCTCGACGGAGGAGACGCCATCCAGCCAGCAATACACCCCCCCTCCGCGCGGCCCGACGCGGTTCAGTTTGTCCGACGTGAGAGCTGAAAGTGCTTCCAGAGTTGGAGCTGCTAATAAAGCTAATGCAGTAATCTGAAGGAGAGCTATTAATGACACCGCTTTCCAACTGACATCTCAGACACCCTAATGTTGGTGAAGCGTCTCCCCGACTGTGGCTTAATCCATCACAGCCCACGCTAACCTGATTAAGGCCTGACACTTTACTTTTTTCTGTGCACTTTGGTGCCGGCCCAGGAAAACAAAGAGCGGCCGAAGCACTGAAGCTTTAGTTGCACAGTTTCTGGAATCACAGGTTGTGCTACAGCTGAAATATTCCCCCGTTTCCTCTACGTCTTCCAGGCTAGAACTGGTCAAAGTTGTGCCGTACGTTCTTCTGTGACTGGCTGTAACTTTTCTTGTATTCATAGAGCTTGGCGATGTAATGCATAAAGATGGCATAAAAGTGGCAATGTGACGCGCTAACTCAGCTAATCCCTGCAGCGAAACTGCAGCCAAAGCGGCTTGCACTAGAGAGAGAACAGACCTTCTGTATGCAGTATTTATGATGAGCTTTTACATCCACTTCAACAATGCTTGACATATCACTGAATACAGCACAGTGACACAAGTTTACCTCTACTGTAAGTCTGTGTGTGTCTGTCTTCTCTCTAGTCATACCGCTACTCTCCTTCTGTGTGCTTCATCTCAGGATCATTCTCAGATCTTTACAAGAGACTATGTGTTATGAGGTACTGCATGTGCTTAACTGTAATTTAACAAAGTTTCATATCATGATATTGTGTCTTTTTATATACATATGTGCAGCACATTGGATGTTTGTCGGCACACCAGCAGTAACTGATGAAGGTATGAATCATAATTATAAAGTTAAATCATAAACTAATAATATTAGATGTTTTTATTTCATTTTTTATGTTTAATGATATACAGTGTTTTTACAGTTAATTACTTTTGTTTGTGTAGTTGAAATCAAATAGCAGCCCAAGATGTGTCTTTCCTTTCCTCCTTTTGTTTCTGTCGCAAAGACAGATACCCTTTTAGATTAAAATCCTTCACTGGTTGACTGGTGTAATGTTGTCAAAGAGTAATTTGTTCAAATTCAAAGACACGACGAGTCCAGATGAACATCAGGTGTGAGTATCACAGATCAGGAACTCTCTGAAACATACGGCACGCTCAAGTGCCAGGAGTCATCTTACAAGAAACACTTATTGCGTTTAGTATTGAGCATGATGTTATGAAAAATTCATAGCAGGATTGTGTTGTTTGCATTGTGTGTGCGCGTGCGTGTGCGCGTGTGTGTGTGTGTGAGAGAGAGAGAGAGAGAGAGAGAGAGAGAGAGAGAGAGAGAGGGAAAACTGAGAAAGATAAGAGTGGCTAGTAGATGGAGATAATTTACTAAATAAAGAACGGTATATCACGTGTGATTGGTCCTCG
Source organism: Oreonectes daqikongensis (assembly GCA_026939265.1). Taxonomy (NCBI): domain Eukaryota; kingdom Metazoa; phylum Chordata; class Actinopteri; order Cypriniformes; family Nemacheilidae; genus Oreonectes; species Oreonectes daqikongensis. The sequence continues at coordinate 171,418 of JAOTQM010000260.1, read as the reverse complement.
ATGAATCAATGCTGGAGTCCGGACGGCTGTATTGGGAATCGTTGAGGTGAACTCACACTCATTCCCTCCTGCTTCATAAATGTATTGACTGTACTATTGGCGAAGCAATAGTATTAAAATACAGCGCAAAGTGCAGTAACATACAGAACAACACTGCAAAAAGCCAAAAGCACTCTGACCACAAACACATGGATGCCATAATATTTATTTCAGTTTGAAACCGCTTGAATCACGTTACTTTTGTCAACTGTACTTCTGTTTCAAGTTTCCACTTTGCATTTAAACTCATATTGAATTCAGTTTTTCTTCCTTGCACCATTCAAATCTGGTTGATTTCCATCAGCTCTTCAATTTAAACTGAAATTCTGATAATTTTCATTGAATCATTGTATTGACCTGAGCTGCTAGAAAAACATAAAAGTGTGTAAACAGCATTGTGATGTCACATTAGCAGCAGCACACACAAGAAGATTTCCATGTTTTTCAATTCTTTCTTTGGCAGTATTTGAATGAGATAATTGAAACGCGTCTGGACGTGATGTGTTACTGAGGCTGTCGGTCTGATGATCTGACAGTGTCATGTGTTAAAGACTCAGTGGCAGCGGCCCTGTCAATGTCCCACCATGAGCTCGCATGTCTTCTGTCAATCTCCCCTGACGTGTCATCCCCCCGCCCCGCCTGTAATTACAGAACGTTCAGAAAGTTTAACACAAGCCAGCATGTGTGAAAGAGGACAATCTCCTCTGTTGACAGCTGCTCTTTCACATCACTTTCTGGTTTTTGTACAATATACACTATTTTGCCAAAAGTATTGGGTCATCCTATATAATAAACAGAACACATTTGGTGTGACTTTAAATGCAGACTTTAAGCCAAAAACTCATCACTCCACATCAATGGCTTGTTCATCAACATCTGTTGCAACAGAGATGGAAACAAAATTCCTTACAATGCCATTTGTAGAAATGCAATTTAAAACTGTTTCAAAAGCCCATTTTCCTGTCCCAAAATGACGACTACTGTGCACAAGTCATTGGTGTTTGGTGATGAGTTCTGCATTTAAAGTCACACCAAATGTGTTCAGCTGGGTTCAGGACTTGGTTTTATGCAGACCAGTCAAGCTCTTCTACACTGACTGAATCAATGATTTCTTTCTGAATCTTGTCTCATACACAGAGACATTGTCATGATGGGATAGAAAAGGGCTCTTTCCAAACTGTTGCTATTAAATTAGAAGCACACAGTTCCTTAGATATATATCATGATATGCTGCAGCATTAAGATTTGTACTAAAGTCATCAAACCTGTTTATTAGATAGAGTGACACAATACTTTTGGCAATATAGTGTATGTGGTTTATACTGTCAAGCTGATATTTTTGCTTGAGGACGTTTTTTTAAAAGCAAAATGTTCAAAAAACGAGGTGTAATAATATTTGTATGTAGGATGGAGTCATTAGCACACAATGAAGTGATTCCATCACACTATAATTATTGTACTTTATTTATTTTAATGTTTTATTTATTACTCAAACGCAAAACACGATTATGATTTTAACCCCTAACCCTAAATGTCAGAAGCCCCTCAGTGAGACAAAGTTAAGATGTCTTGGCTGGGAGCTCTTGAAACATTTCACGCCCTGATTCTGTCAAGAGTTTGCGGGAGGAGGGTGAACGTGTCACCATATTAAAGAAATAATGATAAATGACTTGAGAAGCATATATTTTGAAAAATTTTTTTTAGGGATTACCTCTCAAGATGTCATTGTGTCCTGTAGAGAACAAGCACTGTGCTCTTTTTTTGGATGCTGCACATGCATGAGATAAATTCAATAAACTCAAAGTTACTCCATCACCTTTCTCCAGAAGAGAGCAGCTTTTGAGCTCTAACAGTTTTTCTGTGCTTGTCGTGTTCTGTCGCTCGTCTCTCCAGTGATGTGCTCAGAGAAGATGTTGTTTCCGGCGCACGTACATGTTCTCCTTTGAGACCCTCAAAGAGCCCACGACTCCATTGCATCATCACGACTCGATTCGACTCGCACTCACATTCTCACCTCATCATTTATTCATTCACAGCATTGCTGCACTTTGATTTACCTTGTGTGTGAAAATCCAATGCAGGTCTAAATCATCATGCCTGAAATCAAATGGATGGGATTTACCCAATGTTCCCTTTAAGACTCATTGAAGGTTCTGTGCAGTGAATTTTTAGGCTGCGCAGCGCACAAAAGCTTAATATCTACAAGGCAAAAGTCCACTCAGGAAGCAGCAGCGTTTACCTCTACATCATCTTAAGAAACAGGTAGATCGTTTTTACATTTTTCTCAGTACTGTAAAAAATGAGAGGGAACATTGGATTTACCTAAAGAACAGCGTTCATGTATCTCTTTAAATCTCACTCATGTGTTTGACAAGATTGACTTCAGAAAACATTGATTAGAAATCCAAGTCAGTGTTTCGTTGTGAGGCGCATCAGTCATACGGCTTACGGTCAGTGTGTGATGTAAATGTAGGTCACGCTGATGTCTGAGAGATGCTGCAGGCTCCTCTCCACCTCGTCCGTCCCTCGTGACAGCTCCTTCATGAGCCCTAATGAGGGTCCGTCACCCCCCCAATTCTCCTCACAGCGGGACGTGTCAACAACATGATAGACCTCACAACAGTTCAGCCTGTCTGAATATGTGTCGACAGCCACACAAACCACAAGCCTGATGGCTAATGTACCAGCAACAACCATTAACACTCTAAAGTTGAAGCAGCGATGCTTTCACGTGTTCCTCAACACACACCTTACACAAACTAAATATTTCAGCACGCTATTTGACACATCTTATATCATGAGAACAGTATTTGTTTAAAGCAATTGTTGCTAGAAGCTTAAACAGCAGTTTATTTATTTATTTTTGGTGGTATTTAAACTTAGCAGTAGTTAAAGGGACAGTTCACCCAAAAATAAGAATTCTTTCATCATTTACTTACCCTCGAGCTGTTCAAAATCTAAATACATTTCTTTGTTTCTACTATGGTTGTCAATGGGACAATCCAAGAACGGTTAGGTTACAAGCATTCGTCCAAATATCTTTCTCTGTGTTCATTACAACAAAGACATTTATACAGATATGAAACAACTCCAGGGTGAGCAAATGATGAAAGAATTTTTAATTGTGACCCTGGACCACAAAACCAGTAGCACAAGGACATTTGCAGTAATAGCCAAAAATACATTGTATGGGTGAAAATGATTAAAAATTATTAAAAAAATCATTGAAGATATTTTGTAAATTGCCTACCGTAAATATTTCAAAAGCTTATTTTTGTAGTGACTGGAGAAATATTCTATGCTACTTCATTTGGAAAACTTTAAAGGCGAGAGTTGTCCTATCATATCAAACCATATATCAATGGAAAGCTTATTTATTCAGCTGTCAGAGGATGTAAAAACCTCAATTTAAAAAATTGACCTTTAAGACTGGGTGACATTTTTGGGTGAACTGCTCCTTTAAGAATTTAACCACACATATGTGTGTCACTGACTGTAGAAACATTTGCATTGATTCATTCAGTTTTGAATTTGAACAGCAGAATTATGATGGTTTGCTGACAGAACATTCAATATCTGTCATCAAAATTCATCAAATTATGAAATGATTTTTTTATGATGAAAGTGCTGAAGATAAACCGTCATAGGTTGTATTTGCACACAGCTAAAGGTGAAGATGGAGCGCAGCCAAGCATATGTTTAGAAGAACACAAACAAAAACACTTTAGCCTTTTCACCGAATGACCTTTGTGTTGAGATCGCTGCTGATGTTCTTTTGTATGCCAGCCGCCTCCAGCCCAGCGCAGACCAGCGCTACAATTTCACCTCCATTTCCTAAATCTCTCTTGACTAAATGTCAGGATTACACATTTCCCTACACTCACACTCCAGAAACGCTCATTAGCATTCATTACTCTCTCTCTCTGTGCACGTGTGTGCGCTTGTGTGTGTCCAAATGTCCCCACAATGACAGTAAAAGTCTTACACACATTATCATTCAAATTGATTATTAAACATACTAAATGATGCTCAGAATGTGAGTGATCAGAATGTTACTGTGTTTACTCTTGTGTGTCACAGATGCTCGTCTCATGACATCTTACTAAAGACTCATTCAGCAGCACATTTTACAAGTTTTTGTGGTCACAGAGAGAGAGGAAGGTGTGAAACGTAAACCAAACGAAGAGAGTTCATACACATGGTATGATTTCACATACTTCTTTTCTTTCTCTTTTGGGCATCTCTCAGTTATGTCATCAAGGTGTTTAAACTCATTTCATTTGACAAATTGAAGTCTCTCAGTATTTGAACCATGTTGAGCTGCTTACTGGCTGATTTAAAATTAAGTACAATGACTCACAACAACACACACTTATCTTTTAAATACCATTTCACAGTGAACTCAGTAGCGAGCTGCGCGTGTGGCGAGGGGGTCTGGTGTGGTCTCTACCGCGAGCTGGCAGTCGTCCAGTACGGCGTGAAGGCACGGGCTGGTTCTGGTCTGGTCTGGTCACTGCAGGGGAGCCTCTAATAGACGCCCGCATCCGCTCTAATTAAAGCAAGTGACAGGAGAGGGCATTACGAGCTGATGAATAATTACAATTTGAGGAAAATTGTGCAGCCGGGGCGGCAAATCTGGAGGGACAAGCACTGAAAACAAGGCGTTCAGCATTAAGACTACAGTCAGTCAAATCTGTGAAGTGGGCCACGGGCGTTAACACACGGCCTGTGTGAAAAGAAAAAAAAAGCGTTGTACTGGTGGCGAGGTTGAGACCTCACAGCTCCTGAGGGAAGACGCTACAGAAATACATCACAGCACCAGAGATCAGCCATTAATGCTGAAAACACCAGACAAAGCAAGACAAAAGACACGTGTGTGTGTGTGTGTGTGTGTGTGTGTGAGAAGATTTCTGCTGGTCAACACTTAAGAAAACTAACCATTTTGCTGGATTGAGATAGACACCTCAGCGGTCTGCAGACGTTGTGTTCATGTGTTGTGTGCCAGAGGCTGAATGTACTTTCATTAGTGACGGCCTTCACAAGGTTCTTCAGCTCCTGAGGTGATTTAACACTGTTGTCTGATGCTCTTTTCTCCACCAGCTGTGGCATCATGTGTGCTGGACCTTCTCGACACACCATCTTATGCCACAAAAAAAAACCCACGCAATAATGAAGCCCCGCCCCTAAACCTAACAGTCGCTGGCACAGATTGAAAACAACTTCTCAACATGATGTCTAAATGCTGTTTGTTTGCGCTGATCAGTTCAAGTCCAAGTAGATAATATTGTAAAATGTCGTTTTTAATGTGAAACCTCACTGCTGCTTTGTGAATCTTTACTATTTGTTAAGTTGTTTGAAATGTTCATGTGTCACTTCTTTATAATATTTCATCACATTAAAAAACAGCAGAGACGTTTCAGTGTTCTTTACATAGCCTAATAGGCAGCTTTTCTACGCTGTTGACCACTGATTCCCCTCCATTTCGTTTTCGTCTCGGACGTTATCGTCTGCACCGGAATCTTCGTTTGTTTCTCGTTATTCTGGGATTTCTCAATTACAGCCCAACTAAGACTCGCTGTAAAGATAATAGGCCATCATTGTACAATATGGAGCTTCTCCTTCCATCTCATTTGTCTGTAAAGTTGCATCAGAAACATACGGAGCGTTTCTAATCATCTATTAGAAGATCCACTCCGAGTTTTACTTTCCCTCACGCTTCATGTGATGCGAGCAGGACGCGGTCGGAGGGTAAAAGTGAAGCCGCAGGACACTCGGCTTGGCATTTACGTTTATTAATCCTGATCACAGATTCCAGTCATTAAACTAATAAGACTGTATTTAAATGAGCCGGCCTTTGTGTTCTCTTCATACACAAACACGTGGACGCATATTTCAGTCAGAAGTCTTTTGCTTTACTGCGTTAATAACAGAAGTAATGAGATGAGGCGCTCCTCCTCCCTAATGAATAATTATTTATAGTCTTCCAAGCGGAAAAATCTCCATCTCATGCATGTTTTCTGAAAACCTTTTTGCTCAAATCACTTGTATGGCATGTTGTGTATCTTCAGGGTGGGTAAATATGGATTTCATTTGGTGAATTGAAACGAGAGAGAGATTGTATCTGTAGGGTGATTGTTAGTTCAATTGTTTTTCATGCATTCTGTTTCATTTTGTCTATTTGTTAACCTATTTTTGTTGTTAGTGCCTTTGTCATTAAAATACCTATTTATTTATTACATCCCTCACTTTGGCAGTATTGAAATGCTGGAGTTTATTTCATGAAGTTGAGTTTTGTCTTTGCTGCAGTGTTTGGATAGAGGGAAGGTCTCTGCGAAACAGTGATTATGGCAGACGTGACCGCGAGCGTTGTGGATCATGTAAATGGCAGAGTCTCGTGGCTTTAGCGAGGACTTGATCCAGTAAGTAGTGCGTCGTCGCTCGGGGACTGCGCTCGCACCCGGGGCTTGGATGTGATTTTGTGGCTTGACATTAAACCTGCCGGCTCGGAGGCGGATGGCGATGATGGGGGGAAGTTTAGGCCTGCTGATCTTACCAACCCCCCCTCTCTTGGCCACCGGGTGCATGTGGAAGGGGGGTCGTGACCCTTACGGAGCGCAACGGTTCTGGACGCTAACGTACCCTGACGAGGGGTTATTGGAAACATATTCTTGAGGCCTTCGCCATTTACTGCCTCTGTGGGGTGAGAGGAGATGACCTTCTCCAGCGGCGTGCGGCGAGGGGGATGTGTTCTCAGACTGACTCTAGATCAGTGTATCACTGCCCAAGAGAGTGTTACACACACCAGAGATCACACACACACACACACACACACACACACACACACACACACACACACACACACACACACACACACACACACACACACACACAGTTTATCCTCTTTATTTATATACACTGACTGATGCTAATGATGTACACTGGAGAAGTTTTCACAACACTTAATGTTGTTATTTAATCAATTATAGATCTAGATCTAGTACATTATATTGACACAGTACTTTTTATTTTCAAAAAGTTTTGGTTATTTACTGCGTGTGTTTACCAAATGTTGTAGACACTGTTATTTTTTTAATTATATTTACATTTTTTTATGCAAGGTTTATACAGTGTGGCTGTTGTTTTTACGAATATAATTTTTTTAATAGTTTTTTATGCATTTGATGTAGTAGTAAAGCTGGAGCTACTTGAAGTTTGTTTAACACTAAAATATTGGTTGACCAATCAGAACCAAGAATTGAAGAATGTCATATTTTTAAAAGAATGAATAATATTTTGGATGATTTTATCATGTGTGGCAGAAGTATATTTCCCATCCATCTGTTGAAATGTAAGGTTTATTTTCTGTGGATTCAACCATTCACCCCTTCTGCTCCAGCGAGCCGCGGGTCGTAATGTTCACTTTTGGAGTGTGAATGTGTGGAAGGCGTTGGGTTAACTGGCATGTGTTTCACACCGCAGACGAGTTCAAATGCTTACAGATGCTTCCTGCATGCGCAATATTTCACCAACAAACTGTGGCCACGTGCTGCTTGTGAGAAATGCAGCGATCATTTTAAATCTATGTCTCAGGAGACTCCAATGTGACTTAAAAACAACGCGTCATTGAACCGTCATTCGGTTTTTATCTAATGTTTCTTTTGTCACTTTGAAATGTCATTTTCTTTACTACACAAAACAAAAGTTCTGTCATAATTTTTTTACATTCATGTCCTTCCAAACCCATATGAGATTTTTATATGCTGTTTGTTCACGAACACAGGCTGGATTGACACAGGCTAGATTGAAACACAGGCTGGATTGAAATATTGACCTGTTAACAGCCAAACACACCTGTTGTGTTCCATGACAGAAAGCACTTATGTGTTTGTTTTGAGTAGTTGTTTTGAGAAGTCCCAAATGTTCTGTTTTATTAAATAAAAACTCATAAATTCATTTACCACGTTTATGTTTTAAATACATCTTGTAAAAGATTTACACCAACAGAATTAAGCTGAAACACAGACTTCAACTGCAACGGCTTAAATCAAAGCTTTTCAGATTTTCAGAGTTCAGGGATCTTCTGTCAGTGTTGTGAAAATATCTGCCACAGCTGATGAAAGTCAGTAACATTCTTATACAAATATCCTCAAGCACATCTCGCCAATTATTTACCAAATCTAAAATCAGAATTACAGCTTTGATGTCAAACTTTGATGACGTCTGTCTGTCACAAACTTGCAACAATCTGTCAATATTCTGCACATTTACCTCTGGCTTGTGTTTTTTGTTGGGTTTTGTGTGATTGTGAGCACCTATTGATTGACAGCTGGCTCCAGAGCCACTCAGTCCTCTTAAAATACCAGAGTCAAGCTTCAGGTTTCTCCCACAGGCCCCGGGCCCCCCTATTGTCTGTCTGAGTGTGTCTCCGCTGGTGCGGCCCTGCCCCGCCCCGCCCTGCCCTGGCCCTCTCATTCACTGTCAGCTCATTGTGCGAGGCCTCTCTCTCTCTCTCTCTCTCTCTCTGTCTCTCTCTCTCTCTCTCTCTCTCTCTCTCTCTCTCTCTCTCTCTCTCTCTCTCTCTCTCTCTCTCTCTCTCTCTCTCTCTCTCTCTCTCTCTCTCTCTCTCTCTCTCTCTCTCTCTCTCTCTCTCTCTCTCTCTCTCTCTCTCTCTCTCTCTCTCTCTCTCTCTCTCTCTCTCTCTCTCTCTCTCTCTGTATTGCGTTTGGTATTTAAAGTCACTTTCATCATTATGTGATGTCTCTGATAAAAACGCTTCAGTTTGTTCACATGCACTTGTTTCTGTTTATTTCACGTGAAAGATGATATTTATACTTTAATGCAGAATGAAATCTTCACCTTTGAACTGTTTTACACATCTTTTTTTTCACAATTTCTTTTGTAGAAATATTAAATGTAAGTTTCATTACATTTTAATGCAATATTTCTGTTTTAGTTGTTAGGGTTAGTTCAAAAAAATTTTCAAAAACGTATCTGAATGCAATGAGGAAGACATTTGTGTTACCGCATTGCAACATGAAGATGGTTTTAATGGCTGACCAAACTTGAGCTTAAATAAGAAGAAACGCATTTCACACACTGAAGTATAAATGTACGTAATATCTCACAGACATCAAATGGCTCATAAATATGAAGAAATTTGAGAAAAATCTGACAGATGTCTCTGTCATTAGAGTTTCAGAAGAGATCTCAACAATGTCTCAAACTGAGCGCAGATTTGTCAAATCTAGAATATTATTTTAGATCTCTTTATGCTGGAATTTACAAGGCTTCAAATGGTTCAAAATGCTGCAACTGGGGTTGGCAAATATGAGCACATAACTCTTGTTTGAATGTCTCTTCATAGAGTTGACTACTGTATGTTTTTAAATCCCCAAATAGTCTTGCACCCCATTACATATCTGATCTCTTCAATTTGAACATACATGGCAGATGTTTACGGTCCACAAACATAAACACTGTCCCAGCCTCAGGTACTGGTAAAGTCAAGAGGGGTTCGAGCTTTTGCAGTTGTTGGACCTAAGCTTTGGATCAGCCTCTCTCTATCTTTGAGATACATGACCTCTATACATGAATTCAATTTAGGTTATCAGACATTCAAATAATGTTCTTATCTTACTGTGTTTATAATTTCTTTCTTCTTTTTCTTATTCATCCTACACTCTTATTCTGTTAAGCACAGTGGCCAACTCTTGTTGACTTGCTATATACAGTCAAATAAAAAATTATTATTGCACCACATATGAGTTTTGATATTTTTTCTAGTGCTGGCAGGAGACTGTAGTTCATTTATGTAAGTGAGGATAGCAAAATGAAATAAGCTGTCACATATAAAAATTCTTCATACAGTGGACTGATAAAAACTATTCAGACACTTTGACCCATCCATGTTTTGCTTAAGTGTTTTTTGGACTTGAATTGCTAATGTGACCTTTTTTTGCACCACAGACTGAACAAAATGAAGCAACTTATGGTAATTGGTTGACCTACATTGATATGATCTAATTGTGTACTTAAATTGAACATCTGACAGCTATTCAGCCTAATCCATGACACATATTTTTATTAAAGTTATTGACATTAATTACCACTTTTTTATACTATGGTGAATATGTGTGATAATGTGAGAAATGTTTAGGGTGTCTGAATAAATTTGGCTTTAACTGTACAAAAAAATTAATGAATAAATGAACTCAAAATTTCTCACCAAATTTAGCCCAATCCAGATGATTTGAGCTCTAGAATTGACCTTCTCCAGAATTATGAAAGAGAAACATAATGTCGGTAATAACATTCTCATCTGAACAGATCAAATTTAACAATGTAACTCTTTATTTTACACAGTTCATAAAATTTCTCTTTCAATTCGCATTCCAGTTAAACATTTCGAAGCGTTTCATTTCAATGACATGTCATTTTTTAGCCCAGCCCCGGTTACTAACACGCTTTGTGAGGCATTGCCGTGATTCACCAGCTTTTCCTGTTGCGTTTCATTTACAGAAAGCCAGTAATAAAATTGAGTTCAATCACAGGCGTCAGACTGAAGGGTTAGAGGTTAACCTGAGCACAGGGTCAGCCGTGTAACCTGTCCCGTTCAGAATGAAAAGGGAAAGCCCACTTTTGTCATACTAACCCTAAAAGGTCAAGGGGGTTATGAGGTCAGTGTCGCTGGGACAGCCCGGATCACTCAAGTGTTATAAATTATATACTAAATCAGAGCCAAAGAAAAATCAGCGTCTCTTCCTGAGCAGGGGTCACCCGGGAGGGCACAGCGATGTTATTTCCACGACCTTAATCGAAAGTAAAGGAAGCAGTCGGTCGAATGCGTGCACCTCTGAGGTCAAGGGACACAATAGACACCTGTGACACGCACCGACTAAAACACACACGACCAGCACTTGCACGTCATGATTGTACAGATGATGCAGACTAAGTAGATTTGGCCCATTACAGTCTTAAGTGCTGTTCTCTCACAATACTGTCAGAGAACATGAGGTGAAGGTCACGTGTAATGAAAATGCATTCTGCTTTAGACAACAAACACGTCCAGAGGGTGAGACATGCTGAAACCCTAACCCTAAAACATGAGGGAAATGATAACAGGCCAGTCCTATCCCTAATCCCTAATATTGTCACCCTAAAATCTGAAACGGCGTCCTGTCCTGTGACCAGTGAGGAACATGTAAATCATTGCCATCAGTGAGTTTGAAGTGTACCAGCCGAGCAGCGCGTAACGGTGTGACGCCACATGAGCTATAAATCAACATACGTTCTGAACTCAGTAATGCGCAGCTTTAATGACACCGATAAAAATTTTATGATACTGTATGTCCGTTCCCTTCACCTGAAGCCTATCAATGATCTTCATCAGGCGATAAACTGAGATTCAAGAATCGCTCCAAACAACTCAGGTATTCTCTCTCTCTCTCTCTCTCTCTCTCTCTCTCTCTCTCTCTCTCTCTCTCTCTCTCTCTCTCTCAGTGTGTTTGTTTATTGTGTTTGTTGTGCAGGAAGTGCATGATGTTAACAACCCGCTGCACACGTCGCAGGACGGGCGGGCCGTGATAAGACGCAGACGGGTGACAGGAGGTGTGCGTGAGCTACTGGAGACACTCTTATCTGTGGGTGGCAGAGACGCCCGCCGCTTCCGCACGGAACAGAGACGTGGACGTTAACCTGCTCTACCGTAAGCATATAACAGATCTGCAGTCAGTACTGCCATGAAAGTAGATCAGAGAGAGAGAGTGTGTGTGCGTGCGTGCGTGCGTGCGTGTGTGTGTTGTCCTGAAAAGCACATGAGACAGCAGATCTTTCTGTTTGTGTACTGCACATTTATTAGAGGCCAATGAGACACTCATAAAGCAGAAAATCTATATGCTGCATTGAAGGCGTTTGTGTGTGTGTGTGTATGAGGACCGGCGGCTCCACTCTGTCTGCCTCTCTCTCTCTCTCTCTCTCTCTCTCTCTCTCTCTCTTCTGCAGAGAAAGCTGAATTATTTTTATCATGCCACGTCACAAATGAGGGATGGAATATGTGAATACAATGAGTCCTGATCATGTTCTGCTGTCCGCTGAGGTCACATGGCCTCACTGGTTCATTGTTATTGTGCGTGCGTGCATGTGTACAACATCACATTAAATCACTTTTCTTGTGTCAATTTATTCACCCTGATGGGTTTAAAAATACAGAGAAAACCAAAGAGCCTTCATTTTTATGCACTTTACAAAACTCAACATATATGAGATACTGGAAAATGTAATGCAATGTATTAAATTAATATTATACTTCCATTTATTTTTAGGTTTGTGACGTGGCAGTTCATTATATATTATTCAATAGGGTGATCAGAGCATTATTAGGAAATAAAACATCTTGCAAAGAAAAAGCTTATTTTTGTACTATTGATATTTGTACTGTATTAGAGAGAGAGAGAGAGAGAGAGAGAGAGAGAGAGAGAGAGAGATGGAAAATGGATTTCAATTGATTATTGAATATTCATTCAGAAAATGTAGTTGTAATGGGTTTAATTTGTGTTTTATCATGTATGTCATATATTTGTTGCTTCTGACAAATGACAAATGTTTCAGCACATTGAGTCTTTATCTCTTCTGGAAAGTGAGGTGTTTTCAGTGTCATCTGTTGTGAGAATTCTCTGTCCGCAGGTATTCTTAATGTATTTTTACATGAAGGTGAAGGTGAGTTGTTCTCTGTGGGTGGATTCTGATGGGTAACATATCGCTGGTCTCCGTGAATGCTGCTCAGACCCGACAGTATTTATACCCACCTGACAGTCACATCACATATGAAGAAAAGAGAGAGAGAGGCTTTGTCTTGTAAATCATCCATAACCAGAAAACTGTAATGAGTTTTCAACAAGAGGGCATTCACCTGAAATTAATCTGCTGGGAGCAAAATGAGCAGATTACATTTGGAGATGAAGTCTGAGTGTATGAATACATGCTTACCTGAAGAGCGGAGGACAAAATCTGATCACAAACCCACAGCTGTGCCACTCTACCATTAATATTCAGCATATCAATCATGCCGAACGGCCAGTAACAATACCAGTGTGAGGTGGAGTCTGTCATGTTGTGCTCCAGGTGGTGACCAGTGAGCTCTTCGTCGGCCCAAGTGATCACAGCTCACATCCCGAGAGCCATCGGTTCCTAAACGATTTATTTTTCAGATACTTTTCTCATAAAGAAACAGCTTAGTGAGTTCAACAGCTGCTCATTGTTGTATTATCCAGCCAAACCTGTGTTTCTACAGCCCACTGTACGCGCTCGTACACGGAGGTCACGTCCCCCGAATCGCGGGTCACGGCACCACATTTCAAAGCCACTGACAATGTCATTAGTGGGGCTGGAGGTGATGAGGGACCCCGACTCTGAATGTCTGCCCCTCCTCCTCTTCACTAATGGTCTATTTGTGTACACGGCTGTCAGCTGACCTCGGAGACGTATAGAGACACCAGGAATCGGAGGTTTATCTTAGCAAGCGTGTGATAGCATCAGTTATCACCCAGAGTGGTTGGCCATTAACAGTCATGAAACATTAGCTTTATCATGAATATCAGGAGGAGATGTTTGTAAAGTGCATCATTAACCTTGTGCTTGTGCATGAGTGACCGGATACAATAAAGAGCACAAATACATCACACCAGTGATAAATACAGTAGCTCTACTCTGTAGTGCTCTTCATACGTTTGCCGAATGTGCTGAGAAGCTCAGCAGAACATCTTGAGAGTCCCTTTGTCATATGAGTTAAAGTAAAGAAAGAGCCAAAGAAAATGGATGAAGTCAAAATCACGAACACACACGGTTTTCATCCTGATCGAGTGACATTGTTAAAGACTGCGGAAAATGCTGTTTTGTCCGGCTCGGATCAGATTTGCCTGACGTCAATGTAAGTTCTGAATTGTGAGCAAATGTGAAAATAAACACATTCAATACTAATATGACTTTATACTACACACCATCTGTTTTGAACAGGTTTTAGTTTAGTAAGCTGCGTAAGATTTTTAGAACAAACACAAGCCGAATCTAGATTATTATTTCACTACATGGATGTTTGTAAAGTCATATTTAATTGCACATGCGTGAATAAATGTTTGCTGGAAATACAGATGACAGATTTTTTCCTCTGGAGTTCCTGGATGTCGTATATTTGATGGTCAATCTGATATCACAATCACTAATGAAATATTTAAAACTATAAGCTCTAGATAGTGGCTTGAGGATGAATATTTTATGAGTTGCGTTATTTACACGTTTGTCAGCGGGCGATCAGTGTTTTCTGTGTCCGCGGTCAAGTCTCACGCTGAAGGCCAGAAGTGAAGGTGAAACGTGGCTCTCACTGTCAAACCTCAGAAAACTGAAACCACATCACTGACATGAGCCGCAAACACTGACACACACACACTCTCTCTCTCTCTCTCTCTCTCTCTCTCTCTCTCTCTCTCTCTCTCTCTCTCTCTCTCTCTCTCTGTGTAGTATAGCAGGATGTAGTGGGACAGAGAGACAGTGACACCTGCTGCTGAGACTCATCTTCTCTTCATGTTCCTGTAGATGAGTACGATAAAGATGCTTTTGAAGATGTCTTGATGTTTCTGTTCTGCTGATTTTCGGTTACATCTGGGACCCAAATGACAATGCAAATACACATTGTTCCTCATCTAAGCCCATTCATTCTTGTTTCACAGTTTCTGTTCATGATTTTCGAACTTTTTATCTGCAGTGTTCTTTTAGTTTGCCTGAAATATACATTCTTTGTAAGTGAATGCAAATGTATCAAGTGCACTATTTGTCTCTGTTAAAAAGAGTGAAATGTTATAAAAGCAAACACAGAACTGTTTTAAAAACACATGAAGCACTCATTGCAGATACAGCCGTGTTTTCTCGATCATTAATGTTAAAGGAGGCAAACAGAACAAACCTACTGTCAATATACAGCCATTAAACTATTACTGTATGCATACAGTATTGTACTGCTACTACTGTTCATGTGGTCGTGATGAAAAGTATCTGCATGTTTGCATCTTATCACGCTCACCAATCCTGACACGTCTCTGTCTAATCCATCGTATGAAAAACACCAAATCCTTTCTTTAATAACAGATCTTAACACAGGGTAAAGCCATCTTCCTCTTGTTTCCAGGTCACACCATAATCTGCACACAAGATTAAAGATTTACAGCAGAAATCTGAATACAGACAAGTAAAAACAAATAAAGGCAACCCCTAACCTTATTTTGGCATTATAGTTTTTGTTTCTTTGTGTGTTCGGTTTCTTATTATGTTAATATTATCAAGAGCGTATACTCTAGATACTATATAGACCAGATGTTATAGATGGGACACTGTAGACATGATACTTTAGACTGGATACATTAGATGTGATACTAAAGAACATTTTAATTGGTTATATATATAATGAAAAACTGGACAGAACTTTGTACAATCTTACATTGAAAATACTCATTCATAGATGCCTAAGTAGTGTTTACAGATTTGGGTCTAAATCTGAAACCCGACGTGCGGATAAAAGGTCAAGGCCACAGACCCACTGCAGGTTAGTTTAGCATGTATCTGCAGTTCGAGTGTGTGTGTGTGTGTGTGTGTGTGTGTGTGTGTGTGTGTGTTGTGTGTGTGTGTGTGTGTGTTGTGCGTTTGGTTAATGAGATCAATCCAGGATGTAGCAGCGATTGTGAGAGACCACAGAGGTGAACGGTTTGGAGAGAATTCATTAGCGTGTAGACAGCTGGCTAGAGTTTCAGCACGGCCGTGTCCGGGATCCTGCACTGTAAACTATACTGCAGGATGACATTTCCTCCGGCCCAACAGGGAACTGATTAGAAAATGGTCTGTGATGAAACAACAAGGCTACAATCTTTATCAGACCTGAAAATCTCTCTCTCTCTCTCTCTCTCTCTCTCTCTCTCTCTCTCTCTCTCTCTCTCTCTCTCTCTCTCTCTCTCTCTCTATCTCTCTCTCTGGCTCAAATGATGCGTCTCGTGGGAGTTTGCTGTAAGTACTCCATCAAGCCAACTGCATTAGTGTAATTTCGTCCCAGGAAATTAGCAGAGCCAAGCGGCGCCAATTAGAAGTCAATAGCTGGCTTTATTAATCGAGCTAGCCATCACACTTGATTAGATTAAGCGAGAGCTCTCCTCCTCTCGCTCTCTCCCTCCTCTCTCTCTCTCTCTCCCTCTCCTCTCTCGCTCTCTCTCTCTCTCTCTCCTCTCTCCTCTCTCTCTCTCTCTCTCTCTCTCTCTCTCTCTCCTCGTCTCTCTCTCTCTCTCTCTCTCTCACTCTCTCGCTCTGTGTGTGTGTGTGTGTCTGTATGAATATTAAGAATTAAAACAGACCGGACACACGACATATTTAAATCATTTATTCTACTTATGTAAGTCAGCATTTGACTAATATAAAAAGTATGAACATCAATGATCAACAACAATCCATCATGTAATTGAATGTAATGTAACACATGATTTTGTTTCTAGAATATTTGTGAAGTGTGATAGTGGCATGACATCAGTGGGGTTTGAGGTCACTTTATAGGATTATGATATGTGTGATGGTTTTCTGTGTAATCTCACAACCCCATTACAATCCTCAGATTTATATTCCTAATCCGTCTTTGACACTGATTTGAGTTTCAGAAGAATAAGGGAACAAGACACATGGAAACATTGATCCATCTGTTTCTACAATCTGTCTATGACACAAACGCTTGTGAGAGACAAAACATTCAGCAGCTACTAGAAGAGTTATTATCATTTTCTTTTCAGTTTTGTTTTATTGTTTATCTTAGATTTTTTTAAAAGTTTTCATTATAATTTTAGTTTAATTCTAACCTATTTTATGTTATGCCTTTATTGTTTATTTGTTGTGTTATTTGTTGTTTTTATTTTCATTTCAGTTTTAGATTTTATTTTAAGACCTAAAGCTCTTCAAGTTTATTACTAATGCAACCTTTCTATGGTTGTTTAGAGTTGTTTAAATCACAACTAGGCCTATATTTGATTTGATTTCAATGAACCCTAACCCTAACCCTAACTTTTGGAAAACTATAATAACATTGCCATAAATCCCATCACTTCACAGGTCTGATCTGCTGTGACGCTGGTAAAAAGATGAACGCATATCTGGCTGTTTGTGATGATAAGTAAGTGACAGAATAAAGGCTTGATTCAGAGACATGATCCATCTTTAATTAATAGTGTATAATATGAGTATATTAGTACTAGTACTCATTATCTAAAGTATACTTAAAAGTACTTTTTTTACTAGTGTAACTGGGTGAAAACTGTGAACCGGTTCATGTGAAAGTGCAGCATGTATGCACATATGATATCTTGTCTTTGTTTCAGAAAGCTGACCGTGTTTGTTTTATTTGGTGGATGCTCAGATGTCTAGTGTTATGTATGAAGTCTGTTGTGTTAGTCCACAATGATCATCATTCAGTTCAGAAATCTGATGAACTGTAGACGAGCTTCAGAACTGAGAGAGAACACATAAGGAACTGTCATCATTGATAACTTGCAGTGCATTGAAGGTATTCACTTGATCCGTGTGGGTTCTCTGGAATGGAACCCGTAACTGAGCTACAGAAACACTGTTGAGATTTGCATATCAGATCACATATTACATACATGTAGATTGTCGAAAGGAGTTCTTTACATTTTATTGTCATTTGAATCATTTTTGTCATATTTTTATAGAAGTATGCAAATAATGTCTAAAACTCACTACACCTATTTGTACAGTATCTGGTGAGTAGAATCACATAGAATGGCCTGAGGTTTCTTATCCAGCGGTCATACAATGAACTTTACAACCGAGTTAAGCAGATCCCATCATGATCTTTGATAGATGACTACTTACAGAGGAGATGATGTCACAAGGAATCCTTGTTACTCTTCATGAGCATAAATCACAGCGCAAGATTAGCATGTGCTAGAATGTGTCCCATGACACTGATGGAATGAACTGTTGACACGCAGCACAAGTCTCGCTGGAGCCGGTGGGTTAACAGGTTGCGTGCCCGCATTTCAAAGTGCATGGTGCTCAGCTTCATCTTTCAAAAAAGGTGCCAATACAAAGATACAGTATTGATACGTTGTGTGTTTGACATCTTACTGGAGGTTGGGGCATGTGTTTGTGAGGATAGCAACAGTCTGGTTATGAAAAGCTTTCAGGCTTGAATGTGGAATAAATGCTTACCTTTGATAAACATGCAGTAAAGATTCTTCAAACTGTTTTGCATGTTCCGCTGAACTCCTTCAGGCATATTCGCTCAGTCTCAGTAAGATGACTAAAACATGAAATCTCACTCTTCGACAGGTCATGATCGTGCCTGAGGGTCCTGTGAGAGATTGATCAGCGCTTTATCGCCTCAAACTGTGTTGAGGTTCCAGTTTGTTATTTGCCATGTGAAATGTGTTTCTTATAAGATGTTCTCATGAGAGTGAGCAAACTTATCTTTTGTTATGTGTTTACTGGTTTCAAAGAGAGCATTCAAATCCTGTTGTTTAGAAGACTCACTGAAACTCTGTCATGGCACAAATCACTTTTTGTCTTTCATTGGACACGGCAGGACAACAAATCAGTTATTGTCTGTTCTGCTGGCCGTCTGGATTGCTCCGTTGGTAGCACACTGCACTAACAGTGCAAAAGTTCATGGGTTTGATTGCAAGGAAAACACATACACGTGAAATATAACATAAATGTTCAGCTAAGCCACTTCTGGCAAATGCGTAAAAGTAGATGTAAACCTCCTAAACATGTTCACTTCAGTGGCAGAGCCATGAATTATTCCACAAATAAAACCTCTTGTAACACAAGAGTTTAAGAATTCAATTTGATTTTATTTAGACAGCGCTTTTCACTTTCAGTTTTGCACTGTTGAGAACAGAAATCATTCTGAAAAATTAAGAAGACACATGGCATTACAACAATTGTTTCTCAATATATTGATGAAACTGAACTGATGTACTAGTAAATGCTGTGCATATCAAATTAGGCTAGTGGTCCAGTTTGATTGATTGATTTATTTTTAAATAAGATGCATTGTGTTTACAATGCATCCTATTTAAAATTATATGCGGCATAGTAACAATGGGGCATGTTGGTAACCATCCATAATATCATGTTTCCTTTCACTAGATTATTTACAATATTATAAGGTGTGTAGTATTATTATGATGCCATATTACTACAGCTAGGTTTTATTTTTACAATATTATTATGTTTGAAGTCTTAAAAATAAAAGTGTTTCAAAAGGTTCTTTGATGCCATAGAAGAACCTTTTGGTTCTATGAAGAACCTTTCTTTTTTACAAAAGGTTCTTTGTGATGAAAAAAGGTTCTTCAGATTATAAAAAAGTAAGAAAGAGATGGTTCTTTAAAGAATCTTAGGCTGAATGGTTCTTTGTGGAACCAAAAAAGGTTCTTCTATGGCATCGCTGTGAAGAACCTTTTAAGCACCTTTATTTTTAAGAGTGTAGCAATACAATGTCAGTAAACATAACTAATAATATATGCTTATTATCAGCATTGGAAACTTAAAATTACAATAAACCTGAACTTTGCAATATTACCAAGTCATTTAAATAAACTGTTTAATGAAGGTAAATGCATAATTAAAGTTAAATGTAAGATGTTTATGAAGTAAAAAAATCCCCCCCCCACAAAAGAAACCCTGTTCTACTGATGTAAATATATGTTGAAAAAAAACTTTGGGAGAACCTATACTCAACTCTGGAATGTGATACAGCAAAGATAATAATAATAAAAAATGAGTTTTGTCATCAACCTTCCAGTCACCAGCTCTGGACCAGGCCATACCACACAATTAAAGGATCTTTCCACACTAGTTTGTAGTATGCCATTCAGATTTCTATTAACCATCTTTACTGTTTTTATAGCATCTTCCTGTACTAGTTCACAGTGACCTCCTCTTCCAGAAGACATGATAAATGTCTGATGGCTCATTTATTTTACATGTAAGATGAACCCTGCAAAACGTCGGCCAGGCCATTTCAAATAAGCATTTATGCAAGCCTTTATACCCGAATCAATCTCTTTCTTTGTTGGCAACTGGAAAGTTTAATGATAGCTGTGGGGCTTGTGCATTTGTATCTGTCATATAACAACATTATAGGCATTCCTCTCCAACACAAAGTTCTCTCATTTGAGAATTGAAGATGTGGTCATAACCTGCCCCCAACGTAACCACACCCTTTGTCCATTGCCCTAACCTCTTGTGTCATCACACCCCTTGTAACTGCAGAGTTCCCCTCCATAATAAATCTCCAACCCTGCACACGTCTATCACCAGCTGAATTTGCTGTTGTGATATTGAAATATTGACTCTTCAGAACACAGTTATCAGGAAATGCTCCCCCATACACAAACAGAAGGTGTAACTTGACAAAGATATCTGACAAACCCTGATGCAGAAACCTCACTCGCGCTGCAATTATCTCTTTATAGATCTGGCCTCTAAAGGTAAGTGCCCTGCTAAAAGCATTTGTACATAAACATCACTGACTAGGAGACATTTATGTGATATTGAGTCATAACTTTGACAGGCGCCGCAGACGCTCTCATAGACAGTCCTGTGATGACAGCCGACAAAGAAAACAGCCATTATCTGTAACTATTTCATTTTTAACACTCATATACAAGTAGAAATAGATACAGTCAGGAGTTCTGCTTCCTCATATTTTTTCTTTGCTTTAATTAGACATCATTAGGCTGCAAGGAAAGAGTTGAAATCAACATCCAAGTTGTTTTCTCAAGTTTCAAACATTCAAATGGGACTCCTATTGTATATTAATGATTTAATATACATTTCACACAGCTGAAGCAGCAGAGAAAACTCTTAATGGACGGGAAGAGGTAACTTGAGCTAGTGTGAATGGACTCATTGTTTGGTTGGTCATAATCAGGCGTGACAGTTGAGGCGTGAACCGATTCCCATCATTACAGCCCTAAAAAGCCCATTAAAATTGATGGCACGCTTCTTTCAGACTCACTGTCTGCTAGATTTAAGCCAAGCTGAAGACTACTGGATTGCATTACACAAACATTTTCCTAACACCCAGAGTAATGGACTTAAGGAGCATTGCATTCACACACAGAATATCCTGCAGGGCACACACTTAATACTAGGTCAGGTCACACATACATTACTGCAACTCACAAAACATCACTGCAGCTCACACATGCATTACTGCAACCCACAAAACACCACTGCAGCTCACACATGCATTACTGCAACCCACAAAACACCACTGCAGCTCACACATGCATTACTGCAACCCACAAAACATCACTGCAGCTCACACATGCATTACTGCAACCCACAAAACATCACTGCAGCTCACACATGCATTACTGCAACCCACAAAACATCACTGCAGCTCACACATGCATTACTGCAACTCACAAAACATCACTGCAGCTCACACATGCATTACTGCAACCCACAAAACATCACTGCAGCTCACACATGCATTACTGCAACTCACAAAACACCACTGCAGCTCACACATGCATTACTGCAATTCACAAAACATCACTGCAGCTCACACATGCATTACTGCAACTCACAAAACACCACTGCAGCTCACACATGCATTACTGCAACCCACAAAACATCACTGCAGCTCACACATGCATTACTGCAACTCACAAAACATCACTGCAGCTCACACATGCATTACTGCAACCCACAAAACATCACTGCAGCTCACACATGCATTACTGCAACCCACAAAACATCACTGCAGCTCACACATGCATTACTGCAACTCACAAAACATCACTGCAGCTCACACATGCATTACTGCAACCCACAAAACATCACTGCAGCTCACACATGCATTACTGCAACTCACAAAACACCACTGCAGCTCACACATGCATTACTGCAATTCACAAAACATCACTGCAGCTCACACATGCATTACTGCAACTCACAAAACACCACTGCAGCTCACACATGCATTACTGCAACTCACAAAACATCACTGCAGCTCACACATGCATTACTGCAACCCACAAAACATCACTGCAGCTCACACATGCATTACTGCAACTCACAAAACACCACTGCAGCTCACACATGCATTACTGCAACTCACAAAACACCACTGCAGCTCACACATGCATTACTGCAACTCACAAAACATCACTGCAGCTCACACATCTTTTTGCATTTTTAAATATTCAAATAAGCATTACTATAGTTTGAGAATTCATGCTTAAAATCTCTACTGTGGCTTTCGTTTAATGGTCATATTTTGATAAAGTCCAACAAACAAAAAGGTACAACTAAAACTACATCTGCAGTTTACTGGCAAACATTTTTCCCAAATTCTTCCCCAAACTATGCCCTCCTAGCACATTTGCTACTTGTCCATCACTCAATGTAGAGTGTGGTGGTTAGCACTTCAATTTTCTTCTCCGAAAGATATTTGCTAGACTCTCTCTTGATCAGCCTCTTCAGAAAGTATATTCTTCTAGATGAAGGAAACCATTGAAAATCGTCACGTCACTGGCGAGCGCTCGGCTGTCCTGATGAGCTCAGGTTGGGCACAGATTGTTTCCCCGTGAGGTTGTGTGAGGGACGAAAACTCCAGCGGCGGCTGGTTTAATCAGGTCTGACACGGAGGCCGTGCACCCGTCACAACCGACAGGTCAACAACAGAGAGAAAATGGCTTCCAGAGCCGTGACAGAAGATCCTTCAGATGTTGAGCACATTCGAGGGGTCAGGTGAAATTGCCTATACCGCGATTCGGCAGAAATGATGAGGGGTTGAAGGTCTGGCCTAAACAAACACAGGCGCCTGGACACGTGTGGAGACTGAAGCATCGGAATCAAATAACTCCCAAATGATGTTGCTGGCTGGCGTTTGAGAGGAAGGCAGCAGTTTAATGCAAATTATTTCTTCAGTAGAAAGTATCTCTCAGATGGTTTAGGGTTAAGAGTCATCGGTTTCTTTCTGGGGAAAAAATTGTACAAAATGAATATCAATTTTTTTCTTTGACTTTCTGCTCAAATATATCATAAGATATCCTGTAAATTGGTTTAAAGTGTTTCTTTGAGCAAAAGTCACTGAACTTTGTTTTTCAGGTGTAAATCAGCTTCTAATTGAGTGTTGAAAAATGTATAGATGCCAAAGATCTCCCTTCTCCTCACATGTCTTCTGGAGGTCCAGCTGATGGAGATAGATGTGTTGTTTGTTTTAGTTTAGGGCTAGAACATATTTTACACTGAAGAAGTGACAGAGCTGTGTGAGTTATGTCCTTTGAAGGGAAGAAAAGTGAGAAGTGACTCCCTTACTGCTTTACTCAAGACACGATTGGACTTGCTGAAACATACGCTGTGAAGCCACGGGTGGCCAAAGACAAGTCTTAGTCTGTTTGCTTTGTGCTTTCCGCCTGTCACATACATATTTACCTGGTTTGAGCACTATACCTAAAAAAGAACAGAATTATGACGGTGCTGTACGTTGTCAACTGTGCTCCACATTTAAAGCGGCAGAGATCTGTTGTCTGTTTGGATGAGGAGAGCAGATCAGCTGTCTTCACTGTTAAGGGCTGAAGTGAATGTCTGTGGTTCAGAAAACACTGGTTCAGTATTGTGAAAGTCCTTCAACACAATCAGACGCTTCAGCTCTCGGCCTTATGGGACCAGCTTGAGGGTCTTCTGGAGGGTTTGGACGACGTCCATCGGGTTATCAGCTGAGCGAGGGGTGATAAATGACTTTACAGAAAGCCTGAGAAGACAGAACATCTTTTTTCAAACAGTAACTACATATCACACAAGTGAAATTTTCCACAGTACTACAAAAATTATTCAAACTAGTGACTAAAAGCATTTCAGAGCAGTCAAGTAGAGAAAAAACTCAACTCAACTCAACTCAAGTTTATTTATATAACGCTTTTTACAATTTTCAGTGTTACAAAGCAGCTGTACATAAGACAAAATGACTATAAGCAAACCATTACATTTGTAAAAGGAAAGTAAGAACAACATATTGAAAGATTACACCCACACCACACACTCACGCTCATCAAACACACACACACACACACAAACACTCCCGCACACACACAACATACACACGCACACGAACGCGGACACACATGCGCACACACACATGCACACGAACACACGCACACGTACGTACAAAAAACAGAACAAAATTAAAGAAACATTTGAATAATACCATTATTTATTTATTTGTTTGTTTATACGTGTGTTCGTGTGTTTGTGTGTGTGTGTGTGTGTGTGTGTTCCTGTTTCCATCAGGACTGCTGGATCAATTTCACAATTCAAAAAACAGCTGAAGACCCACCTCTTCCATGAGCACTTAACTGTCTCATAAAAAAAAAAATTTTACCCCTATTTTTCCTTTTCTAATGTTCTCTATATACTTGCTTATACTATCTTGACGTTGTATTTGAAACCTTGTATTACTAGCAGCTCTCGTGAATATTGCTTACTTAGACGAATCGCTTGCTGTTTTCCTCAATTGTAAGTCGCTTTGGATAAAAGCGTCTGCCAAATGAATAAATGTGTAAATGTAAATGTAAATGTTATACATTTTCAATAGATCTCGCAGTAATATTTTATAGTGAATTCTTCTGGCCACAATAATCGTGTAATGAAAACTTTACACTGTTGATGGAAAGCACCGTATGCGCTCTCTTTCTCTCTCTCTCTCTCTCTCTCTCTCTCTCTCTCTCTCTCTCTATATATATATATATATATATATATATATAATGAAGATGGATAGCTTCTCAAAGAGATCTCGTGAGGAGCGGTGCGAGTCGGTGCTGGGTTCTTCTGTTCTGTGTCTAACTTCACCTCATCAACAGAACTGAAGCTGCTGATGTGATGCACCACATGTTCAAATCTTTAGCTGCTCGATGCGTTCGGCGTTCGAGACTCTGTCTCGAGTGCTTCTCGTCTTTGATCTCCGCTGTCTCATTCGCTCTCCTTCTCGGCCCCGCTTTCTCCTTTTGCTTTTGGAAGGGTCCCAACTTCCTCTTCTAATCATGACATCATCCTGCCTGAATAGGTTAAAGATGTAGTCAGGATATTCCCAGCTTCCTCATTTACTCTCAAATTAGCACCAATCCTCCACGGCCGCTCAGATAATCTACAGCTCGCTTCCACCGCAGGTAATAATAAATCTGACGGCAACAATACTTCATTCATTTCATGGCATGGCTGTGAACAATTCATTTTACTGTCCATTTCCCGTAGCTGGCGTGATATATCCAGCGATGTGAGGTACTGTAATTCAATAGCGCTGGGTGATGATTAAAGGTTTGTTCTGATTACTGCTGAAGATTCCACATGATGTTCTACTGCTGTCAATAAGCGTTAGATTCGCTCAAATTAACTTCCCAATCCACACGTGTGCTTGCCACAAATGGAAACACAGTTAGACAGCAGAGAAAAGTCCCAGTAAAAGAAGATTGAACTTTTATACAGAACAGGTAAATACGCATGAAATCTGCTGCTTGCTTGATTTGTTTGTTTGTTTGTGTCTGAGCATCAAGAACTCAAATAATATAAATATAAAAACCCAGCAATAGTCTGTTTCCATAACACATAAAAATAATGTAAAGAACATTCTGTAAAAGTGTAACAATAATATTTTGATGTCAAAGACTGAATTCACAGTGAAGTTAATGAAGTCTGAAATGAAACTTTTATGCTCGTAATCTTATAATTACATTCTGAGACTGAATTTCACAGACAGGGTCACAAATGTTTTCCTCTGATGTCATTGTGCCACACGTGCAGAGAGCGTCTATAAAACACAAACACATGTTTCCCATCAGATGATTCTTTAATAGATTTTGGGTTACTTTGACAATATCTTTACTACCTTCCATACAGGCAACCGGATCCTTGCCCTAAAACTGTGCAAGAAACTTCTCTTGACCTTTGATTTGTTCATCTAATGATCCCAGTGTTATATATTCTCATATAGCCTATCAATGACCTGTGGGAAAGAAATCCTCACAATTTACATATGACAAAAGAGCTAAATGAAATGGAAAGATATTTCTTTTCACAACACTGCAGTAAACCGTAGGTTGTTTTAATATGAGTTTCTATTTTTGAAATCTATCCCGTCAGGCATGGTGAGTCTGAGGAACGGTGAGGCGGTGGAATGTAATTCTTTACAGGCGCTCTTCATAGTTTGTGTCGTGTAGACAGCTGGGCGCCCGGTACAGTTGAGATCAGAGGCTTTGATAACCTGACTCTTGATTTATGGACAGCGTGGCTCTTTGCAATCACCTAATGAGCTCAACTGGATTGTTTACATGTTTATTAAATACACAGAACCAGCTGCGAGGGGTTCAGGTGGCGGCCGTTTGTCATCAGTCCTCTGAAGCCTGGAGCCGTAACGCTCGATATGCTCACCACCTTTTAGCTTGTTCCATTTCTTACGCTTCGCGTGGGACTCCTGTGACGCGCAGGTGAGGCGACATTAAAGGCAAATATTTTTTTATGTCACAATGTGACAAACTTTCAACACAAAATCATTTTAACTCATTTATACAAAAATTTTGTGATGCGTGTCTTCAAAAAGATAAATGACATCGTGTCATGTCTGCTTTCTGTCATAAACACATTAACGGTTTCTATTTGAGTTCTTCCTGCTGTAGAATGAAATTCAGCCTCATTACAGGAGTCATTCTGTCTCCCATCTTTATTTCTTTCTCAGACCCCGCAGACTGAATCTCACATGAGCCTTTGGCTTCAGTTACCACGATTTAAACGCTTAACAGCTCTCGTCGACCAACATAAACAAGCTACTTGCGAGCTCGGCTCTTTCTTCTGTTAAGACACTTTGAGAAGGAAAGCGCTCCGTGGAAATTAGATCTTGTAATCCCTGCTATTCTCGCTCTCTTAAAAGCCCAAAGACGGATGAGTGGGGGTTTGGCTTTTTACTGCAGCGCCGGGTCTTCTCTCAGAACCCCACTGTTACCAAATCCTTCTCTCAGACCGGCTTCTGGAAGACCTCGGCACCTGGCAAATATTTCCTACCATGCACAAAAAGAGAACGGTAATGTGCAACAGAAAGCTTGGCCCTGCAAAACCTTTGCACACCAATTCCTCAGTGTGCTGACTGACAAACCTGAACACTACGTTTTTTTTATTCATTTATACTCCCGACGTGATTTCATGAAAATTAAGCGCCCCTTTCATTCACAGGATGTCAAGAAACTTCAGTCGCTGGTTTGAAAACAGATGCAGTTCGGGGGGAAATATTAACATCAACACATTTCTCTAAAGTGACACATGGTGCATGTGCAGATAAAATGTTCTTGTGTTCTGGTAACTTTTGTTATAGTAAAAGTAGAGTGATCGTGTCTTTTTAGCGTATCGATTACCATTACAACCACAGATTTAATGCAAATTCCACAGTTCAAGTATGGTTACTGTCACCAAACCACGGATAATTTGAGGTTAACATGATTCAACTATAGTAATCAGAAAAGTAAAAACATAACTGGTTGACAGACTTTCACAACTGAATGACAACTACGTTTCCATATGGCATCGCCACGTTCTTTCGGAACTTGTGCTTTTACAAAAAAACATTTTCATCGAAAGGTTGATACTTCATACAAGAGCATTTCAATACAGAGCACAAAATAAATGCAGAAGAATAAGAAAACGAATGCTGAGCAGTACAGTAATGTTCAATAATTCAAGGTCTTCTCCTCACAATAGACCAGTGGAGAATGTGACCTTTGGGAGAAACCTTCGCCCCGCCACCTTCTCTTCGCCGCGCCACAGAAGGCCGCCCGCCACTTCTGACACGTCTGCGCGCCGGCAAATCACTCATTTTCATACAATCAGTCCCTCTCCCCTTCCTGCGCAAGGCAGGGCGCGAGCGTCGCCCGTCTGCCTTCTATTGTGTACTAATTTTAGGCTCCATTATTCGCTGTAACAAATGTGCACTGGGTAGAGTCACTTTCACATTAATACTTGACGCCCCAGAGGAAAGTTTCCTTCAGCGATGGATCAAAGGTCCCGTCTATTGTAAGTCTCTTCCTCTTTTCCCTTTTTAGCTCCTGAGGTTTGTTGTTATTTCTCGCCCTGCGCGCTTCTCTCTCTCTCGCCTGGACGAGGTGACGAGTCAGCGTGAGAAAATCACCTTTCACCTTTGGCCAAGAGACAGCTAATAATGGTGACATCATCCAACATCTGACAGTACTATACCATCAGCAGTGTGAGGAGTTGTGTGAAGCTGGAGAGCACATGAATTATTGCTTCTATTGTTTACCTCATTTGTAAGTCGCTTTGGATAAAAGTGTCTGCTAAATGACTAAATATAATGTAAATGTAATGAGTGATGCTGCGTGTTGTGACATAGCAAATAAACGTACATATGCATATTAACTTGCTACCCCTCCAGCTTCCTCTGTACTCTGCATCCATTGGCTCACGGTCAGTGACATCACTTCCTCCGAGATGCAGATGCACGTTTCAGATTTTGGGTAAGGGAGCTTCAAATGTTCACGTTCACTTCCAAACATTTGTTGTCTTAAAGTGTGGACGATAAAGGTTTGCGGTGCTTTGAGGACTTTGGTGAAATGCTCGCTTATATTTTGTCTCTGAATCTGAGCTGTTCGGCACATTTAATAAGGCGAAATAAGACCGCTGTGGCTAAAATGTATTGCTCTAACAAGCAAAGCAGTATAATAGCAGGACGAACATCATGATCTGTTTAGCGTTGCCCTTTCAACTTCTCCCTCATTCAGCAACAGCAGAATATAAACACAGGAACAGGAGCCTCTTTATTGAGTGATGTCATGAAGCTCCACGCTTATTTAGCAGACACATGAAAATCAAGAACATGAAACACAAGATCGGTTTCAGGACACTGTGTGTTTCGCTTGGGTTTTCAGGAGATCTGTGTGTCTTCTCACCCCGGGTAGACGTTCAGCGCTCATGCTCGTGTAAATGTTGCTGAGCGGCCTCAGTAAAACACACTGCTGCCTCTACTGACCATCTTCATCTTTCAACCCTCATGATTCAAACAGGAAAACGTGGACAACGTCAAAGACTGACATGAGGAATATTGAGACCCTTCTCGATCCGTGTTTTATAAGCTGCATTTGACCCACAGCTAGAAGAAAATGAAGATGAACTTTGGACTCTAAAAAAACAGAATTGTTCTGTGTGTTTTATCAATTTATCAAGTCATTCTTTTGATCCTAGATATTCACCTATATGTGCAGGGGGAAATATTGTAATGTACTGTATGTACAGAAATTTTTATTTTTATTTCATAAAGGTCACTGAATTAACATGCCCGACACACATAGAAATATGACCAAGAGATCCAGTAAGAGAGTCAAGTTTGGTTTGTTTAAATATAGCTGATCATCTTCCTCTCTCACTCACAGCTGTAGTCTTTCTCTCGATGAACAGAGCTTGAGTTTAGACCCTCGTGTCCGCGCTCACAGTCTGCATCGTCTCCAGATCCATACAGAGGGGAGGAGGGTCAGTCCGCTTAGGGCCGTGCAGTTCATTGGGCACCGGAGGGCAAAGCGGGGCTGGAGAGTTAATTGCTAGTTTGTTGGTTGACGCTGAGTGAACGCGGCAGGCTGTGTGCATAGAGCCAGTGAGCTCCTGCTACATATTCACTCTGTCCAAGACCATCGCCGCATCTGTCAGCGTTACTTTGGGGGGAATAGAGGGAGCGGCGTTGTTTCTCTGGGGTGAAGGCGGTTGGCGGCGGACACTGACACGAGGCAAAAAAAGCCACATCGGATTTACAACTCAATTACAGCCACCTCGCCGCGGAGAGGACGAGAGGATTCTGTTGGTCACCGCGCAGCTGTTTCGGGAAGAAAAGCTTTTTCTTTGTCAGTTCGGTTTGTAGCGCTGTCAAAAGACGGCTGGCTGCCTTCCTTGCAGCGACCCGCGTGTGATTGTATGCGTGCATTTCCGTGATCCTTTGCTCCCGTCACGTACAGACCTGCAGCCGTGAGTCGTGTAATTACAGCCCAGAGATGTTATTCTTACCTTCGCATTTAGGTCAGAATCAGTCACATCAAGGTTAGATTGGCCCACTTCAACCTGTTGTTACTTTCATTGCCATAAAAATAACACCTCATAAAAATCTCACTGACCCCTGCGCTCTCACTCACCTCTCGCTCTGTGTGTGTGTGCGTGCGTGCGTGTGTGTGTGTGTGTGCGTGCGTGCGTGCGTGCGTGTGGCCCCGTTTGTTTAGATCGGCCCCTTCAAATGAACAACAGCTCGGTTGGAGTTGTGTTCCTTGTTTGTACTTAAGTGCTGTTTGCGTTGTCTGTGCACAGTAAGGTGACTCGTCAGTATTTTTAATGATGCAGGTTTACACTCAAGTCTACACTTCTGAGAAGAACAATTTATACCAACATTTTGATCATGTCTTTAGAATGTTGGGCAATGACATAATAATGTTAATAAAATACTCTTTAAATGTTACTGCAAGAACATTTTTTGAGTGAACTTCCCTTTTAGCTGGAAATCTAGCAACAATGTAATGCAGTAAGCAATCATTCAGAACGGCAGAACACCTCAGTGATGGGTTAACAGAAACTGGTCAGACAAACTCTATTTAGTTTCTGTAGAACTTCCCTCACAATTGTGCATCAACTCTTAAAACACACACCGTCATAATTTCATAGGTCGTGTTTGTCTGTGAGATCGCACAGAAACTCAAGTGACCAACCAAAACAGTTGCTATTGTTTTAGAGTATATTTACTCAGCTCTAGTGGACTCATTATAAAGGCCTATTTTCCCCTCTCTGTGCCTCCATTTTATCTTTCGTCTGCTGCTTGGGTTCGACATGGAGAACAATAGGTGTACAATTATCAGGACCGGGGCCAGGAGCCGAGCGTTTGATGTGGCTCTGGAGTGGACATGGCGCGGTGAGAGAGAGAGCGAGAGAGAGAGAGAGAGAGAGAGAGATTTTTTTTGAAGCATTATTAGCTCTCAGAGCACAAAAGCCAGGCCATAAATAAGCGACTGGCAGTCACAATATGCTAGAAATAATGTTTATCCGGCGTGCAGAGGCTGCAGCCCTCATTAGTTCTCTGACGGCAGAAAGCCACTTTGCCCCGCTGTCCATCTCTTCCTGCGACTCGTCCTCATCTTTATCTGCTGCCTCAGGTACGTGATAGAGTCGCTCTGTTGTCAGGGGTCAAAGTGAGGCTTAATGTTTCTCTGAATGATTTTAAAGAACACGGATTCTGGAATATAATCCAAGGAATATTTTCCTTCTGTCATGAATGTTCATGTTGTTCATGTTCTGATGAATTAATTATTTATACGGGCAATTAAAGCACTATAAACTCATGCACTATATTTCAAGACTTCTCAAGTCATATACCAAGTTAGATAAAGAT
Source organism: Oreonectes daqikongensis (assembly GCA_026939265.1). Lineage (NCBI taxonomy): Eukaryota > Metazoa > Chordata > Actinopteri > Cypriniformes > Nemacheilidae > Oreonectes > Oreonectes daqikongensis. Next base: position 139,914 of record JAOTQM010000260.1, on the reverse strand, counting down.
ATGGTCATCCTTGACTGAAACTTTCAAACCTCATTCACAGTTAGAAAGCACCTGTTAAACCAGGTTTGATGTTACTGACTGCAGACGCTGTTGGTTCTTGCATGTCATGTGACTGATCGTGAGAATTTATCCAAAACAACATCATAAGAGCAACAATGTTAGTAGTCACAAAAACCAACACACAAGCTAAAGATGAAGAGAAATGAAGATGTAGATATACTGTAGTTTCCATTCCCGAATATCTATTCTCCAAAATATGACAGCAAAGGCTGAATGCTCTCTTTGAAGGCTAAATATATTGCCAGCTTACTCAGACCTACAATGTAAATGTAACTTCAAATTGTTCTCCCAACAAAGGTAATAAAGTAATAAATTAGTCTAAATGTGGTACTAGCAAAGATTCTTTTGCTTAATGTACAAGTAATTGCCCAAAGCGCATCAAGAAGTTTGACCAACCTGCCAAACTGTGTAATCTCAACAAACAATTTTAGTATTTGAAAGTTTCCAGCAGGCATTAAATGATTGCTGTTTTAGTGTTTGCTGGCTATATTTTTGTTGTTGTCATTAAGTTACCTGTAGTATTTAGAGTTCCTTTTTTACTTTATGATGTTTAATGATGTTTGGTGATTGTTACCATGATTGAGGTTCATGTGCTCAATGTTGAGGTCTGCAGTGAATGATGCAGTGATGCCACTACTAAAAATGTGTTACACACATGGTTTTTTGGTCTTAAGTAAAGTGTGTATATAATGCATCTCTTAAGTAGAGTGTGTATGTAATAAAAGAACCCTACCCCCAACCCAACCCTACAAGCGTTACGTCAGTATACAATAATACAGTCTTTAATTCAGACATTAAACCCACGTTGCGATCATCAATAGTCAAATATTAGATTATATATATGCTGTTACCTCACTCCTGCTGCTGTTACATCTCACTCCTGTTAACATCTCAGTCCATCTCTGTTATGCTTCTGTTACATCTCACTCTTGCTGTTTTTATGTCTCACTCCTGCTGCTGTTACATTTCAGTTCAGCTGCTGTTACATCTCAATCCTGTTACACCTCACTCCTGCTGCTGTTACATCTCACTCTTGCTGTTTATATGCCTGACTCCTGCTGCTGTTACATCTCACTCTTGCTGTTTTTATGTCTCACTCCTGCTGCTGTTACATCTCAATCTTGCTGTTTTTATGTCTCACTCCTACTGCTGTTACATTTCAGTTCAGCTGCTGTTACATCTCAATCCTGTTACACCTCACTCCTGCTGCTGTTACATCTCACTCTTGCTGTTTTTATGTCTCACTCCTACTGCTGTTACATCTCAGTCCAGCTGCTGTTACATCTCACTCCACCTTCTGTTACGTCTCAATCCTGTTACAGCTTAGTCCAGCTGCTGTTACACCTCACTCCTGCTGCTGTTACATCTCACTCTTGCTGTTTATATGCTTGACTCCTGCTGCTGTTACATCTCACTCTTGCTGTTTTTATGTGTCACTCCTACTGCTGTTACATCTCAGTCCAGCTGCTGTTACATCTCAATCCTGTTACACCTCACTCCTGCTGCTGTTACATCTCACTCCACCTTCTGTTACATCTCAATCCTGTTACAGCTTAGTCCAGCTGCTGTTACACCTCACTTCGGAAAAGGCTACATCTGTGCTTTCAGAGATCTGATTGGCTGTACTTACACACCTGTCACACTCTCACATGCCTGTCTGTCTGCACTCTGTCAGAACTCTATCTCTAGTGTGACAGTATGTGCTGAATTCATGAAGGTAAATCTTTGATATATTGTTGTATAGCGGGGTTCGGTTACACTTCAACAATAAAGTACAACAGCATATAGAAACAACTTCAATGAGGTTGGACTATAACACTCAGAGTCGTCTGTCTCTCATGTGTATGTGTTTTAAGTGTGTATTCATGCCATCATGTCCATCTGTGTCACTGAATGGAGCATCTGTGATAGATGTTTCATACCTCTATTCTCCTCTAATTGATTTCAATCTTGTATCCTCAGAACATCCTGACAGTCAGTGTGGCCGTTTCAGCACTTTTGCTCTCCATGAGCTCCATTCTTCAGCTGGAATAAAAGCACCCAGTTGAACATGCTCTCCAGGCTTTAGTGGTGCCTGTGTGTTTGTTATAAATTTCCTACTAACTTCATGCTCCCTTTGATCTGCGAGGGAGCGAGACGAGAGTCGGGGGTGGGAGGGGGATGCAGTGCTGGATTCATATAGATTACATGAAAGACTTTATGAAAAGATGGATGTATTGAAGTGTGCGGTGATGTGGAGGACGTGCCTGTCTCTTACACGAATAACAGTTAAAAGTGAATTTCTGCACCACTGGCCTAAAATAATCAATGACTTCACACAGATTTTCCAAATACCTTCCATTAGTCAGACTCCGCCCAAAATTCATGCCATTGGTTGAATCAGAAGTTGAAATGTCATACTGCTCAGACAAACAGATCAGTGTTGCAGAATTTCTATCAAAGAGATCACTTATACATTGAAGTGAGTTTTGTAGTAGGCCTATGCAAAAAATGAAACTCTTTTGCTTGAAATTCAGATCAACACATGTCTGTCTTTAGATGCCACAAAACATTTAAAGGAAGTACTTTTGCTTTTTTACTTTTCAGCCTCAGGTCTTGTAACATTTATCTGGTAAAAAAAGTAAAAATCTTTAATTAGTTGACTTTACTTAATGCTGAATCACGTTTTTTTACTGTAAAACAATTTCAGTAGAAACAGCTCAGACATATGACATTTTATTAACAAATGTCACATACATTTACCAAACAGGAATAATTAAATATTGAATTTTAAACTGATAATTTTAACTTCATTGCTCTGTTCATTGGATTTTGTGGGTTAAATGAAGTTTTTTTTTTACAATTTTAGATTTTTATTAAAGCTTGCAAGAAAATTATAAGTAATGTTTAGCCATGTGTACTTGATATTTGAAATACAAACAACATCTGGAGTTACAGTTAACATAGTTTGTTTTGAAAACTGAAAACAACAGTATTACAGCTACATACATAATTATTTTATTGTGAAATAAGTTTATACAAAAATGACACTAATACCTGCACGTGATTGTTGTTTGGACGTTTACGTTTTTACCGCACACTGGGAATTTACACTTTGATTCATATGAAACACAGGACGACCGACAAAAACACGCAAAGCGCGCGCACACACACACACACACACACACACACACACGCGCGCGCGCATGTGAGAAAATGCTGCTTTGGATGTTGTTTTCAAATGCACTTTAATTTGATAATTGCGCGTTTATTTGACAAGTTTTCCCAAGTTTTTTTGAGCTTTAAGAAAATATGACTCGACGTAAATAACATGTGACAGAATATTTAGCCTATAATAAATATTATCTTAAATAAATATTATCTTTTTTATACTGAAATCAAACTGTAATTTCATCATATTATACTGAAAGGTGTAAAAATTGTAATGCAAAATACAGAGACATTACAAACATATTTAGGCTAAAATAGAAATTACAATTCAGTTTAATACGATAAATAATAACATTGTGGTATACATTATTAAAAGAATGCGATAAAAACTGGCATCTATAAGTGACCCAAACGGAAGAAACATCCACGTAGCCTATATAAACATTCACTAAAACCGAAATCGTCAATGACAGTGAGCATTAAAAAGATCATTTTAAATATTAAATGTATTTAGTTGTTGTTGTTGTTGTTTTGAGAATTAAACTAATTAATTAATTTAAACACGTTTGTTTTGGAAAAGTGGAAGTTATGAGAAATGTTATAATATAATCTAATAACTTTAATAATCTTGAATACGAACAGAAAGAGTATTTTAAAGAGTTCAAACTTTAAAATCCATAATCTAAAAATATTATTATTATAATTGATATTTAGCGCCGTGCAGTGGTTGTTCTCGTTTTTACCACTTTCTTTTCGCTTTTGTACATTTGTTATATTTTACTAAATAATTAAATGAACGCAATTGTTCTTTTTTTGCACATGAAACAGAAAACTAGTGATGAGATCTTAAAAATAGTAAGGGGATTGTTGGCTCATAAAGTCATGTGTAATGTGCACAGGACAATGAAAGTCTTTAATACGTGTGCGTATACTCACTTAACTATATTTTGGGGACAAATTTGTACCCAAAAGTGCGCAAAACCAGTCAAATCTAAGCAAAACTTTTAGAGGCAAGCAGTCCCCATGATTAAAATGGAGTATTAAACAAACTAAACGATGCTTATATGAAAATGCAGAAAGGTTTGTGTGAGGGTTTGTTGTATTGGTTTGCATTCTTAATGGCACATGTTATTTAGACGGTGATGATCAGATACTTGATTTATGTTAATAAACACTTTGATGTTGAAATGAAAGCTACAGTAATGATGCTGATGCTGTTTAAATCTGCTTTGGAATGTGAACTTTAGCAGGTCATTTACAAAAATGATTTCACTCCAGTATAGAAAACGTATTTAAGCCTAACCCTCTCCTCAGACCTGTGTATCTTTTATTTTGTGTCATGAAATGTAATCTAATATCAATATGTTAATTTATTATAATCTAAATATTAAGAAGGTCAGGACAGATTTTAAAGATGCATCTGAATATTTACTTTTTAAAATGAATTTTACCAAAGCACGAGACAAATGCTTTTGTGAAAGTGACCTGTTTGTCAGATATGGTGACCTATACCCGAAATGTGACCTCTGCATTTAACCCAACCAGTGAATAGTGAACACACACACACACACACACACACCGGGAGCAGTGGGCAGCTATCACTGCACGGGGAGCAAAAGGTGTGTGGAATGATTCATCTCTTGAAGAGCTGCTGTAGAGAGTGTGTGTGTGTGTGTGTGTGTGTGTGTGTGTGTGTGTGCGTGCGTGCGTGCGTGCGTGCGTGCGTGCGTGCGTGCGTGCGTGCGTGCGTGCGTGCGTGCGTGCGTGAGCTCTGTCGTGTTTGATATGTAAAGTAAGGTCTCACCCTTGTGGAGTGTCTTTGTACTGCAGTGTGTTGAATGCACAGCTAAAGAATTCAAACACAAGCACAAGTTGTATTTATGAGAGGTCTGCAACTGAGATCTCACAAGATTTCAGAATTTTCCAAAATTGAGGGATTTAATTTGGATTAAATCATATTACACACCGAATCTGAATATTTTAGAAACATTTTTGATCTCAATAATCTGTTTGATCTAGATCTGTTCTTTACCAACCGCTTGTTTAAAAAATAATTGTTGACTGCAAATTTCATATTGTTTTATGTCTGTGAATCAAGTTGTATACTGTATGTATATTGTATCCTTTAACCCTTTAACCCTAAACCTAAACCAAACCAAACCATCACACAAACCTTTCTTTCATTTATAAACTGTTTTCATCATCATCTGTATTCTAATGTCAGCATGATTTACTCTTATTGAACATCAAGAGTCTGGGCAGGACAAATGTGTTCTGAGCTCTGAACTAAATACTCTACCACTCTACTGAACTGTGATACAGTTTTGTGATACAGACCTTCAGATGAGTCTGTGTGTAACACGCACGCACGCACGCACGCACGCACGCACGTGATGAATAGACGGACCACCTGTATGTGCAACACAATGAAGCCGACTTTCATTCATTACTGCCATTAGACGGCCACTCGACTCTTAAAGTGACCCATCAGGCACTTCAGTGACCTCTGCGCTTCATTCTGCCTTTCATTCTACATCTATACTAGCAGCAAGGTCTCTCGTGTTATTGAAATTCCAGGGTTGCTGTAAAGTGGCTCCCTTCAGTTAACCCTGATGCTCAAATGGCCACTTGTCGGTCTCTGTCGTTTATGTTCCCATGTGGACGAGTGCATCTGTCTGTTCTTTCCATTTCAAAACCAGCAATTTTTGTCTTTAGATCCACTCACTGTGTATTGATTAAAGTCAATGAGGTCAACACCGTTTGACCGAGACATCACTGCTGTTTGGTCTGTGGGTCACACGTGGGCATTCGTCCGGATGATCCGACCGAGTCTATTGAAGAAAACTCAAAACTGAAGTTATAGAAATGTGACCATGAGCTCATAGATGCTAATCTCTCATCTCAAACCTTTAGCTAATAATAGACTTAAAGAGCATTAATCCTCTGTAAGCCATCAGAGCAACGTTTCAACAATTTATCAATTGAAGCTCTTCACTACACAATTTGTGATGCTCTCAGAGTTCTTTCGTTTGCAAATAAGTCTCTTGAACGGAGACGTGAGCCGCCTCTGTTATTTTGTGTTTCTCATTGAAGTCTTATAATGTGAGCCGATCACATCTGCTCTTTACAAAGAGGAACAATTCTATCATGTGTAACAGTCATTCCACTGATGTCAGAATAAAACTGATGGAGATTCTGAGCTGGAAACCAAAGCCAAAAACTCATCACTCCACATCAATGGCTTGTACACAGGGGTTCAGCCAATTTGGAGCAGAAAAATGGTGCTTTCAAAACTGTTGCAACAGAGATGGAAACAAAATTCCTTACAATGCCATTTGTAGAAATGCAATTTAAAACGGTTTCAAAAGCCCATTTTCCTGTCCCAAAATGAAGACTCCTGTGCACAAGTCATTGGTGTTTGGTGATGAGTTCTTTGCTCAAAGTCTGCATTTAAAGTCACACCAAATGTGTTCAGCTGGGTTCAGGACTTGGTTTTATGCAGACCAGTCAAGTTCTTCCACACTGACTGAATCAATTATTTCTTTCTTTCTGAACCTTGTCTCATACCAACCCGATCTCATGAAATGCATATAAATAACACGCTAGGTGCAAACTCGTAACATAAGTACGCCAAATTGCAATTTTACGTCTATATCTACACCAATCTTTGCATGGAAATGATACAGAGAGCCGCCATTTTGAAACATACATGAAGAGGAAATATTGAAATAATTCAGATAATAACATTAGGTTTAGGCTTTGGGTTAGGGGAAAGGTTATAATATTCACGCACACTAATATTAGGTTTAGGTTTTGGGTTAGGAGACAGGTTAATAAGACAAATATGCATGCACGCTAAAATTGGCGTATCATATGCACGCAAACATTGGTGTATATATACACGTAAAATTGCAATTTGGCGTACTTATGTTACGAGTTTGCACTTAGCGTGTTGTTTATATGCATTTCATGAGCTCGGGCTCCTCATACACAGAGACATTGTCATGATGGGATAGAAAAGAGCTCTTCACAAACTCTTAAACTAGAAGCACACAGTTCCTTAGATATATATCATGATATGCTGCAGCATTAAGATTTGTACTAAAGTCATCAAACCTGTTTATTAGATAGAGTGACCCAATACTTTTGGAAATATAGTGTACTTATACTTTTACTTAAGTAATACTCTGTCTTTACAACTTTTACTTGTAGTGGAGTAATACTTGACCAATAGTATCTGCACTTTCACTCAAGTAAGGAAGTTGTGTACTAACAAACAACAGCATAAACATAAACATCAACAAGCTGCAATGCATGCTGGGAACTTTTCAAAACACTCAAGTATTTCAGTTCAGTCAACAAAATAATATTTGTTAGCAACAAGCAACACGACAAGTAATCTTATTCAGTATACACAAAATATTACATTTACTTTAAAACTCTTTGACTTTATCACATTTGGACAGACTTTTTTCAAAATTAAGACTTTTATATCCCTAGTTAAGTAAACTCAGAACACATGTCTACACATGTTACCTTATTCTTTTACGTTGACACACGTGGGACATTACTGAGTAAGCTCATCAAATTATATAGGCCTACATATGCTTTTCTTGGCCAGATATTACAGAAGTTACGGTTGTGTGCACCAATGAATTGATCAAAAGCACCACCTGCTGGTCACAGCACCACATTCTTAAAAATAAATGTGCTTAAAAGGTTCTTCACGGTGATGCTATGTCTGCACTGCATCATTTTGTACATCACAGACTCGTTTTCTTCTTTTGCTTATATATTTCTCATTCTAGCATACAGTTTGCACAATCTAAATATCTTGATTTGTTAAGTGTTCATTTTCTTGCCACTGCGATACTGCAGATTTCTCTCCACCAGGGGCGTTGCTAGAACCCTTTTACATGATCCCCAGTATAAATCTCAAGATTATGTTTTAACAATTTACATTATTTGTCAGTGTATTCATTTACAATGAAAACATGACAAAACTAAAGTAAGTTTCTAAATAATATCGATAATCAAGACTTGATTAGCAAACTACTGTACAACCCCAGCAAGTCAGGTCTCAGACATTAGAAGAAAGTGTCACCTTTGTCAAATCTACAGAACCGCATTGTTGCTGAGAGTACATGTGTTCTGTACTTTTAGATATAATTGTGTGCATTAATAGCAACAGTATGGGAAGAGCCCTTTTCTATTCCATCATGACAATGTTCCTGTGTATGAGACATTTACATTTATGCATTTGGCAGACGCTTTTATCCAAAGCGACTTACATTACATTGTACTATATATTTGTACATTTTGTATAGTAAGCAAGTGGAGGTTAGGTGTCTTGCTCAAGGGCACCTCAGCCGTTACCCGCCAGACCTGAGAATCGAACCAGCAACCTTCTGGTCATGAGTCCAACTCTCTAACCACTGGACCACAACTGACAAGATTCAGAAAGAAATCATTGATTCAGTCAGTGTGGAAGAACTTGACTGGTCTGCATAAAACCAAGTCCTGAACCCAGCTGAACACATTTGGTGTGACTTTAAATGCAGACTTTGATCAAAGAACTCATCACCAAACACCAATGACTTGTGCACAGGAGTCTTCATTTTGGGACAGGAAAATGGGCTTTTGAAACCGTTTTAAATTGCATTTCTACAAATGGCATTGTAAGGAATTTTGTTTCCATCTCTGTTGCAACAGTTTTTGAAGCACCTTTTTTCTGTTTCAAATTAGCTGAACACCTGTGTACAAGCCATTGATGTAGTGATGAGTTTTTGGCTCAAAGTCTGCATTTAAAGTCACACCAAATGTGTTCAGCTGGGTTCAGGACTTGGTTTTATGCAGACCAGTCAAGTTCTTCCACACTGACTGAATCAATTATTTATTTATTTCTAAATCTTGTCTCATACACAGAGACATTGTCATGATGGAATAGAAAAGGGCTTTTATTCCCAAACTGTTGCTATTCAATTAGAAGATAGAATATCATGATATGCTGCAGCATTAAGATTTGTACTCATGGAAATAACTAAAGTCATCAAACCGTTTTATTAGATAGGATGACTCAATACTTTTGGCAATCAGTCAAAGTCAAAGTCAGCTTTATTGTCAATTCTGCCACATGTACAGTACATACAAATGGAGGATTGAAATTGCGTTACTCTCAGACCCTATAGGTGCATACAGATAACATAGAATAACATATATCAAAAAACATATATCAAATTACAGATAAATACAAAATCTATATATGTACACAAAACAACTTTACAAGCAAGGGATATGTAACCGAAATAATTGTGCAAACCAAAGAAATAATCAACAGTGCAGATGAGATAAACAGCAGGGCAGATTAAATAAACAGCAGCGTAGATGAAATAAACAACCGTGCAGATGAAATAAACAGCAGTGCAGATTAAATAAACAGCAGCGTAGATGAAATAAACAACAGTGCAGATGAAATAAACAGCAGTGCAGATGAAATAAACAGCAGTGCAGATTAAATAAACAGCAGCGTAGATGAAATAAACAACAGTGCAGATGAAATAAACAGTAGTGCAGATGAAATAAACAGCAGTGCAGATTAAATAAACAGCAGTGCAGATGAAATAAACAGCAGTGCAGATTAAATAAACAGCAGCGTAGATGAAATAAACAACAGTGCAGATTAAATAAACAGCAGCGTAGATGAAATAAACAACCGTGCAGATGAAATAAACAGCAGTGCAGATTAAATAAACAGCAGCGTAGATGAAATAAACAACAGTGCAGATGAAATAAACAGCAGTGCAGATGAAATAAACAGCAGTGCAGATTAAATAAACAGCAGCGTAGATGAAATAAACAACAGTGCAGATGAAATAAACAGTAGTGCAGATGAAATAATCAAATCAAATGGTGCAGATGAAATAAACAACAGTGTAGATGAAAATATCAACAGTGCAAATGTAATGTAGTGCAAAACTTATCGGTCTGTATTAAAGTGTCAGTAGAGCAGGCTTGTTTTAACTGACTTAGAGGTAGTTAGTTAGTTGAGGAGGCTCAGACCACTACTGAAAAGGGGTTGAGCAGTCCAATGTTCCATAAAGTGACAAGTGACAAGTGCGGGACAGAGTATGATGTGGGAAGGGATGGATGGGTTCAGGGTTCAGAGATGCGTGTGGCAAGGGAGGGGAGGGAGGGGAGGGTCGGAAGGGAGCTTAGCTTCCTGACTGCCTGGTGTATGAAGCTCTCCTTCAGTCTGCTGGTCCTGGCCTGGAGACTCCGAAGCCTCCTCCCTGATGGCAGCAGACTGAAGAAGCTGTGTGATGGGTGGGTGGGATCACCTGCAATGCAGAGGGCTTTGCGGGTGAGACGGGTACCAAAAATGTCCTGGAGGGAGGGGAGAGACACCAACGATCTTCTCAGCTGCTCTCACTATGCGTTGGAGGGTCTTGCGGCATGATGCGTTGCAGGCACCATACCACACAGTGATGCAGCTGGTCAGGATGCTCTCGATGGTGCCTCTGTAGAAGGTGCACATGATGGGGGTTGGGGCTCTGGCTCTTCTCAGTTTGCGGAGAAAGTAGAGACGCTGTTGTGCTTTCTTCGCCAGTGCTGCAGTGTTGTTAGTCCAGGAGAGGTCCTCAGTGATGTGCACACCCAGGAACTTGGTGCTGCTCACTCTCTCTACGGTCGCACCGTTGACAGTGAGAGGAGCATGCTGAGTGTGCGCTCTCCTGAAGTCGACAACAATCTCCTTTGTCTTCTCCACGTTCAGAGAGAGATTGTTGTCACTGCACCACCTGGCCAAGTGGCTCACCTCACTCCTGTAGTTTGTCTCATCTCTGTTGCTGATGAGACCCACCACAGTTGTGTCGTCCGCAAACTTGATGAAGAGGTTGGAGTCATGTGATGGTGAGCATATAGTGTATATAGGCAGTACAGTTAAATGCTTAAAAAAGAATCAACCTTGTTTGGACTTCGTTGGAAGGGGGAATACCTTTGTTCTTTTAGATTGCTTAAAAATAATAATCGTAAATTCTTGAAATGTATATTTTCATTGTGTAATGAAGAATGCAAATATGCAAGAAAAATCTCTCTGCTTTCATTATTTTCATACAGTGTATGCATTTTATGTTTAAAACCATGTTAAAAATGTTCATGTCAAGTATGTTTAAGATAATAAAATATTTTTGAATAAATGTTAACCTTCCGCAGTATTGCTGCATTGTAGGAATAGTGGTTTAAGCAAGGGAAATTTATATAGTGCATTGAATTGCACATCTACATTTACATTAACTCATTTGCAATAAGTGACAAAAGTAATGGGGGCCTGTGCCCCAGTAGAGCTTTAGGTTTAGCACGTAGCAACACCCCTGCTCTCCACACCGATAAATGAAACTTTATTAGTGGTTTCCCAGACAGGGATTAGTTTAAGCCTGGACTAGGCTTTAGTTTAATTGAGAAATTTAAGCCGTTTTAACAAACATATCTTACTAAAAACAGTACCTGTGTGCATTTTAGGATCACACAGAGGCACTGATGTATTTTGAGATGTCAGTGCAAGTTGTTTTCAGTTTGGACAGCTCTAACATTTCTTTTAGTGTAGGACTAGGCTAATCCCTGTCCAGGAAACCACCCCATAATGTCCTGTTAAATCTGTTTCACTGCAGTCACATTCTCCACACACTGTGGAATGACACAAAACATCACAACTGCAAGTTTCTCAAAATATTTATTGTAAAACAATCCAGCATTAGGATTTCCTCAACAGGTCTCTTCTGGGTCTGTAACCCACACGTCCTCCTCTCCAGACACACAGATAATAACTCACGGCCAGCACACCCATAACAAATGACCAGCAGCACTGTTACCAACATCCAAATTGAAGATTCACTCAAACCTGTACATTAATAAAGAACATCATAATAAAGTCATGACAAACTGTAATAGACATCCGATTAGCAGCACAAACCTTCTTCAGAAACCCGAGTGTAGGGAGATCTCTCAGATTGATCCTCCACAATTCTAAAAGGGCCGAGAACCTTGCGTACAGATACGCCTTGAGGAGAAAAAGCTGCCCGTTAATGGGTTTGACAATCCAGATGAGATCTGCATTTAAAATGACACCAAATGTGTTGAGGACTTGGTTTTATGCAGACCAGTCAAGTTCTTCCACACTGACTGAATCAATGATTTCTTTCTGAATCTCGTCTCAAAAACAGGGACATTATCAAGATGGCTCTTCCCAAACTGTTGCTATTAAACTAGAAGCACACAGTTCCAGAGAATATCATGATATGCTGCAGCATTAAGATTTTTACTCATGGAAATGACTAAAATCATCAAACCTGTTTATTACATAGGGTGACTCAATACTTTTGGCATTATAGTGTATGTCCATGGGTAGACCAGATCTGAGATCAGTAATCAGTAAGCAAGTCATTTTCAACAGTCTTGTACAGATACAGGCCCTCAATCCACCAGGCCCATATGCACCTGCATACCCAGACGTTACACCACACAGTCGTACCGTTCAGGTTGTCCGTTCTCCACGGGCAGGTCGACTCACAGCACAAACACACAGAACTCTGAGAAGGATCATCAAGCAGTTCCCACCTGAAACAAAAAGAGTTACTGATCCACCTCTAAAACACTTGTCCTCAAATAACCACCACACAAAACCTGCGGAGCCCCTTCACATAGTGACACGCTTTCCCATCGATCATCAGGCTGCGGACATTCCTCGCCATCAGATCACAGTGAATAAAAATCTGCAGACCGAGCATCAAACTAAGAGTAACATCAACCAATAAAACCTGAATGCTAGAGGTAAACCCACACCAGCACAGCTGCAGCACTCACTTTCTCTCCAAGAGCAAACTTGAAGGCCTCAAGATAAAGCCGGATTTCAGAGGGAACCCGTCTCGGCAGAAATGTGGAATTTCCTTCTTTACTTTCCATCAGACACCTGCAAGATCTCCAAAAGTCTCAATAGCATCAACAGGGGAGGGTGTGAATGAATAAAAATCTGCTTACCCTAAATTAGAAATTATGTCATGGCTGATGTCAAAGTCTGTGGAGGCCTCACATCTCTCCAGAAACATCAGCAGAGATCTGTGACTGTGTACTTCAGCTCTGATGGGAATCCTGGAGCCCAGTTTAAAAGTCAAAGATGGTGCAGGGCCACTAAAATCACCTGAAGATATCATTCATATTCAATCTCTCCAAACATCGATTCACAAATGTAAGACTTTCTGAAAGCAAACAGGGATTGACCGGAGACGTGTCCCTGTATAACAGGAGGTTTAGAAACTCAACCCTTCTCCAGTAAGGTATGGTTTTAATTCAAATGAACAAACAAAGTCTTTAATGAAACAGATATGCTTACATGATGCAGGTCTTTTCTGCAGTACATGTATCTGGACTCAAGTTTTACATTTACATTTATACATTTGGCAGACTTTTGTTTCAGAGTATGTGCAATCCCTGGGATCAAACCCATGACCTTGGTATTACTAGCACCATGCTCGAAGCACTTAGCTACAGAAAAGCTAAAATGCAGAAGGATGAGAAATTAAGACTGGACCGTTCATGAGCTCCATGCTGAAGGTCATCTCATCTTCTGCTCCACCCAGCTTCTCATCTCCAGGGGTGAACGCAGTCATCTCGTCTGAAGGTCTGGAGAGAGGGAAGCTTTATTTGTTCAGCTTCACAGCAAAAATAACAGCGATTGTGTAACAGGAGACGTACAGGTCATAAACACACTGGAGTGATTGTGAGATGAAGAAGAGTCCAGGTCCTCTGTCATAGATCAACACACTGGAATACATGACTCTGTTCACAGAAACCTTACACATGAAATTGAGTCAAAAACATTTGTAAATGATCTCGAAATAAAAACCATGAATTTCATCACACAGTATATAACTCACCCGTTTGTGAAAGCCACAATCGCGCAATGAAACATAAAAGCGCAGCGTTTCATCTGAACCTAAAAAACTCGGAGAACAGTTTCCCAACAGAGCTCTGGACAAATCCAGTTTCTCTAATAAATCCAGTTTGGGTCTCCAACTCACAGTGACGGCATCACTGCCACAGTCTACTGATAAATCTGAAAAAACACTCGAGATGAACAAAGACAAATGTGCTTTACACATCAAACCACAACGCGCCTACCATTCTGTGCCGTTACAGTGGCCACAAACATCACGAGTAACCAACTTGAATTCATCTTCAGGCAAATCCAAATCAGACGACTGGTGTGCTTTTGTGAGATCTGATGACAATCAAGTCAACAGGTAACAGCTGACGGACGCTTAACGTCTAACCCTAACCACACGAACAAAAACAACATTACTCCGACAGTTTAATGGGATGATACAACAACATTTACCAAATCATTTTCATGACCCTGCCAATGCTGTTCAGCTCATAGATGAAAAAATGTGATTCAAACCGCTTTTATCAAGCCAACGCCACCGGTCATATTAAACCCAAATAAATCAAACAAGAGAAAGCACCAAACATTTGCTAAAAAGTATATTTTATTATTCAATGCCCCGTTATCTCTTCATTTGAAACAACTTGCATAGAGTTGAATGGCTTTGATTCTTAATCTTGCTCCACAACATTCACTTCACAGCAAACAATAAACACAAAAGATTGAAGAAAATTCTGATTAAAAAAATCTTAACAATGTTGCTTTTCA